>LQNS02278160.1:15955549-15978913 GCA_001587735.2 Parhyale hawaiensis
TCCGTGCAGCTTGAGGGTCCTGCAGGAGCCAGTAGTTTGACTATTGATAGCTGGTTGACGGGTTCTGATGAGAAGCGATTCCATTATTTGAAGTCGGAGGTAGTCAGTGCAACGGTGCAACGGTGCAGCCCTAACGCGTAGAATCACTGGACACCAGCTCAGCTAATCAGCGACTGCCTTCGCCCACCACACCGCGCCTAAGTTTATAAATAGAGGTAGCCTCCTTCATGGAATCAGTCTTTGCCAGCTTCTCACAACAGCTGAGCACCTCTCACTGCACCACTACAGCCTGAAGATGACCCGTCGACCAGGTCGAAACGCGTCGCAGCACAATGTATCAAGACCTCAACTTTGCTCAACTGATTCATCTCACCAACAGTCAAGACATCATCTACAAGATTCGAGAACTAGAAAAACTTAATAAAAGAATTATCAATCACAAATACGGCGTATTGTTTAACCAAACTAATATATATATATATATATTCGTATCTGCAGAATAAAAATTCTGCTAAACAGGCGTCCCTCTTAATGGAGAATGATGTCCCTTTCAGCGTCTCCTTAGTGACATGTAGACACTGTACCGGTGAAATTCTGCGGACCAAAGGCTAATTCTCTTCTTTAGGTATTTCGAATGAATACCTCAGGGCGTTGTGCCCTTTGTATGTTGGACCCAGCATCCATATGATAAATAGATTATTTTTTTATCATTATATATGCAGTAGACACATTATTTAAACATAATTTATTATCGGTAAAGTACACATTTAAAATACACTTGTGCTTAACACTCTGAACTGAGATTTACAATGGCCTCAAGGCCGGAATTATTTTACTGGTTATTCTTTACACAATTCAACAAAAAAATCCAAAGAGTTCTAAGATTTATAAAATTTCGAAATAGTATAGTCCCTACTAGAATTTACCCCTCGACGATAATGTATAGAAGAGGTATACTTAATTAAATTATTGAGTAACTGAGAAAATTCCTTAATTGACTGACATAATTATGTCGTGTTACCTTTAAAAATAGTGGACACATATCTAAATGATTGCTGATTGCTAAGTAAATGGTATTGGAATATATAACCTATGTATCTGAAACCGCTACAGCTGTTTTAGAAGCAAAATAGCTGTTATTGGTTCACTGATCTAATTTATGTCCATTATCAATAGGCTGCCATCACATAGACAGCCGCTGCATCAGTTTTACCAGTACTTCCCCTCTGCCCCACCTGTAGATGCAACTTTTCGAACCAGTAACGTCCGACCTGCATTACCCGTGATGCCCAGCTTTGTGACAAGTCATGTAAGTGAAAACTATGATTTTCATTTGCGAAACTTTAAGAAATGTACGCGTCTGCTCGTATTTCTGTGTCTGCTGTCACTCTGGCTATCTGTTTTACAGTACTGTTCACACTGTACGACATTTCTGTTCGTTTGTTTCTCCAGTATGGTGGAGAGGTGGACTTAAACTCAGGGTATAGTTCTCACAGTAATTGCCGAGCTGCAGGCCTTGAGAATGCTAAAATTCTGTCACCAATCATGTAACAACAAAATTAATTTGAGTAACATACTCTATTGTACATTTTTTTTTTCAGTTTTGGCAAAGCAAAGCAATTAGTGTAGCCCAGGTGTTGATTTTTTGTCGAAATTGTTGCAATTTGTTTGAATAACTTTATTTAGACCTGACTAGTAAGGCAGGTCGCCCAAGTGAAGACTGGTGAGAGATCCTAGTCGCTTTGTAGAATATTATGATGCGTAATTTACGAAGTGTTGTATATAGGAAGGTTGAGGCTTCTTACCTGAATTGGAATTGGAGGATGATACTCTTCAACAAGATCGCCTGGCTGCTGGCAAGCACCAAGCGTTACTAGGGCGAGATGCAGCAAAATGTAGTCAGCCATCTTTGGCTGCCAACAACTGTGTGACGCTCTTGCTTATGTCGTGACACTATATCAATATTTGCAGCCATGAGCGACCCCGTTAACATCTGGTAATTTCCCACGTCTCGATGCTGATTTGCAAAGTTTTATCTAAGTTACTTTCATCGGGCTTGCTGTGCACTCACAGCATCTGCGATTTTTGCGCAAACTTTCCTCTCTACTTTCATGCATAAAATAATCAACGAAACGGGTTCATTTACCTAGAACCAGTGACGTGCTTCGCTGTATTTAAAGTACTCAGTTTGAAATAAACTCATGAATGTGGTCGTTGACGGATCTTTGCAATATTATTGCCCAATGCGTAAATTTCCTGAGCTGCTTCCAACATTTTCATTTTATTCCTGCTATTATTCATACCATATTAAATATTCACTACGCCAACAGCCTAATATATACAGTACCGTCCAAAACCAAGGGACAAATTTTAAAACCGGCAAAATTTTTTTCTAACCATGCCAGGTACTTTCTCTTCTGCACATTTTTGGCCAGTAAGATGTTGATTATTGTGTTAAAATTTTAGACATGTATGAAGGATAATAAAAAAGTTATGAACGAAAAGCTTTTCTCTTGAAATTTATAACTTCCAAAACCAAGGGACAGACAAGAAACAATGCATTTATCTGAATATTTTGCTAGAAATGCTTAGTAAAATGGTGGTGAACAATCAATGTTTGGTTGCCCGATGAGACTCTCACAATCTTCAACAGTAATTTTCGCCCATACCCCTTGAAGTTTCATCTAAAGATCTTCAATATTCATAGGGTTTCTTGTCATAACCCTAGTGTTTTCCAAAGATTCTCGATTGGAGTTAGGTCAGGACTTTGTGGTGGCCAATCTATAACTTCGATATTTTGCTGCTCAAGGTAACTCATGACTGTTTTTCCTTGGGGTAGGGGACATTGTCTTGCATGGAGATAGGGCTGGGGATACCTGAGTTTACAATATTAGGCACGACAATACCTTCCAACAGATCTTTCTGCCTGAGCATTCACACGGTTTTGCAAACGAACGAGAGGCAATGTCCATTGACTACAGAACATACCGAAAACCATCACGCTCCAGCCAGAAAACTTCACAGTCATCTTAGTACACTTTAGACTTGATTTTTCACCTTCACGTCTTCTAACAAAGTTGTTACCGTAATTTCCAAGCAACTTGAACTTGCTTTCATCACTGAAAAACATTCTAGCCCAATTTTCATGGGACGAGTTAACATGCTTGTTTGCAAACTCTGAAATCTTTTTCTTGTTTTCGGCAATCACAAGCGGTTTATTCTGTCTTGTAAATAACCGTATTTCTTGAATGTGCCTAGAAACGGTGTGACGTGAGACGTTCATACATATTGTGTCATTCATTGCCCTACTTATCGCAGCTGAGGACTGGAAACTATCCTTCAAGGACGTACGCTGGATCACTGTGTCCTCTCTAATTGACGTTTTACGGGGCCTTCCAACTTTATAGGGGCACCAATGCAGCCGGTTTCATCGTACGCCTTCACTATTCTGCCAACAACGGTTTACCTTCTCAGAAATTTCTCTAATAGTGAAATTATACTTCTGTAACTTGATGATATCTTGTCGCATTATATAATCAACTTTCTGACGTGGTGCCATCATGTAACGAACAGCAATGTTTACAAATGGCAGCGTCAAACTTTTTCTTCGATGTAAATAAAGAAATACGGAGTGAATAAGAAAGTAACTGAATTTTTTTTTTTGTCCCATGGTTTTGGACGTTATAAATTTTAAGAGAAATGATCTTCGTTCATAACTTTTTTTTTATTATCCTCTATACATGTCTCAAATTTTAACACAATAATCAACATCTTACTGGCTAATAGTGTACAGAAGAAGAAGTACCAGGCTTGGTTAGGAAAAATTTATGCGGTTTTTAAAATTTGTCCTTTAGTTTTGGACGGTACTGTACTTTTTTCTCACTTTTTGTCTTGACATGTCTTTCAACAGGTTCTTATTAATTGACAGTGGATTAAAAAAAAAAAAAAACTGCGGATACCTGCATGGCAACTGCTGTGTAGTGTCCAAGACCCATCATACCCTAACAAAATTTAAGGCCGCCTCGGCACTGTCAAGAAAGTGAATTAGGATTTTAGCTTCTGGTGTGGCCATATTTTTGGTACGGTACATCAAAACCAATGCAGTTTATTGCAAACTGGGCCTTTATTTATGGAATTTGGGAGCGCCTACTGTGATATCAGAAGGCTAGCTCGATCCGAATTTAGTGCTTTCCAACTCTGCAGAGATAACCAAACATTTGCTAGGTACCTTGGCCAAAATCAGCTGTCGTGATAACAACAGTTAAGTAAACGTTCCGCGTGTGTTTACAAAGCATTCAGATGTGGAGTAATACTTATGTGCTGGCCAAAACGGCCGCCGTGGGAATCTGTTCATAAGCAAAGTTGCAAGTTACATAAAATTTTTCTTTTATTCTGCAACGCGTAATAATGTTTACCGGACTTGCTCTCCGGAGTTATTTTATATCACGTATAATCACGTATAATGTTAGCTAGTTAAAAATTCGAATAGTAGCATGGGTATGGCCTCAGATAATTTAAATTGGTATCGGCTCATCCCTGTACGCATCGCTGCAAATCTGGCTGCTCATACCCTGTTGTTCAGCACTGGATTTACTTCAGTCATTGCTTCACTGCTGATAGTTATAGTTGACTGAGACAAGCGACAATTAGCAATCGATTTCGATGGTTTATTTATGCTATGTTGAAAATTAGTTAGTAATGACATGTTAGAAATTCATGTGTCCATACCCTGTTAAAAGTTAGTTTCCTTGTGATTTTTTGAAACATTTTACTCAGTGCCCTGCGTGAAACATGGCTGCTTAACTGAGGACTTATGCCTTTTTATAAGTTCGTTTGTTTATGCACTTTGAGAAATTTCTCTGTCTATATGCTCTTTCAAAAATTCGTTTGTCTTTGCGAAGTTACGTGTACGTTTGTGTGCTGGGTATAAAGGACATATACGACCAATCTCACGATCATTTAGTTAATTTGGAAACCCAGTCACACCAAATTTTAACAACTATTGCTCTCCCAGTATAAAATAAGTCTGCGGACATTGCTAAGCACATTTAATTTACTCTCCCAATAAAGAGATAACCAAAAAAATTGATACGACGCATATAATATTTTCTTTACTAACTATGACTAAGGTATATTGATATTATGTTGTACATCAATATCAGGGCTTTGTTCGTTCATCATTATGTTAAGCCAAGAGAATCAAGACAGATCGACACTTTAGGAATGTGGAGCAGCAAAAACAAGAACCCATCGTTATATGTATTAATAAAATAATTACTGTAGGAATGAACGGGACAAATTTTGTAAAAAAAACACAGCGATATAGTTGCCATTCCATACTGTAAAGTACGCATTGGTCATTAACTTCAAATGTTGAATAAACTGTCAGAAATTAGGCCTATCTCATTTCCTACAATACTACTTTGTATCGACAACATTTCAGATGATTATATCTATAAATATGTATGGTATAATAATACAGTTCAGCTAAAGTTACACTCCCCAGTTTTTCTGAGTAGCAGCTGGGATGATTGCACACGGACGAAAATAAGACAGTAGGCGTGAGAAAAATAACATTAAAGGGGAAAATTTGGGTTCTCCCATTTCGAAATAAATCCATAATTTTTCAATATAACGAGCTGCTGTCTGTCAGCGCTGGCATAACGTATCGTATCGCTCGTCCTTCTTTCCTTCCTTCCTTCCACAGCCAACTCTCAATTAAGGGATGGTAATGTAGTAAAGGGTTTACAATGTAGTTAATGGCCAATCGGATCATCATCATGTTCTTCATCCATAGACCTAAATTAAACTCTTCTTACCGGGATGTCTACCAAGTGCTTACGACGGCATTACTGGGCCTGCTGTACAACGTTAGAAGTGAGCTGATGTTCATTTTTATTTTGCACTCTTATTAATAATGATTTTTGGAAATGCTTTCGTGAACGATAATGCACTCGGAAATTTTCTGCTGATCTTGCAAAATTATTAACCGGAGGAAATGCTGTGGTAATGACGCAAAACGTGTCAATGTTTTCTGAAACATAAAGTATATATTAAAATGTTTTTATAGTTAAAACTTTTCCCGTAAAGTGCACCTAATTAGCACTTTTATATATCAGTTGGCCACGGTTTCTTGCTAAAATGATTTTTATAAAAATGATTATACACCACCTTAACAGTACCTCGAACGGAGCTCGGCGAGCAGTCGCGCTATGCGGCCAGCTTGTTCTTGACTGGTTGATAGAACAGAGAATATTTGGAAAAATATATATCAGTCGTAGTTCTTAAAACGCGTTGATCTGACCACACTGTCACAAAGAGTCTTAATATCATCAATTTGGCTTTCTTCTGGGAAAATTCGTCATTGATAATTTGATTTACCTTCACTCGCATTGACATCCGTCCATTCTGCTTCAGTCCTACTGGGCAGTGCAATCTTTCTCTCTCTTATCTAGACTGCAAGCTTTGACGTTACCCATGGACTAAATTCATAATCAAGTAGTAGCTGCGACTTACAGTATTACATTTCCTTTCATATAAGACACCGTACAATAAATTCCGCCCTTTGATATTTATAGCCAATGTTTACATTTGGCCATTTTTCAGTGATAAAATATTGTATGTTGTAAAGCAATACTTTGCCGTTCATAGCTTATCGAGCTTAGCCCAAATTTTTTACTTCAGTAATATCTAACTATCTTCTCATGCATCACTTTTCATACAGCAAATACCGATTAAAGTCCTGCAACTTCTCTAGTACGTTGTGCAAATAGAAACTACTCCGGGGCAATCTACTAACGACGGAACTCCTAAAAAGAGTTTGTTTAGGATTTGGTTAGAAAATTTGCGAGAAAAGAGTTGAAAGACCGTTTTTTTTAGGTATTTAAAAGCAGTCACGTTTCTGTCATTTTCTTTGTACTGTAAACTACAGACTGGTCCAACATCACTTGGGCTTGAATTTAGACAGGCATTAGACCCACAAGCGTGTGCACCGAAATTTAAGGTAACTTTATATATGTGACGAGTATTTTCAAAATGAAATTCATTTCATATAGAGTCATAATTAATAACACAATGCTGTTAGCAGCAATCGAAAAAATTATTCAGAAGAAGACCATGCATATTGCTCCAGTCAATTTATAATCCAATGTCAGTTGAGCCAAGTGTACCGACTTTAATGTTAGAGATACTGAGAGCAGCACCAGGATAATCCACCACTATTTCATCAGGCCTTCCGCTGTCTTCCGAGCAAAGCCCATTCACTGTCCCAGGCCCTGTAGGGTCTGCCCCTAGAGGGAAGACTCTATCTAACCATAACATGTACGATCCCCAGTCCGACCAAAGGGAAAAGACGAGTATTACACCTCTGTCCAGTGTCCAATGCTTCTCCGGTGCTTAACATGCCGCCGACATTTGGTGTGTAGTCAGCACCTCCGAAGAAATCGTTCGAGTCCGCGCAGAAGCCGTCTGACTGCGAGTCGTAGATTTCCAGTCTGGGGTAGTTGACGGGAGGGTTTTCGATGACCACTCCGTCCTGGACGTATATGCGCCTGATTTCCACAAGATCCCCAGTGTCCGTGCCGTCGCTGGTGATGAACTGAGTGGCAACGGTAACGGGACTTCGGGCATCTATAACGTCGCTTTCATTCGCTCCGTAAAAGGAACGCTCGTTCATTCGGAAGGGGTTGTATTCGCAGCCGTATTTGTCGCACACGCTCTGCAGTCTGTCGTCATCTCCGCACTCGTCCCCTTCGCACAGGTAGTAGCCTTCAATGGAACAGCCGTGGGTCGTGTATGAGGTTGCTCAACTGTAACAAAGGTAGGTTCTGTTATGGTTGATTGCTAGAACAGCGTTTTCATTTTTGCTAAATGTATGAAAATATTTATAAACAAGGGTGAGCTGAATTAAAGGCCGGTTCTCACGATAGTTTGTTGCTCTACATTCATCAGCAGAAATATCCGGATGTTTCGTCGATTCCTGGCAGACGCTGTTGTGTGTAAAGTTAATAATTTGCTCAAGTCTCAGCCATCAAGTCAGTTCGCTTAGCAATGGCACTAGCAGAGAATCGGATGACTATTCAGATTTGAAGCGAATTGGAACTCAGTTGTGTACATTGATAGGTTAATGAAACAGACACTGTAAGGCATTAGAACGCTGTGAAGCATGAATCCACTATGTAATATAATACAGTTGTTGGTCGCTTGCTTGCTCCCTTGCTCTCTTGCTTGTTCCTATGTTGGTCCGTCACGCAGTTAAGAGTTTAATACGAGAAAATTCATGCACTGAAAAACAATAGAGACACCATACAATTTCAGCGCTTGGAGTACCGGTGATAAATATAGCTCTGGATCTTCGGCCTCTGGATCCCGGGCTCCAGGATCCCCAGCCTCTGGATCCTTAGCCTCTCAATCCCCGCCCACATTGCCGAATGATATCGAAGTAGTTGAATCTTAACGCTGAGCAGACGCCTTTTTGTACTGAATTTACATCGCAGTCAAATTTCGACGCTGGAGGTTCAACAATCAGTTGGTATCCACAATAGGGTGAGTCCTGGGCATTTTCAGTGAATGCTTTTGATTGAACTATATTTTCTAAGTGCAGCTTAACGCTTGATCAATTCCAAGCTGATATTCACTCCTTATCTTGCAGGGGAGATACTTTGCTATCTCAAAGGTCATGGTTGTACAGCTTGCGTTTCACTAATGGAAGATCAGGCCTTCATGGATAAGCCTATTATACAGCAAAACCTATACTGGGAACCGGAACAATAAAAAGCTCGATCACAAATTTTTTTTCCGTTATTTTTGACGGTTGGACCCTCTAGTGTAACATAAAATGCTAACGTGTAAGCTACCTTAATCCCTCAGACACTGTAAGTAAAACTCATACTTACTCAGAAAACACTATTTATAGTGAGTCCCAAGTCAAAATAAAAACACTTCACAACCCACAGCAAGGGGTAAATCACGATTATATTTCAATCTTCATATAAAAATACTAGTGATTCGCTCTATATCTCCTTACCTATTGGCTTCCCAGAGGTCCATTTCGAAGCAGCAAACTCCACCATTGGATTGGCCACTCGTCCGGCGTAGTACAGGATGTAATGACTACACTGAGCATCATAGGAACTGACTCCATACCTCGGGCCTGCAGTGTTTTTTGGGTATGACGCCATTCCTCCATCTTCTTCTGCTTCTTCAAGGTACAGTCCTCCGTTCAGACCACACGGCATTAGTGACATATCAACATTGAAAGTAAACTCGCGGTTTTTCAGCCTGAACATGCGGTACTTTTCTTCAGGGGTTGCTAAATATCAGGTCGCTCCAGTGGTCGCATCGGTGTGGTACTGGAAGCTGATAGATGAACCATCGGTAGCCACTCCGTAAGCGTCGTACGTTTCTTTGCTAATTCCTGCAACTGCGCAGTTTTGCGCTCAGGTCAGTCCGTCTGGACATAGGACAGGGTCGTAACCATCGTCCGTTCGGCAACTCGTTCGGCCGTTGTCTGCGACTGAATGTAACCATCTCCATGATGCGTCCATCACGAAGGCCGCATCTTCGCAAACCTGTCAGTGAAAGCGATAGATGTTGTCTGGAGCTGTGAAGTATAAAAATGGTGGAAGCAGAAAAAATTTCAAAAGTCTGCTGTTTCCTACCTTTTATACAAGATACAACAGGATCTGAATCTAATTTTTCATACATAAACAAAAAACGTTAGGATAACTCGCTTTGGTGAACGTATGTACCTATGCGACTATTATGTTCATGCGCGTTTTTCGCTGGTAAGTGACTAAAGGGCCCCACACACTACACATGCAGTCAACTCAAACTCAGTGCGCAAACCCCAACTCATGCCTATTTGCGTAGTGTGTGGGTACGCTCATGCTCCAACTTAAACCCAATTTCTAGGCATAAGTTGGAGTCGTAGAGATTTTTCCCATATTTGCGGGTGGAGCTTACAGTTTGTACTGCACAAGGAAGTTTGATATCTCTATTCAACCTCCTTGGTACTGCCGACTGACGGTCTTTTGGAGCGGAACTGAGAACTTGGGCTTGCGCAGTGTGTGGAGAAGCAAGTTTGCACAAGTCGCAGCTTCAACCTGCGTTTGCTTGAGTCGGAGTTGGCGGCATGTGTAGTGGTAGAGAGTGGGCCCATTAAGAGTAAGCGAGCGCCATTTGATTTTAGTCTGTGACAAAATGATGGAAACACTTCAACGCCAGCTACTGCAGGAAGTTTTCGAACTAGTTAGGTGGTTCCCAAAAGGAACTATTCCGCAATCAGCAACAAGGCGCAGGGAACAAAACAATGCGGGCCCCATAGATGCATAGAGAAAGGACTATAGGTGAGGAAATTGCGCAGGCTTTCCTGAAGCCTAAATGTTTCTATACAATGGCATGACTGATACGGTAGATATTAATTGATATTTTCAGACTTTTTTTCATTGAGCCATGCTTTCGGCACTGATCAAGTTAGTGCCATCGTCAAGGCGAAAATCCACAAACGCTGCAACGTTCTCAACAATGGCAAGACTGTGGGTGATTCTGGCACCTAAATAATTTGCAACTTTGCTGGTCTCGACACTACTTCCGCACAGGACTAGGCCCCTCAATCAATCAATCATTGACGGTTCTTCCGGGATATTGATTGCCTGCACGTGCGTTAAATAAGATTTCTTTCCACGATAAATAACCTTTACGTGCAGGGGTTCCCAACCCATCGATGCTTGCACGATCTGCCTATTAAGAGGCGGAAAATTTCAATATAGGCTGCGCAAATTTGAAAAATCAACTGTTATATATTGTGAGCGCCTTTCGTTCACAGTAGGACAATTTGCCGATAGTCCCTTTTTCTTGTAAGAAAGCAACGTCAGTTAGGTCGAACTGCTTCCTTCATTGGTCTCTGTGTCAGTATTCAATACACATGTCCCTGTCGTAGGGTCGGAGAATTGATCTCCGGATCTGCGACATGTGTGCCCTTGCTGAACCTAATTAGCCTTAGGCTGACACTCGTGGTATTATATTTTTAACATATTATTGTTATTACAGTTCCCTCAATGTTTATGACTTTGTGCATCTTTAGTTTTCATTATTTCTTATCTAATAAATTAACTAATGGATGGCGTGTTTGATAGTCATGGAAAATTTTAAAGTAAAAATATTCGGGAGATGCGAAGCCCGTCAAATGTTGAGAGTCAAATCACTCTCCCAGGTGTAGGGCATAGAACCGCCCCTACATGAATTCTTGCACAAATTTAATCAAAATTCCATTTTTATTTACCATCAAGTGAAATACAAACATATAGGAGGTGCGAGAACATATTAAAAATTTGCCGTGGAGTCAGGCGCAGACAAGGTTAAGAACCACTGCTTTAATGTATTATTTACGTTAAGACTCCCGTAAAGATTACACTGTTTGGTACGTACCGTATGTCGCACGCTATGCATTTCAGGGTTAACTCTTTCGGTACTGAGGGCATCTTTAGTTGCTAGTAAAAATTGCTTCAAAGATTTGGTTATTAAAACCGAGACATTGTTCGTTTCTCTGGAAGTTTTGTCAGTATATTTAACAACACCTCTAAAACTAGCGCTAGTTTTTTATTTGCGTTCTGAATTTGACTGTAGATGAGCATAAGCGACTACTATGAACTGCTCTGTATCAACTTCTAAAAATAAGCTATCACAAGAACACAGCTCCTTACCGAATGCCTTAAATCTTCATTTTTCTCACACCTCGTACGTCTCAAATTGAAAAATTGCTTACATCGGCGACAAATAGTCACAAACTAATATAGATAGTATGCAAGCATAGTAAACCAATAACAAACACCTATTACGTATATTTAGGAGGTTAAAATACTTTAGAACAGAGTGCCACCCATTACACCTCTCATTGCCAGATATTAGGATATTGCACCACTCTGCTAGAAAACATCAATTGTAATTCGTAGATTAAAGCATTGCCGCGCTAGTCATAGCTGAACTAAACATATAAGGTAGTGAAGCCTCTACCTTTGACTGACACTCAACTTTCTTATGGTCATCAGAGGGGTCAATACTTTTCAGTTGATAGTTTAACTAAAGCTCTAAATCTTGTTTTAATAACCTACTTCCGTACAATATAGATACGTTTCCATGCACCTTATAAAATATACAGAAGTAAATCAGTACCAGTAATCTATGCAGTATAGTGTTCGTACCAGGATCCAGACTTGCATCTAAAATCTGCATTTTTATTTGCCTCATTCTCCCCACTGTTACCCCAATGGACAAAGGTGGGTGTTCCTCAGCAATGAGTTCTCCCGCCTGCTGGCTACAGACCACGTTAACAATTCCTAACACAAGCAGTAGAATGATTCCCACATCCATTGTTTCCGTCATTGCTTTTGCAGGAGTAAACATTCTCCAACGATAGAAACTTGTTGCTAGCGAAGGTGAGAAGCAGCTGATTGTTTCCCACGCGATAAGGTTGAGGAACGTTGGCATCACTGCAAAAACATATTATTGCTCCACTTTTTATTTTATCCACTGATGAGGGATCAGCGAAGCTATAGGGTACATGCGAATTGTTCCAAAGCAACTGATGATAAATTGTTATTCACTTTGCATGCAGCTGTTCTAGTTCCCAGAAAAATAACTGGCGCGCAAGTAACCCCAGACTGATAATAATGACGAGTATAACTACTGTATGTTAGTTTTGGTACCGTCAGATAAGGGAAAGAAAATTATGTAACTCCATAGCCCCAATACAGGCAGTAAAGGAATCAGATAACGAAATACATATTTATAATTCTTTGTATTTCTCATTTACGACGAGACTTGAAATTTGAAGAGTTAAGTAGTTTCTCTTTTTTTTGTGGTCTTCATCATCATCTATGTAAAACATCGAAATGAATTTCTTTAAATAAATTCTTACTAGAATTTCATTATTTATCTTGTGACTTGCAGTGAACAAAATTAACGAATGACTAATAAAAATAAGAAAACAACAACAACAAACACTAAAATGAATTATTGTATCGTGGCAAGGGCAGTACATTGCAAACCTTTTTATCTAATCCAGCTCAATAAACTTTGCTAATAACGTTAAAGCTATCCTAGAACGCTGTGCTGTTATGGAATCGCTATTGCTGTTGAGTCACGTAAATAAGGATCGTTCTTTCCTACACTCGAGAGCTGAAGAGGTCCGAAACAGGTGTTTCGTAAATATTTTAACTTGTTTTATAAAAAATTTCCTTTGTATCGCTAGCAAAAAGCCTTGCAGCCCACTTAAGACTAATGCTATATAAAACCGTTTACTTCCAAAGTAATCAATGAGAGAACTTTTCAACCAAGAATCTTGGATAGCATCAGTGCTGAGTGCTATATCGCTCATTCCCTAATCAATTAAAAAAAATTACATTTTACTGAAAATTTAACTGTTAAAATTACCTTTGAAGACCAGTATCCGACCGATTAACTTCCGATGCTTTGACTTTCGTTCTGTTAATCGATTAACCTCGCAAACTTCATAATAATCAGTGAATGTTTGAAAGTTTTTTCACCTCAAACTGCCTATTGTTAAGTCTTATTACCTTCCAAATAATGTTATTCATACCTACGGGTTAGGGTGAACTGTGATTATCAGTTTATTCAGACGTCAAAAGTCCGTTCCATTGAGAGCTTTTCATTATTCTTGGTTGAGTGATGCTACTGAATTTAAACGTCGTGAACTGAAAGCAAACTTAAACTTCGATGTACGGAGAAACTTCTAAAAATCAGACTGCATGGCCAATTTTTCGTCTCTATCTTTAAGAACGTATCCCGAAACATGCAAATACATAAATAAACAAGCTACGGTGTTTATTATAACAATGATTCCAGCTTATGTAATATTACGACTGTATTCGTGCTTACTAAAAATAATATAAATCCAATGCAATTTTTCTTACCTAGCTTTAGGTCGGATGAGATGTCAACGTTCATAGCAACTAAAACTGATGTACGTTTGAACCTCCTAGCCCGCAACATACCTCTGTGGAATGACTGGGGCATACAGCTTCACAGAATAATGTTAATAAACTGCTTGTATGCTCTAACGTGCTCTTCCAGCGTAGTTCAAGAGGGAAATTGAAGGAGCGACACACCCCGCCTCTTCACTGGCCAGCTGTCCCGTCACCAAAGAGGTTTAACTGAACAGTTTTTTATGTTGTTCGTTGATGGCTGCTCCCTTCCCACCAAACACAGGTTCCTAGTCATTATTTTTCACTAACCACGGGCTCCCAGCAAATCGTGCAGCCAATCAGCTAGTCCACCAGGCTGCAGCCTTGCCTGAACGCTCAGCTTCCGATCATCATAACCGTTGTCTTCTTCTTCTATTAAACCTCCTTGCAAGTCCCTTCTGAGCCACTCTTAATGCCCCTGCCAGGACTGCCTACTAGATTTTTAAGAAAATTCAATGACCTTGGGGAAATTTCCGAGCTTTGGCAGTCCTGGATTCCAAAGGACAGATGTACACACACGCAGATTCCTCTACGTCCCAGAGGGTGGTCCCGGGTTCTAACGAATTGCTTCATTGTTATAGGAGAGTGTCATTGCTTCTTTCTTGCCTATCTACGTAGTCAAAACATTGTATTTACAAATATCTTGTATATCCTTCGAGTCTCACTTTGCTGAAAATATGAGATATATCTTCATCCCTTATATTTACGGTTTGGGGAATGTGTTAAAAACTGTTCTATTCTTTTGTGTCTTTTAAGTAATTTAATTCTCGAATGATAATTCTCCAAATTCCAATGTCCTGATCGACGTAACTGAAAACACCCCCCCCCTCAAAAAAAAAAAAGAGTTATCGACGCAAACTAAGGTGCCTATCGATTTCAGCCCAGGCACGAAGAAGGGTTCGCTTTAGACAGTCTTGGTGTTTGTGTGTATGTTCTTGTACAAGCATTCGTCTCAAGGATGGACCAAACTGAATTGTCCATTGGGTTGAGGTTAGGCGAAGATAAGCGCAGCAAAAGAACCTTATCAATAAGGAGGACAAATTACTGATGTGCCATCTTTGGGTCCTTCGTAATGTAGGCGAAGCTTCCAGGCTTTGAAACGTCCACATGCGGTTTTTAAGAAGATCAACTCAGATTTTTCGAAACTTATTTTTCTGTGAACCGATTGGTGTGAAACTTGCTCATTATATGTAATATTGGAAAAGAAATACATTTTGCTTCTACGATTTTTTGATTTAGACCTTAGTTTTTGAGATAATGGGAAATATATATAAATATTGCATTTTTTAGGTAAAATTTCAAAAGAATAGAAGTCAATAAGTGTTCATGCTAGAAAAAAACAAAGACAGTTTTAGAATCCTTGAAACATTCCTAATCTATTTATAGAGACAGATTTTCCATTTTCTGCTTCGTTTTCTTTTGATATACGATTTTTGATTGCTAACTGATGTATAGTGAGAAAAAAGCAAAATTTTTGGTTTTGAGCTGGAACGAAAAAAAAAAAAATGTGATGATAAAAATGGAAAATGTTTCTGTATAACTTTGTTAGGAATGTTTTTAAGGATTCCAAAACTGTCCTTGTTTCTTTTCCTAGCATGAACACTTAGCCACGTACATTTTACAGGAGAGGCAAAAAACGAAAAAAATGTCGTTAAAAGTCATATACTGTACTTTTTTGCACTATAAGCGGAATTTGAATGCGGTATTTATGTTGCATTAGCATCTACAAATAATATGCAAGCGTCATTTCATGATTTTTGACCCTCCGATCGGCCTCTCGTTAGGAACCCTCTGTAGTGGTATAAATAAATATAAATTTATAGATATTTCCCATTATCTAAAAAATTAAGGCCTAAATCACAAAAGTTAAATGAACAAAATGTGTTTATTTAATAAAATACATATTTTGTGCAAATTTTAGAACAACTGGTTCACAATAGATATTTTCGACCCTATGCCATCGCACTTTTGGACCCCTCTTTGGGGGGCTTTTGTGCTCCCAGCCCCATAAAATTGTAGGACATACTTTCACACTACCTAAGGACTTTTTTTCAGCAAAAAAGTGTGAGTTGATCCCCTTGAAGTACTGTTGGGCTACTACAAGCATCGGAGCGATTACTGTCAAGTAAGTCTCCGTTTTAATCTTTATCGTTGAATACAACCACTTCCAGCTGCGTGCCTCGATAACTCAATTTTTGAAGCGTCTTCGGGCAGAAGTTAAAGCTAAGGATGGTCACAGCGACAAATTGGAGAGAAATCATTCTAAAATGAACTGACTTACACGATTTTTACTTTCTCATTTTTCATAACGTGACAAGTTAAAATATTCACCGTTGAAAAACAAACTTTCCACTCGGTACTTAGGAGACGGGCATACCTTTTGAAGTCATCCACTTTTATCCAATTTGCGGTGTTGTTTATTGTCTTTTTCATTCGGATTTTTCAGTAATAATGAATGAGCCTAGTCGAAATGTCCGTTAATATTCTGCAACTTCGTCATGCAGCACGGCTGTATTCCTTGGGATTCCCCCCCCCTTCCTCCCTCCCGTCCATGGGATCTTGTTCTTAACTACAGAAACTCGAGGTTTGCTGTTTTATTTTTGGTTTGGTTCTGTGCCTTAGCTAAGGAAATTTGTCTTCCATGTTTGCTCTACGTACTTGAGAGTCATAAGTGTCTTTGAACTGATTGAGTTTTGCAGAGCTAGGGATCGAGAGTCAAGCTTGTATGAGCAAAGGAACATTTTACAAGAGAAAAGTTGTTCGTGTAAAGGGCGCTTAACTAAAAAAAATAGTATAAGCTGTCACTCACAGTCTATGAAGACAAAGGAATGCTTGCTAATTGTATTTTGATGCATGTACTCTATGGAAGTGCACTGCCATCCACCCTTCTTCCTTTTGTCATTCTTATGTTTATTAAATCTACTCGCTCGAATTTCCATGGACGAGTAATTAAAGCCTAAATTGAGCATTTAACTACACCAGAATTTTCAAGTGCAACCGAGAAGAATCTCCCAACAACTTAATCACAACCGACCTAAACTCCTCTACATCTTGGCTGGGTGCATACTAGCTGAGTTAATTTAAACTTTGTGGATTCTACAGCGGTGGGCGCCTGCGGCCACTTGCAGCCCAGTCACAGCGGTAAGATATACTGGGGATCTGCCTCCAGTTGGTGGTTTAACACCGACTCGAAGTCTGCCTCCGGCTAGAAGTTTTCCTCAGACTTAAAATCTGCCTCCTCCCGGAGTTTTACCTCGGGCTGGAGATCTGCCTCCAGCTGGAGATCGCAGATCACCAGCTGTTTCGGCCCCGTACAGAGATTCAAATCGGTCCCATACTTATGACAGTATGAGGCTCTAATTACTTCTCCGCGCATCCAACGAGCAATGCCAGTTTGAGGCTCAGGTACCCTTAGACTCTTGTCATGGAGCTTGTGCTTTGCTGTGGGTTGTGTGTATCTGGAAAGATTCTAGTTTGCGCCTGTGGCTGAGCTGCAAGTGGCCGCACGTGCCCAGCTCTGAAAATCAAAATCTTCAGTGGTGTTGAGATGAAAATTAATTCTGTGTCATGTTGCTGCTCACTGACAACAGGAAATCTATCATTTCTCTTTATATTTACTGATGGGTACTCGATAATGCTAATTGCTCTAACTTTTTCACTTGATACCTAATAGAAGCTTCATAATTGCATGAAAACACTGGTGTTGATACTAAAGTAACAGTGCAGTTTTATATTACAATATGAAAACTCGACATATGAGCCTTTTTTGTGGTATGATATTGAAATAGGGTTATTTTAATGATCCTTGCCCCCTTATGCAATAGCATCGTACGTTAGAGAAGAAGTGTGAGAAGCTCAACTGAAGAAGAAAACAGTTCTGCCTTAAATAAAATTTTTATATTTAGCAATAAAATACTTGACTCATTTTACTTTGTGCCGTACGTCGAACCGATAGTTCCAACTTTAATGTTCGCTATGGTCATTGCAGTGTCGGGATAGTTTGCCACGATATCGTCTGGCCTTCCGCTGTCAGCCGAGCAAGGACCGTTCCAGGTGCCAGGCACGGTGGGATCAGCATCAGGTGGATAGAGACCATCCAGCCACAGCATGTACGTGCTGCTGTCTGTCCAAAGAGAGAACACGAGAATCACACCACGGTCCAAGGCGTCGCCCATGGCCTGCAAGCCGCCTACGTTGGGTGTGTAGTCAGTTCCACCAAAGAAATCCATGGAATCCGCGCAAAAACCGTCACTGATCGAGTTGTAGTTTTCCAGGCCGGGGTAGTTCACCGGAGCGTTGTCGATGACGACTCCATCTTGGACGTAGATCCGCCGGATGTCGACAAGATCGCCGGTGTCGGTGCCGTCGCTGGTGATGAACTGAGTCACCACCGTGAAGGGTCGACGCGAGTCCACGACGCAGCTGTCGTTGGCCCCGTAGAAGAAATGATCATTCATTTTGAAGTTGTTGTAGCCGCAACCAGCCTTATCGCAGACGCTCTGCGCTGGATCGTCGCAGTCGTCGCCTTCACACAGGTAGTATCCTTCGATTGAGCAGCCGTGGGTTGTGTACACTGCAGCCCAGCTGAAGTACACAGAACGAGATTATTATTACTAACCTACTTTTATCACCGAAAAGTACGTGAATTGGTCATTAGCTAACTCGATCAGAAATATAAGTTTGAAAGAGTGGCTGTTAATACATCAATCCATTATACAAGCCCTTGCTCACGAAACTTTTATCTTGGGCGATGCTCATATAATATGTTTATAAATCCATTATCTATGATTAGCCGATTGCAAGCTACAGACTAGAACCATCATTCGTAAAGTTTCAACTACTACATTGCTTCCCGAATATATAAAGATAAAATATTTCCGTATATCTCATAAAAAGAAAAGAGACCGAAATAGCAGTACATTGAGTCATATTATTGAAAATGATTTCATTAGTTCATAAAAAGAACACTCTGAACAAAGTGTCAATCCTCGTTCATAAATTTTGATAAACGCTGATAATATTGCTGGCGGAAATTGTACCATTGCTAAACCGAACGTTTTAAAGGGTATATAGGCAAGCAAAAGCTGCAACTAAAACTTTTAAAAACTATGTATACATAGGAGTGCTGTTTAACAATGTCTCTTAAATGGACCATCAATAGATAGATAAACTATAAACTGGCTACGAAGAGCAGAAAAGTTCTACGAGTATCATTTTATCTTATCTTGTTCAGGCTATGTTAATTTGTTGGATTTGTTTTTTCTCTTATAGCAGAAAAAACCCTTGCAGCGAAACAACACAGGATGGCAAAGATAGCGTAATTGTGGAATTCAGCTTTAAGATGTAATGGGATCTTCAGGCTCGGCAAATCTACTCCGTAAAAGTCAATTGCAAGGATTTTAATATCTGAAAGGGAAACCGCTACAGCACATTGCTGTGAGAGACTGGGAATTAGCTGTACGTTGAGGAAATTTAATTTTTAGAGCCTATGCCCCGATGTAAATTAATTTTCTTCTTATTGCTTATGATACTGTTGAGAGTTCACATCAGATTATTAATATCTTTAAGATACGAGTATATATGTACCAAGGTAGTCATAATGGACTTCAGACAATAATCTTTTGAAGCAATAAGTATTGCGATGATTATGTTAGTTCAAAATACAGTTATACACTTGCATGTGTCGTTAACTAATAAAAAGGGCTATTTGCCACAGACCTGTTAGCTTCCCAGATGTCCATTTCGAAGCAGCAAACCCCCTGTTCTGCATGACCATCTACGTTGACCTGACCAGCGAAGTATGTAAGTTCGTGTTTACACTGAGCGTCGCAGACTCCAACTCCGTATTTGGCACCGGCTTGATTCGTTGGGTACGTCGCCATGCCTCCGTCCTCCTCCGCTTCGACAAAGAACACCGCCCCGTTCAAGCCGCAAGGCATCAGCGACATATCAACATCGAAAGTAAACTCTCTGTTCTTAAGTCGGAACATTCTATACTTTTCTTCAGGTGTAACCAGAAATCCAGTAGAACTTGATGAGAAATCGGTGGCATACTTGAATGTAATCGAAGACCCATCGGCCGTAATGCCGTAAGTTGTCTCGTAACCGTTGGCGTCTACTCCTGCGACTGCGCAGTTTTGTGCGCAAGTTATTCCATCCGGGCAGAGATCTGGATCGTACCCATCGGCTGTCTTACAGTCGTGCCCGCTGTCAGCAACAGAGTAGAGGTACCGCCAGGCGGCGTCCAGAACGTACGAGGTATCTTCGGTTACGCAACCAGAGTCGTCGCACACCTATGTTAAATAAAACAAAGTTACAAGACCGTTGCGATGCTCGTTGCATTTCTACGATTCAGGCGTATGTGACCGCCTTTACTTTTTTTATAGATGGAAATTTAATTCTCGAGTTAACGAAATTAATGAAGTTTATAGAGTGAGCATCGAGGTGAAAGAATCCTCAGTCTTTGCTCATGTGAATGTCGTTGCCATATGTCCGAATTGTTTTATTCACCTTGTTTGTAGATGTATAACTTACAGGTTTTATATATTTAAATCTCAATCTCAGATCCCTGGACAGCCACATCACGCTTGGAAAAATCCAAACTCTGTATTCCTCATGAATATGAGTTACGACCTGGCACAAACGCATCTCAGACAAGTCGAAACATTAATGGGTTTTCGTGAGAATGTAGCAAATGAATGCACTGAATGACGATGGTTTCAGAAGATCAGGTCACGTGATTTTCTTCTTGGAAATCAGCCCAGTGGTTTAATGTTGATCATGTATGAGAGTTTTTTTTTGCATTCCAGAACATTTCGGGTGTCGTTGGGTTGCCGAGTGCTTCGCTTGGATAAACTTGTCCAATAATGACCGGCTGTGATTTATTATTATTACTATAAATAATAACAACGAAAAAGAATTTTACATCTGTTTCAGGAATGAACACGAAGAAAAGTTTCACACCGTGTTACAGTTTACTCGAATGTGCGATGGATATTTAACGTAGAGCCCAGCAGTGCTTCACTGATATTTTTCGATGCTCAAAGTTATCATCGATTGGCTCGTTAGTGTCGACGTAGGTCACTCCACAAGGCCTGACTTGTCCGACACTTCAGACGGGAGCGATATTTTTAACATTTTGTATCATGAAGAAGGGACATCGCGATAACTTGGGTCATTATTTATCCAAAGGAAAATTTTCGTTCAGTAGAGTTCATAACAATTGGAACGGCAACTGCACTGCCTCGGTTTCACACATTGGTTCCCAGCAATCGAAATAATCTTATTCGACTAGCTTTAAGGTAACTCTAATTTAGTGAGTTGAATTTACCCCTTTGAATCCAGCTGCTCAATAACCGTTTGAGTATGGAGCAGCTCAAAGCAAGCGGTTGGTAATTAACGCCGAAAATTCCGTCAACTGTTACCAATCCACAACTCAAGATTATAATTTCAGGCATGGTCAGGCTAATTAGGGTAGATTATCTCGATCGCCCTGCACTATTCAAACACCCCGTTGCACTTATTGGACTCACCTCAATCGGAAGAGGAGGATGTTCCTCAACGAAAGCATCACCGGCTTGTTGTCCGGCCGCCAGGGTGGCCAGCAGAGCCAGCGTTAATAATAAGATTCGAACCATGTTATTAGAGAAAGGCTGGTAGCTGAATGACAAGGGTTGTATCCAAGCCCCTGTTATAATATGGTGGCGATTATCAAGTGTTTCCACCTGCTAGTTTCTCACTTTTCAAGGTCTGATAGGAGCTCCCTCGGGTGTTTATGCAATTTGATTATTTGTGCCGTATTGATTTGTGCTAATAGTTCTTTATTTTCAAAATTTTGGGTACATGTGATATGTGTTCATCTTATTTTAATATCTTTAATAATGTTTCGTTGTATTATTAAAAAGAAATGTTTTAATGTCTGCAGGGCAAAGAAGGCAGAATCTCCTAACTGCAAACACTTGTAATCAAATTAGTGGTATCTTGCCATTTGTCAGCACTTTTATTTACTATACCCTTTCTTTCGCGATAATTAGGATGAGCGATTTCCCAGTACCTTTATTCATCTCTGCACCAAGAGTCACCACTTCAGTCAGTTCGGGCACAGAAGGAAGGGCGACTGCTTAAATATGTAGTCGTCCCATACCACCGAATGAAATCTTGCACCCTGTCACTGCACCCCGCACATGGTTAAGTAATTATAACGTGTGTGATACAGCATCTCAGCACTACATCCTAAAGACAAAGCGTATCGTGTAGTAATTAATGGTGATGACAAGTGAATGAACATTTTCAGTATTATGATTTCTTTTAGAGAAGCAATAACAAAATAATAATCAACATAAAAACAACTTTTAAGAGCAAAATAGGTTCACAAATACGTCTACGAGTACCGAGTAAACAATATTATTTTTATTATAGCTATGGCACCCAGTCACGTAAGAAGCGGCCACTCTCAGAGGAAATATACTTAGTCTACACATGCAGACATCATTAGCACTACCTAGGTAAGCAGCTTGTTCTCACTCAAGCAAAAATTATAAAAAAGAGAGTAAGATCAGTTTCATATATTCCTGCAGAGATTTGCCCGTGAGATTGACTCTTCCTTACTACTTTACCGAGCGCTTGAATAACACGCTAGCTTTCATGAATGTCAGAATAGAGGGAATACCGATAGGGCAATAGGGCTTGTAACATTGATAATGGTATAAATTTCATCAATAATTCATCCATCAATATAATAGCAAATTCATATATAGGCCTAGTGTACCTTGAGTAAATGTATCATCATTTAAAGCTATCGGCTAATATAAAGAACATTACGGAAACAGAGAGGAGATATATTAACTAGGTAGCTAATTCAGCTTACGCCTGCAGGCAGTAACAAAGGAAGTTTAAGTAGCAGCATGTAATATACACAGCAGCTAGAGGTTATTTCCATTTGCACATAAGTCTTTGTACACGTACAGAATCCTGACTCATCACTATTTGAACGCAGAGCGCTATTTTAACGGGGGGCTGGGGGGGAGGGTTAGAGCATATCCCAAGAAGCAGCGAATTCTCAGAATTTTCCATTTTCATCCGCAGGCCTTATGCTCTTTTATGGGCAAATAAAGGGTGGGCCATAAGTAAGGTACCTTACGTATGGCAATATTTATTATTGGATTCATTTTTGGACTATATTTTTTGAAAATGCTAACGGTGATGCAATTTGTGTGAATAGAGACAGATGATTCATGAATAATTACCTCCGCCAAGGAGGTTATGTTTTCGCCGTGTTTGTCTGTCTGTCTGTCTGTTTGTCTGTTTGTCTGTTTGTCTGTTTGTCTGTTTGTCTGTTTGTCTGTTTGTCTGTTTGTCTGTCACCAGGATAACTCAAAAAGTT
>LQNS02278160.1:15990988-16011945 GCA_001587735.2 Parhyale hawaiensis
TCCACAACAAAGGCGATGTCACAGAGGAAGAATGAAGGGACACGTAGTGTGATAACAGACACGTGGAACCCATGCACGAGGGTGTTCCCACACAGGATCAACGCGCATGGGAACAGTAAGTTAGGAAAGAAGAACAGATGGAAGAAAGATCAGTATGAGTTACAGGTGAGAAGGAAGCAAAATGGGTACGAAAGGCAGACAAGACGATCGTGATGACAAGCCAACGGGTCACGGGTCGTCTAGTGTTATACTAAAACTCTGTGAACCTTGCTTGTTTATTTACTTGTTTGTGTCTTGTTTGACTCAGCTTCTTCGTTTTTAGATGGGAAGAAATTCGAGTGCTAAAGATTTAATTCGTTTAGATTAGATACTTTGGCGGCAGTAGACTGACTGTATCTGAATTAGCTCTTTAATTCGGTTGTATCTGTGATACGCACGTGGAATCAGCCCCTTGGTTGCAAGAACGAGCTCGATGATTTCAAAGTTGCTATGGAAAATACTACTGGAATACGTAACATATAAATTGAATTTGCTAACAGACTGCGTGTTGCATATTCGTTAGAGAAGCAAAGAAGCTATTGATGGCGACCAGTACGGGCAGGAGTGGACGGCTGAATAGCGCGTGGTCTATGACCAGCTGAATAACACCTGTTTTTTCCGGAAGCAAAGGCAATCGTGATGACGACCCAACGGGTCACGGACCTTCTGGTATTATACTAAAAGTCTGTGAACCGGTCTTGCTTGCTTATTTGTGTCTTGTTTGACACATCTTCTTCACTTTAAGATATGAAGAAATTCGATGGACTAGGGTAGGGTCTGTGGTCTATCTGGCATACCTTCTTCGCCTTTGGACGGCAAGAAATTCAATGGAGTAGGGTAGGGCCTGTGGCCTATCTGGCATAGCTTCTTCGCTTTTGAACGGGAAGAAATTCAAGGGAGTAAGGTAGGGCCTGTGGCCTATCTGGCATAGCTTCTTCGCTTTTGAACGGGAAGAAATTCAAGGGACTAGGGTAGGGCCTGTGGCCTATCTGACATAGCTTTTGAACGGGAAGAAATTCAATGGACTAGGGCACAACTCCCAATACTTCAATGGATTAGCTCGTTAATTCGATTGTATCTGTGATACAGGCGTGGCAACAGCTACTCGGTTGCAAGAACGGACAAGTTCATTTCAAAGTTGCTCGGGAAAATATAACTGGAATACGTAACAAATAGAATGAATTTACTTGCAGACTGCGGGTTGAATATTCGTTAGAGAAGCAAAGAATCTGTTGACGGTGAGCCGTATGGGCAGCTCCTTGACTGGCAGGGGAAGACGGCCAAATAGCGTGTGGCTTATAACCAGCTAAAAAACACCTGCTTTAGTGCGAAAGCAAAGACGATCGTGATGACGACCCAACGAGTCACGGGTCGTCTAATTCTAATATAAAACTTCGAATAATCGCCTCTTTAATTTGCAAAAAAAAAAGCCAAGTCACGTACCATTTTTAGTTCTAATGTTATCTAATACTAAGAATGACCGTCGTGTGTTTATAAATATATATATTTATATGTTCGGCGTCACGCACTTAACGAAGCAGATAGGCGGAATTTAGCCCAGGTTTGAAGGCTCTGGTTGTCCTCTCAAGCTCCATTGAAAGTGATAGGCAGCAAATAGGCCGGGTTGCAGAAGATGGCAAACGTATCATAAGCAGGGATAGTTGAAATTCCAACAATGAAGACATCTCAGACTTAGTCTGATTTGTACGAGTATATAGCTTCTCCATACATCGAACCTACGGCAAAGTATAGGGCGACTTTATGTCTGAATGCACTTCTTGCATTGCCGAAGTTGGAATCGTATCACTGAAGATATCTGAAGCTTCCGTTGGCACTCTCATGCTTCTTGATTCGTAGTTTCTTCCCAGAGATGATTTCGTTGCATGAGCTATTCTTCCCACTTTGATGCAATTGTCAACGAAACGGACGAAACATAAGTTTTCACGGGCAGTAGACAATTATTTCTTCTAGCTATCTGTTTTCCTCTGACGAAGCAGTTTTCTCTTCTTAGGTCAAAATTTGAACACATCAAATAAAACAGATATTTGAGGTGGGAAGACGGTATCAACGGTATCTTTGCTACGGTCCACGGAGTGATTGCTTTGTATATAAGCTGCTATTTTGTTTAAGTTTGTTCGAGTGTTTTACTCAAGATGTTACTTTTGCCTGTCTATATAGAAGACCTAAGGATGACAGCACGACAAAGGATCAATGAAAATAAGAAGAAAATTAAGAAGCAAATAAGAGAAGAGGAGATTCCGCACCGGCCTAGAGGCATTAGGCAAACGTATAGGTTATTGCATGAATTTTTCACGCACGGGTCCACTAGTAATTTCTTAAAAGGTGCCTTACTCATGGCCCACCGTTTATATTGAGACATTTTACATTAGACGAAGCAATGTCATCACTAGCTGCCGTTTATCTGGGGATATCCACCAACCGCCGAAATACAAGATATCATTATGCACAACTTACTGATGGCCTGTCCCTTGAATTTAGCTCGAAGAGAGTTGCAGTATAATGGTTAGAAATAAGTTTTAACTAAATAATTAAATCTCAACATTCAGCCAGCATCTTTTAAACTGCCATCATATCTGATTGCTTGTAGGATTTTACCGCCCATCCTGCCTCATCATAGAACTTTTCATTAATTAATGAGATATCCTAGGTATACAAAGCTGCCTATGCGCTAACTTCACTCTGCTTAACAATGTATGCCGAGTCCCGCACTGCTTGCTACTGCTAGGGTGAAGCAACATACACCCAGTCTTAGCCATGTTGTACACAATGTCAAGCTTTTGAGCTTCATCATCACAGATGAAACTGGCTTTCAGGAAGCTATAATGAGGTGCAAAAACCACCGTATCATCAGCTTAGCCGATGGTGTTTATACAGCACCCACCCATGAAACAGCCAACTACACCACCTGTAAACTTTTTGTAAATGTCATTAATAAAAACATTGAAATTAACGGCGCAAAGAGCCTACCCTATAGGATTCCTTTTGTACTACAAAAGCCTTCAGAAAATAATTTTTCTTAGCGTACACAGCACTTTCGATTCCTGTACTAGAATTTCAGTATAAGGTAAAGTCAACATTGACTGTACCCTTCACTAGGAAACCCACACGCACTGGTTTGTGCTGCAGATAGAGGCCAACTGGCCCAAGAGGAGTTAGTGCAGCTGCAGCCGACCACGGCTCGCAAAGTTTTATGGCGCCGAAACGGAAGGTTCAACGACCTGAGCCTCCTA
The DNA here is from genome assembly GCA_001587735.2 of Parhyale hawaiensis. Lineage (NCBI taxonomy): Eukaryota > Metazoa > Arthropoda > Malacostraca > Amphipoda > Hyalidae > Parhyale > Parhyale hawaiensis. The sequence goes on from LQNS02278160.1 coordinate 15,994,279, forward strand.
CCCTCCCATTCCTGGTCAGACATGTGCCCCACACAGCTCCACATACCAAGCAATTGCCGACTCAGCACTCCGGATGCCGCAAAGACTGCCCGGCAGGCAGGCTCGATCGTTGCAACTCTAGCACAGAAGTCAGACACGCATGGCACGCTGCTGTCGTGGGTAAACCAAGAATGGGTCGTGAGGCCTCTTTATCTAATAGCTTATTGAAAAGCGTCCAGTAGTTCACCATGTCAAATGCTTTCTTCGCATCCAAGAAACTCGTAGGTATGCAGACACGAACCGGTTCAGAGATAATGAGCTAGGCCCTCGGGATAGCTTTGTTTTGTACCAACTTTGCTTCATTACATATTCCGGCTCATACTAAAGGTACTTTATTATTCTGTTCTTCTTCCTCTTCCCCGATTTATTGCATGTTCCCGCGAGACTTGAAGTACTGTAGAAACAACATAGTCTGTAGTGATTCCCAAATTTCAGTTTTCTACGGACCCCTGCGAAATCGCCCTGAAATACACGGTCCCCCGCCTCTAAAATGTCATCAACTTAGTATAATACGCACTGAAAGAGTATTGTAGATGTCGATGGCTTCCAGGCTATTGCTTTTTAGTTAATGCAGAACGGCAGAGGTACAACAACATACGCCACACATATAACTAATGACTCATGTCACAGTCGTATCAATCCCAGCACAGCCCATTATTCACATACAGCGAGTTTTCACCTTTAACTCTCTTAAATTTATTTTGACTTGCCCTAAATGACTATTTGCATATAATGTTAGCATTTGCTGCTCATGCCGTTTTTGAAAAAAATCAAAGTTTTTGTGAGGTAACTATACCATGGTTAAATTTTCCGTTTCAACTCATATTTTTCCTCCTATAACCTTAAATAGTCTGTAATTTTTATCATCTATGTTACAAAAATAATATCGCGCTTGCATGCATTATTATAACACTTATTCGACAGAATGATCTTAAAGTCTAAGTTAGGAAAGTATAACCTTAAAAGCTGGGTAGCTTCTTTGCCATACCGTTCTTTTTTTGGTAGCCAGTCGGAAAACTGCGGTGCGAATTAACCGAGCTTTAAAAGTTATACTTTCCTAACTTTGACTTTAAGATCATTCTGTCGAATAAATGCACGGTAAATTCATTCTTTCAGTACGAAGACCGACTTCCTCATGACAAGCAGAGCTCTCTTATTTATCAATACTGTTGTGAACTTTGTTCATCATCATACGTGGGATCTACCTCGCGTATGCTTTTCAAAAGAGTTTCTGAGCACGCCGGAAGAAGCTGCCGTACTGGCAATATTCTTACACAGCCTCCATTTGCTTCTGTACGACTGCATGCTGAGGCGTGTGGCTCCCGTGTGCGCTTAGAGAATTTCAAAACGCTTTCTTTGTGCAATAGCTTAGACTTAAGATTACTAGAGTCACTCTATGTTTTTAAACAGAAACCAATTTTAAATGACCAAAATAGTGCTCATCCTCTTTTCATTGTCAGTCCATAGGAGTTTTCAATAATTTTTCAGGAAATCCTTTTCTCATGTCTTAGCTATTCGTTCTAACAAAAAAAAATCGAATTTCATTACAGAGGTACTGATGATGGGTGAAACCCAAATCGTTTACCGATATTATAATTTGACGTTACCAATTTTATAATTTGACGTCCATTTTGTTTTCCTTCGTATTTTTATAATTTGTTGCAGTAAAATGGCTTTCTGTTCTATAATTCTGGCTCTGAGATTTATTATAAGACTGCGTAGTAAAGCAGAATTTTGTATCCTTTTGTCTTGGAGGAGGGTGCGAAGTATATCAAAATGTATATAAATATATTAATAAATCCATGCTGTTTTTAATTGTAGTGTTGATGGTGATAATTTGCTAGCGCCCCTCCGGTATTACGCTCACATTTAGATTTTATTTATTTATTTAGATTTTTAACATTGATTTCAGCGGAGTGACTTGCTCCAACGATGTCACCCGTTGACTCCTCCCTTGCCCTCTGCCCCGTGTTGTCTTTTGAACCACCCCTCCAAATTTCTTTCCTCTTCACCACAGCGGCAATATGCCAATTTAAGGTTCTGTTTTATATTTAGGGGTATTTGTTATAACTTACAATATGGGCCTTTTCTTGTTTGTTTTGATATTTTTTCTGGATACGTAGAAAAATTAAACTCGCTTGATGATAATGACACAACTTCTAAATGTAATTTGGTTGACGTCCAAGTGTACAGCGGTGAAGGTTCAATTTCTAAATTCAGTATAAAAATATCCTTCTACTGTTCTCAGGTGTGACATTTGTTCCTTGTCGAATATGCATTATTACTAAAATATCGAGCATGACAAAAAAAAAATAGATAGTTCAGTGCTGTGACCTGTAAATTATATGCATGGTTTATTTGCTCCAAAATTTGTAGCTAATCACAGTATATCCAACTTCGTGACTCCGTTTACCTCATGTCTGCTGCACCGGCGGTTCAATAGTCAAACGTAGCCTCTAGTTTTCGCATGGTTTACTTTCTGCTGAAGGTAGAACCGATTGTTCCGACTTTGATGTTAGCGAAACTCATTGCAGCGTCGGGGTAGTTAGCGACGATTTCGTCCGGTATTCCACTGTCGGCAGAGCAAGGACCGTTCCAGGTTCCGGGAATGGAGGGATCCGCATCTTTAGGATACAGGCCGTCTAACCACAGCATTTGAGAAGTGGCGTCCGACCACAGGGAAAATACTAACATAACACCTCGGTCCAGAGCCTCTCCAGCGTTTTGTAAGCCTCCCACATTTGGCAAATTATTATAAGCTCCAAAGTACTCCAGAGAATCGGCACAGTAGTCATCAGATATGGAATTATAACTTTCTAGCCCCGGGTAGTTAGGTGGAGCGTTGTCAATTACCACACCGTCTTGTACGTACAACCTCTTGATGTCCACGAGATCTCCAGTGTCGGTGCCATCGCTAGTGATGAACTGAGTGACGACCGTGAAGGGTCTTCTGGTGTCCACGACGTAGCTGTCATTGGCTCCGTAGAAGAAATGGTCGTTCAGTTTGAAGTTGTTGTAGCCACAAGCAACTTTGTCGCACACGCAATCCAGTAAATTTTCATCGCCGCACTCAGCACCTTCGCAGAGATAGTAGCCTTCGATGGAACAGCCGTGCAGCGTGTAGACGGTAGCCCAGCTGCAATGAATGAATGGAAACTAAAGTGAGTTACTGAGATCTACTGAGCACTTTCAATAGCTTTGGCGAACTACATTGTATAGATTCTACATTGTGAAAATACAGCTTTTAGAGTTTTCAAGCGGACTATAAGTAACCTATTGTGCAATACCAAAAACTAGGATATATTTGTGCAATCTGCCGGGAAAGCGGTGGGTTTCAAGTAACATCCTCGAGGCGAACACGTGACAGGAATCAAATCTATGCTGCTTTAAAGTTGGTTATCCTGTTGTATTATAAACTTGGAAGACATATTATTTCTGTGAAAAATTTCACAAGTGATAGAGGTGAAGTCACCTCGGAAATTTTAAAGTTGACAGATGTCGCACAAAGTCAGATCTCTTTGAGTATCGATATTTTAAAAACGCGCCACGGTATTCTATTCATTGAAATTCACTTTGTGGTACACTCTCTTCAAAGCAGCTCAATGGTATCAATATAGTTCTAAAATTGATAATACTATTATATTATTTGTTTTGATGAAAACTATAGATAGGTTATCACTAATACATACAGTGTACAGAAAAAATTCGAAGCCGTGTTGTAATAAATATGCCTAACCCTTAAGTGCTGCGTGTCAGCTGCACTTGATGTTTCAAATTTTAATATTGCCAGTCCTACATGAACTGATTCTTATTGCATCGCATTAAGGCTAACTGATTCATAGCATGCCCACCTGTTAGCCTCCCACAGGTCCATTTCGAAGCAACAGACACCCTGGTCCGCGTAGCCGTTAACGTTAACTTGACCAGCGAAGAACTTGAGATCGTGCTTGCACATCCCGTCACACACACCAACTCCGTATTTGGGGCCTGCTTTGTTGGTCGGATACGATGCCATGCCTCCGTCTTCTTCAGCTTCTACTAGGAAAAGCGCTCCATTCAAGCCACACGGCAGCAGCGACATATCCACATCGAATGTGAACTCTCGATTCTTGAGCCGGAACATTCTGTAGTTCTCTTCGGGGGTCACGAGGTACCCTCCAGATCCGGTTGTAGAGTCCGTGTGGTACTTGAAATTAATGGAAGAGCCTTCTGTGGAGATGCCATAAGTAACCTCGTAGCTTTCTCGGCTTATTCCAGCTACCGCACAATTTTCTGCACAAGTTATGCCGTCTGGGCACAGAACAGGGTCGAAATCGAAGCCGTTTTGGCAGCTGGTCTGCCCGTTGTCAGCCACAGAGTAGAGCCATCTCCATGCAGCGTCTATCACAAATGAGGTGTCTTCAGACTGGCACCCAGTTTCATCACAGACCTGCGCATTAAGAAACATGAAGTTAATTACCCTCCTAGTGCATAACAAGCCTTAGTGACATAATTATTATTAAATTACACTAGACTGGCGACGTGGGAACGAAGAACCTCCATCAGGTTGACAAACCCCCACGCAACCAGGCCAGTGAGCGAAGAAAAAAAAGAGAAGATCCGAGATCACAGAATAGCTCTGTGTATATGGTAAAGCTACCAATACCCACACCAGCAAAGACAGGGCCATCAAGTCCATCCTAAACATCCCCACATGATGGGAAAAAACGAACGAGAATACTGGCCCGTATGGCATCGTACCGGTTCCATACTAAGCGTTGACTTCAAAACTGTTGGCATCATCAACTGGGCGGCGAAGTAAAGATAATTAAGTCAGACTTGCCAGCTTAGAGTAGAGTTCACACGTCATTCATATAAACGTGTTTACTCATCCACTAGTTCGAAAATTTTGTAGGCGTGTCGTTGTCAGCGCAAATTTGTGTGCGCTACAAAAAGTTCATAAAATTTTAACCATCAAATTAATTGCCTTTGCAAGTGTTACTAGGCAAGTTGCAAATTGCTCTTCAAATTTAGAGGGAAATAATACTTATAAAACAGTGCACTTTTCTGCTATAAAATTTTCTAGTGCGCAACAGCACATTCGGATGCGTGGATGAACGAACGCGTCAGGATCAGTGACGCGTGAACTCGGCTTTACTTCACCGAAAAGTTAATTCCGGACATTTGACTGGTAGATTGAACTTCAGTTTTGAACGTTAAACACAAGCAAATATTTTTTTTATCAGAAAGTTACGCTGCTTTTAAGCAATAATTTCGAACTACAAATGGCTTGCAATCGAAATAGTTAGATGGCAAACGTTATTTGGTGCTTGTGGGTTATACTAACAAACGTTCTTTTAATGAGATGTAACGTGATGGTTTTTTATTTCAATAAAATTATTAATATTGTTATAATTATTATTAAGTTTGAGAGTATTAAGCCCAATGTACCACGAACTTTCAAATGCAAACTGTGCAAACTGTCCATCCGTTTGTTTGTTTGTTTGTTTGTCTGCCTCATTTTTTCAATGCTATGACTCAAAAAGTTTTGAATGGATTTTTGTGAACTTAACATGAGTTGTTAGGTATATAACAAAGAGTAAATGACTAATATTAGGTAATGATCCGTCTGTGCGTTCGTTTGTCACTGTTTTTAATTTTATGCTTGTTAGCACAACAACTCAAAAAAATAGTGAATGAATCATTATGAAATTTATACAGGATGTTAATAATGTTAAAGGACATAAGTGATTGAATTTTAGTGCAGATCGCTTTGTTTGTTTGTATGTTTAACTCACGTTTGTCTTAACGTTTGTTAGCAGTTTAACTCAAAAAGTGATGAACAGATCTTCAAGAAAATTGCATAAGCTGTTATTACTATCAGGAGGCACAAATTATTAGATATTGGTGTTCATCCAAAGAAAATTATGGTTTCAGAGCCAATGTGAATTTTTTACTACCGTTGCCTCGCTTGGCGGAGGTATGCGCTTTCAGGGTGCTCTAGTTCTCCTATGTTATTCTTAAGGATGTGATATAGGCCAGTCGGGGCGTAGCGATGCAACCTTGATGGAAACAGCATCTACATATATGAAAAACTAGGTTTAGCTGGTCATCGAAAATGACTTTCGTTGAATTTGCTCCTTACCGCAGGTGATGGTCTTACGCCACGAGGCGTTTTAGTTTAACATTACAAACAATTCCTATAAATTTCATAAAGATAAAGATCCATTCATAATTTTTTGAGTAATGGTGCTAATAAGCATAAAAATTAAAAACAGTAACAAACTAACGAACGAGGAAACTAATCATTACGAAAATTTGGTCATTTACTCTTCGTGATATGCCTAACAACTCATGTATGTTTCATAAAAATCCGTCCCCAACTTTTATGACATTGAAGAAAATGAAGCAGACAAACAAACTAACAAACGAATGTATAGATCATCACCAATAGTTAATCATCTGTTCCTCCTAAAATACCCAACAGTTCCAGTAAATTTCGTCAAAATCCGTCCATAACTTTTCGAGTTATTTTGGTGACAGACAGAATAACAGACAAATAGACAGACAAATCCGACGAAAACATAACCTCCTTGGCGGTGGTCATCAGCATGCCTAAACGCAACATAATAATACTAACAATCATCAATGTCAACAACTATTTCACTCAAATGTACAGCTCAGTTCGATTTTTTTTCCAAAAACAGTCAAGACTTGAGCAATCACCCAACTTCGCCTCTACCGTAGTGCACATGCAGTTTAAAATATGAAGACACGGGTCCACTGAGACGGCTGGCCGCTTCTTAGTGCTACATGCTACATCATTACTTGCATGGCGCCTGTTATTGCCATAATGTTGGGTGTATCTTCTAGTAAAACACAAAGAAGCGGGGATTTAAGCACTCCACAGCTCTATTCAAGTCTACATTTTCAAGAGCGTTTGTATATACGAGAAAATTCACCTCAATAGGCAGAGGAGGGTGTTCCTCAGGAACAAGATCTCCCGGTTGTTGGCCTAGAGCTGGTCCCAGGACGGCTAGTGTCAACAGAAGAAAACGCACCATCCTGTATGACTCGTATGTTGATGAACTTCCCACGCAAGAACACTGTAAAGTTGCTTACTTATACTTGGTATTATCTCTCTGTAGTGCTCCAGCTGTCCATTTCCCGCACTTCGTGCTGATATGTTGCAGTTTGTGCATGTCATGGTGATGCGGCTATTTACACCCTATGCGTTCAAACTGGAGTGTATGAGATCTATTTCCTAGAAACAATGGCATGGCCTTTCCCTGAGATGTGTCATGTTGTCGATATTAGGCGATGATTTCCGCTGTTTTCGGGTAATATGCGTGATATCGAAACCAAAAATACTCTCATGAACTTAGTAAAAAAAATACCAAGTTTGGCACGCAATGCTATTTTCTCTACTAAATGTTAAAAAAAAATAGCAGTGAAATGGGCTTCAGCTGGCTAGATTTGACTTGCGTCTATTCATTACTTTCTTGCAGTACGACACTAACAACTTAACGAGGTTATTTCTCGTAGCCATTTCTCAGCTGGCTGAGAGTGACTACGGAATATCAATTAGTATACGTCGATTGAGACAAGCTTCAGTTCTTGGCGCAGTGGTTATTCAAGTGTTACAGCAATACGTCGTGTGACACAATCAAAGTGTTAAATTAGTTTATGGATTATAAGAAGGAGAACATTTCTTTTTTGTCACATCATTATTTGTGTATTTATTATTACCAGCAGGGCACGAGGAAATTTGACAGTTATTAATACCTTTACCATAGACCGCAATAATACTTGGCTCTTGGGTCCAAGTGGCCCCTGACTCTGGCAGCCAAAATGCGAAAAATGGAATTTTCTCAGGAGCTATTATGAACATGTCCAGACACGGTCATGCAGGCAAGCGCCCAAGTGCGTCCCGCCGGATCCAAGATATCTTCTGGGCAAGAAAAAGGTTGGGTACCTTGGAATTTTTTTCTTCAGTACTACATAGATAGGGGAAAAAGAATAGCTCTTGAGAAAATCCCATTTTTCCATTTAAGACTTTTTGCCGCCTGCGTCAGAACTAAGAGTCAAGTACTGTTGCGGTCTATGCTTTTGCTTTAAAATATGCTAAGCCAAAGTCACGCACTGCTGTAGCGGTAGCGCCGCTACTTTTCAAATTTTGCAGCGGTAGCGCCGCTACATTTTTACTGTAGCGCGCCCACCTCCGCTTGACCATTACCACATACCCCTTCAGCTCCATATCACACATATCATCCCTCACACTGTCGTTCACTGAAGATGCGAATTTTGTTTCATAGCCCGAAATTTCAGTGAAGCAGATATTTAAGTTCGCAAGACTTATGTTGGCTATGGAGCACTGGCATGCTTATGAGCTGTCTGGAGTTACATTCAAGTTTATTGCAGTGTTCTACTCAAGAATTTTTTCTGCCTCTCACTATTGAAGACGCACGCTTAATCAAGAAGGAAGATAGGGAACGCATAGGTAGTACGAAACTACTATGTACAGTCTCAACAACATGAAGACGTGTCACGAATGCATGGAGAGAGATAAATCGTCTATGCGAAACAGTCAATAAAGACTAGCAGCAGAAAGGTGACAGAAGTGATTGAGAGCTGCTGATAAGCGTGAGAGGGAAAATGAGGAAAGGACAAGTCAGAGAAAAAAACCCGAGGTTGAAAGCACGACAAAGGATCAATGAAGAAAATGAAGTAAGTCAGAGAAGAGAAGATTCCGCAACGGCCTATACTAATAAAATAATATCGACTATTGCGTGAATTTTTTGCACGCGCGGGTCCCCTAGTATCTAAGATAAAGCACCTCTTACGTGATACTGATTCACCCTGTTTAACTGAGCAATGTCCGTCTATCCTGATTCATGTCGTCTAAACCAACGCCAGTCGTGAATCCCAATGTTCGATATGTTTCTTAAAAGCATGTTGTACAATCTATCGCTTTTCATCTAACCTAAACAACATCATCTAATTTAGCGCTTTTTATCCAATCTAACGTACGTGTTCTAGCCAAACGCATCTCATCTAACCTTCAACACATTGTCTAACCTAACGTGTCTTATCTAACCTAACGCTCTTTATTTAACACTGCTCTAACTTTGACCCAACGCTCCTCATCTATCCTAACGCTCTACATTAAACTCAACTTATCTCATCTAACCAAACATTCGACATTTAACACTGTTTTATCTGAAGCCTTGCGCTCCTTGCCTGAACTGACGCTCCTCATCCATGCTAACACTGACTATTTTGCCTAAGGCTCCTCATCCAATCTAAAGCTCTCAATCTGAGCTAACACTCGTAGCTCGCACTCTAATCTAATACAATTGTATCTAATTTAACGCTCCCCACCTGACTGAACGTTTCTCTTCTAATCTATTCGGACACTCGATCACAGATCGCACTCTAAATTAACACAACTCCATCTGGAACAACACTCCTCACATAGTCTTACGATTCTCATCTAACCATGCGATCTTCATCGAACCTAACACTTCACAACCAACCTATCACGCCTAACGTACCTTTTCTTCAAGTTCTGTTTTAGTCGTATTAGCTTACCTTCCACGACTGCATTTCCACAATCAGTGTTCGCTTTCACTATCTCATAACTTTGTATTCTCCCTTTATCAATCACATTTTCTCACACATTCTATTACGAGACCCGCTGAAATTCCTCGATAAAGGTAAAGTCAACTTAGATTGCACTGTCCACTGATAAGTCTACACGCACTGGTTCGTGCGGTAGATATAGGCCAATTGCCTCCGTAGGAGCAAGAACAACTGCAGCTGACAACAGGTAGCTAGGAATATGGCACATTTTAGCGGGTGGTTCAACTACCCGAACCCACTTAGCCTAAGGTAACTGCCCCCACGGTAGCTATGCGCACTAAGCAAATTTTCTGATTCAGGGTGCGGAGCGTCTTGCACAAAAATCGCTCACTTGGCTGGGGATCGTTCCCGGGAACCTCACCACAACTGTGCAACATGCAAGGTCTGCTGCAATCGTAGGTTTAATCCCTTTATTCTTATGTAAATTGGCAGTTAATACAATCACATGCCGGACCAATTTTATCAATAAACATACTGGCTTTCTTTCACTTACCATGACAATTACCATATAGCTGTCCCGTTTCCTAATTTCTTGCTACAAGGGCAGCTGATAACTAACAAATGATCATAGCCAGGCATCCAAATTTCTTATTTAGCAGGAAAATTTATGACTGTTGTTTATAATTAAACGTTCGTTGATAAAAACTTTCTTTTTATAGACAGCTGCATATAGACGTTCGACATTACGATGATCTCCTACAATGATATCTGAAAAGCTATAAGAGAGCTGAAAGTAGCTGGAACGTGCAGATTCCAACAGAGCAAGCGCATTGCTCTTCGATATCTTAGCCGTATCATGCAAACGAAGCACTGTGATACGAAGTATCTGTCATTATTATGACCTGCAGGCAATAGCAGCTTCAAAATGCAACCTTTATTACTCTTCTTCCATGCTGAGATGGGGTATTAGAGTTACTCTATTATCCCCAATCTAGCAGTAAAACTGAGCGTTACGGTAATACTAATACGGTACCGACAGCGTTACGATCGTACCAACGCAGGAACAAAGGAAGGAACATAGGGAGGAACTAGCAGCGTCATAATATGCTATGCGCTCTTGAAGCTCAATAGCATTCGACGTTTATGATGTTGACTATTTATACTGTTTCTTCAAAGGACTAATATGACGGGAGAGGGTGTCCGTTAATTCCTCGCTACAGCGAGGAATCTTAGATGGAGATGCGAAATAAAAATAAAGATGGACGTACGTTTTTCCCTGTGTGTGCTGGTCTCTGGTGTGTTTATCTAAGTCCTCTTCTGTCTCCGGGGCTTCGAAAACTTCATCTAGGTATCTCTGCTGGTTAACGCCTCTTATTAAAAAACAATAGCATTTTGATCTATCGGCTGTACAAGAGCCGCAGTATCGGGTAGGAGAAAAAAAAAAAACAGAATGAATCTTTCTATGAGCGTTTACCCATTTATTTTTTGTGTAGATGTGTCGTGGCTTTATTCAGCATAAGAAGAAATTTCATAATGTAAGTATTGTTTAACACTCCAGACGCATGAAACGTACCGAGACGGCTACTTCACGCTTTGTCTGCCAAGACTCGCGGTGTGAAGCACTTTTAATGCAAGCGTTTCCAGTTCATTACTAGAACACAAAGAATTTGCGGTTTAATTGTGCTATTATCTCAGAGAAGTTCTTGAAACATTTCATTCTTGAAGTCTGTAATTTCTAAGAAAATGTTCTCTAAATTGCTCCTGATAACGTAAAGGTTTTTTTCTGAAGGTTAACACCCCGACACATCCACAGCAAATAAGTTAGTGAGCCCTGATAGCAGGATTCATGCTTTTTTCCCGCCCAATACTGTCTCTTAAACAACCGATGAACCAAGGGGATTTTTTCATTTATCTATTTTTTTAAAGAGGTGTAACCAGCAGAGACGCTACGATGATGTTCTCGTTGTTCTGGAATAAGAGGAAGCGTTTGGTGAAGACACCAGAGGCCAGTGGACACTGAACAACGTTCATACATTTTATTTACAAATTTTGTACCACCTGAAAATGCCTTGTTGCAAAGGTCTATCGGACATCTAGTCCATTAAATTGGGGTTCAACTGTACCAAGCTACTGATGGAAAAGAAAAATTAGCTCCTCGTGTTGTGTTTCTATACATATGTTATTTATGTATCACTGTATTCTTTACTTTCGTTGAAGGATGATTAACATAGTTAAGCTGTCATCGATACGCTTGCTAGAGTAGAGTTATATTAGCCCACAGTGCTTGAATTGTTTGGAACTTTAAAGTCTTGGGCTTACTAATATAGCAGTGTAGCATCGGCATTCAGTCGTTAATTCTCAACTTGTTACTTCTGAGACAAAAAAAATCACCTAAAGTCCGTAAAATGGAATTTCCTTTCGTCTCAAGTATAAAAGGGCTTCTACCAAAATCTATGCACAAAATGAATTGTTTTTCAAGAAAATGCTAGTATAAAAAGACCCAGTAAACTTCGCCCTAACGACTGTTGATGAGTTAGTGAAATCACTAACGGATATTTAAAACACAAAACACCTGCCATCTGAGGATGCACAATAGCAAATTCTTTACCCAGGAAAGCCTTCGAGTGAAGAGGACCTGTTTAAGTAATTTATTGGGATATTTTCCAGAGGAAGCGATACTAATTACAAGCTAATGAAGTAGCAACCGTCTGTTTAGACCTCTAGAGCGTCTTGCCGAAGTCTCTCCCATATCTTTTATCATTAAACTAATGGCTCAAATCATCAGTGGAGATTAATTAGTCTCTATCGCCACATGGCTCATTGGCACTCAGTAGGGAGTGAAACCCCATTTGTAACAAGCAGCTGTACTCCTGTTACTTTGAGGGTTTCGCAAGAGAAAGAGAAAGAGAGAGAGAGAGAGAGAGAGAGAGAGAGAGAGAGAGAGAGAGAGAGAGAGAGAGCAGAGAGAGAGAGAGAGAGTGTGTGTGTGCTACATCTGCTCTTGTTCATCATTTATATCTACGATAATGATCTCAACATTTAGGGTAATGCAAATTAATTTTCGATTGCCGCTACACTCTTCCGTGCTCTACTGCATTAAGCGTAAAGGCGCGCAGCTACAGGAAGACCTAAACTGCCGAATGGATTGAGCCTTAACCAGAAGGATCAGCTTTAATGACGATAAGAGTTTGGTTAAGTATATCGGACACAGCATCAGCGCCCACCTGATGATAAATGACAATCATAAGCGTCAAGTGACATCAGACAGCATGTTGACGAGAGTGTAAAAACGACAAAATCTCAGGATTCCTTACTAGAAAATTTAACAGAAATCTCCTGATTCTTCCCTTATGACAAGCGATTGTTGGTCTTCACTAACAATATGCTGGGTTACGTTCTTATATACTACTTGAGGTGGCTTAATGTCTCTTGGTCCATTAGTTGAAACACTTGCAGCGCTGAGGCAGGACACGCGGCAGTAACCTACTTTAGCTTGTGAGCTGCATTAATTTGAGCTAGTACTTCATAAATTAAGTCTCATAATGCATCATGCTACGGTGTCCCGGTCATCAACTCATTCCACTTGAAATGATGGCTGTACGTGGCTCGCAGACCATAGAAATCTCAGAAATGGTCCGTTTGTTTGTTGTCCAATAATTCCTATCCTCTTTTAAATTTTGTGCATTGAAAAGGTATAAGAAGTTACCAGTAGTATGGTGGAATAAAAATTATGCCTTCCGATAACTGTTCGGTTTTTGAACTAAATATTTTAAGCTTACGGTCTGTGACTCGGAAGCTAAGGTAAGCTGTGTCTTGCTGATGACTGAAGTTGAACATTGAAAAGAACAGATTCTCTACGCATTGTCTTGCTTCTTGCTATAATAAGTTACTCATTCAGTTTAATTTCTTATTCTGGATTTTTTTTTCAGTTGGTTTTTTGCAGCTGTTGTGGCAATACTCTGTTTATTGTGGTTGCCCGTTAGTTAGTGAATCAAGTTAGCTTTGCTCTAGCATTGGAAAAAACAAGGAATGGTATAAAATGGAGAAATTTGTTTTTTACTATTTACTTCCTGCTAAAAGTTGAACCAATAGTTCCGACTTTGATATTAGAGTACGTCACGGCAGAGTCGGGAAAATTTGCAACAATCTCGTCTGGTCTGCCACTGTCTTCGGAGCAAGGGCCGTTCCAGACGCCTGGTATGGAAGGGTCAGAACCAGGAGGGTACACTCCGTCCAGCCACAGCATGTAAGAGCTACCGTCAGACCACAGCGAGAAGACCAGTGCCAGTCCTCGGTCTAACGCTTCACCCAGAGCTGTAAGTCCTCCGACATTGGGAGTGTAGTCAGTTCCTCCAAAGAAGTCCATCGAATCGGCGCAGAAGCCGTCATTGATTGAGTTGTAGTTCTCTAAGCCAGGGTAGTTCACTGCCGAATTTTCAATAACTACATCGTCTTGGACGTAGATCCGTCGGATGTCGATAAGATCGCCGGTGTCGGTGCCGTCGCTGGTGATGAACTGAGTCACCACCGTGAAGGGTCGACGCGAGTCCACCGCGTAGCTGTCGTTGGCGCCGTAGAAGAAATGATCGTTCAGCTTAAAATTGTTGTAGCCACAACCGTTCTTGTCGCAGACACTCTGAGCAGGATCGTCGCACTCAACGCCCTCACACAGGTAGTATCCTTCGATGGAGCAACCGTGGGTTGTGTAGGCGGTAGCCCATCTGAAGTGAAAAGTACAGAATGCTCAAATATCAAGCACCTGTAAGTTACTATCATTTCTGGTTATCGCATTTATTTATTGTTCTGAGTTTCTTTGTTTCATTTCATGTTACTCTCTCTAACTACTCCTTCATTCTCAGGTTCTACATCATGCCATTCAAAATTTAGTATTTAAGCACTACTTTACTTACGCGTTAGCTTCCCAGAGATCCAGCTCGAAGCAACACACTCCTTGATCCGCGTATCCATTTATGTTGACCTGACCACCGAAGTACCTTAACTCATGCTTGCATTGGCCATCGCAACTCCCCACTCCATACTTGGCACCAGCTTGATTCGTTGGGTAAGATGAAATTCCTCCATCTTCTTCGGCTTCAATGAGAAACAGTGCTGCATTCAGGCCGCAGGGAAGAAGCGAATTATCAACATCGAAAGTAAATTCGCGATTTTTCAGATGGAACATGCGGTAATTTTCTTCAGGTGTAACAAGGTAGCCAGTGGAACCGGTGGTGGAGTCGGTGTGATACTTGATGTTTATTGACGAGCCGTCGGTGGAAATACCGTAAGTTACCTCGTAGCCTTCTCTGGTAATTCCGGCCACAGCACAGTTCTCTGCACAGGTGATGCCGTCAGGACACAGGACTGGGTCGAAATCTGCTCCGTTTTGACAGTTCGTTTGTCCATTGTCAGCCACCGAATAAAGCCATCGCCATGCAGCATCCAGAACATAGGCAGTATCCTCTGGCTGGCATCCATTTTCATCACAAACCTGAGTATAAAGACGTATATGAAAGCTCTCTTTTGGTAAGCTGAAGTAATACTCTCTTTGTTTTTTTAAATGAATGCTCATTGTTTCAATGTGAGAATTTGAGGGATCAAAGGAGCACCTTACTACCGTATTCGGTAATTTGGCTATACCGTATTTGGCTATGAATTTTTATATATTCACGCCTTTATATTCACTCCATATTCACCCTACCAACATATGACTAACGATATATCATGGAGGAACTGAATAAGATACTCTGTTGAATACCTGAAAAGGAGGGACCTTTATGTTCAGATGCAACCACAATATTATAATCTCTGCTTAATGATCCATAATAATTGCTGATATGCTGTCAAGCTTATTCAGTGATGATGTAAAACTGTGCTCTAAAAATATTAACCTGTACCTAAACCATCCAATTTTCAATTTCTTAACATTTGTGACCTCATCTGGTAGTTCCCTCTGGCTGAAATTTAGTGTCCGAAACAATATAAACATTTGCCGGGTCCACCTTAATCGGAGCAACAAACGTTCTATCAAGTAACTCGACAAAAAGTAGCGAAGTTGAGAAGGTGTTAACTGGACATATAGTTGAAAGACACTTGGTACTAATCAACAGCATTTATTACCTCCGCCAAGGAGGTTATGTTTTCGTCGTGTTTGTCTGTTTGACTGTTTGTCTGTCACCAAAATAACTCAAAAAGTTATAAACCGATTTGGATGAAATTTGCATTGATTGTTAGGTATGTTAGGAGAAACCAGATGATTAACTTTTGGTGAAGATATGTCCATCCGTTTGTTTGTTTGTCTGCCTCATTTTTCTCGACGCTCTAACTCAAAAAGTTATGGCTGGATTTTGATGAAATTAACATGAGTTGTTAGGTATATAACAAAGAGTAAATGACCAAATTTTGGTACTGATTCGCTTGTTCGTTCATTCGTTCGTTCGTTTGTCACTGTTTTTAATTTTATGCTTGTTAGCACAATAACTAAAAATATAATGAATGGATCTTTATGAAATTTATAGGAGTTGTTAGTAACGTTAGAAGACATAAATGATCAAATTTTGGTGCAGATCGGTTTGTTCGTCTGTATGTTTGACTCATGTTTGTCATGACGTTTGTTAACAGTATAACTCAAAACGTTATGAACGGATCTTCAAGAAAATTGGACAAGCTGTTAATAATATGAAAAGGCACAAATGATTAGATTTTGGAGTTTATACAAAGAAAATTATGGTTTCAGAGCCAATTTGAATTTTTTGCTACCGTTGCTTTACTTGGCGGAGGTATGCGCTCTCAGAGTTTTTTAGTTCAATATGGCCTCCTCCTTTTAATGACAAACTTCAATCTACTTTCGGAAGCCTAACAGGAGGCACGAAGTACTTCTTGCGGATCAAAGCATATTCACCGTGCAGCTTCAATTTCAATGTATCAAGCGCATTATGTGGAGCTAAGCAGACTTTGCTTTCCAAGCTGGACCACACAGAACTGTCTAGCGGGTTCAGATCCCGGCTTTTCGAGGGTCTCTTCTTTCCTCGGGAACTTTGGAATGAACTCCTGGATCCAACGTTGAGTCATTTTGGAGCCATATGATGGAAGAGAATTTTGGTGAAGGGTCCAAGGTGCACGACAGAATGATCACGTGCCCGGGTAAGTAGCTCTGCTTCCAATACGTCAGAAAAGTAACCCTGGCTGTTAAGTTTCACTCTTGAAGAAACAAATACGAGAGGAGACCACCAAGTTACAGTGACTGTAGCCCAAACCTTTACAGACAGTGACTTCTGGCGTCGTACCACCCTTCTGCCTGCCACTGGTCTGTATCTACCATAAACTCGATCAATCTGTTGATTTAGAGTATGCTGAACGTCTAATTTCTTTTGATGAGCAAAAATCAAATTGGCAGCATGCCATCATCCAAGAAATTGAGGTTGTGTCGACTTGTGTCATATCTCATACGTTCATGGATTGTCGATAGTTCGCATAAATTCTGCATTTTATAAGGGTATACCTTGACATGGTCTTTTAGAAGTCAACGCATAGGAGTCTGAGTAGCTCCTGCTTCCGTGGCTAATTTTATAGCAGAACTAGACGGCCTGTGACCCGTTTGGTCGTCATTGCGATCGTCTTCGCTTTCGCAAAGAAAACAGGTGTTATTTAGCTGGGCATAGACCACCCGCTATTTTTTTCGGTCGTACTTTCTGCCCGTCAAGAAGCGGCCCGTTCGGTTCATTATCAACAGATTCTTTGCTTTTCTAAAGAATATTCAACACCCAGGTTGTAAGCAAAGTCAAATTTTTATAGTTACTATCCTCTGGTAAATTATAAAATTGAAGTAAAAGTCGACACGAACTAATTAAAATTTGACGTTTCAGGAGTTTTATCCCATTTTCAAAAACCTAATAAAATCTTAAGGATGTCTAACAATAACAATTTTGTTAGTTAAGAGGACCTAAAATGAGGTGGTGCTAGCGTTGTGGGACCTAGAGGGCGAATGACCACGGTGCGATATGGGGTCCTGATATAAGCGTCGAGCGGCACGGGAAGCGGAGGAAAAACGAGCGAGTGCAGTCGGAGGAA
>LQNS02278160.1:16022792-16038001 GCA_001587735.2 Parhyale hawaiensis
TAACCAACAAGTAAATTATTAACAAGATGAAACAGATCCGCCGTATATACAATGAACAACAAAGGGCCCAGAACACTACCCTGTGGGACACCAAAAACCAAATCCAAAAACTCACTCCTCTTCCCATCAGCAACTACACATTGACGTCTGTCAGATAAAAATTGACTAATTACCGCAAGAACTGAAACACCAATACCCATTAATTTCAGCTTATGGAGCAGCCCAAGGTGATTCACGCTATCAAAAGCAGCACTAAAGTCAAGCTGTTGACGTTCTAATGCCGAGGCCACACTAGGCATTCGCAGGAGTAACGCGCAACTCACTCAGAAATCTTTGTTGTGTATCGGAACGACTGTAGGTGACACACTAGCAACGGGAAGCTGCTCAGCCGCCATACAAAGCCCCGTCCAGACTACCGCGCACATGTTCCGCAGAACTTCGTTGCTCATGCTCCTTAATCCAAAGAAGCTGCAATTTTTGTCACTAAAGTAATAACTTATTTTACTTCTAGTATCGATACAACTAGGAATAAACAATCACTGTAGATGCAAATACCAGTTAGAGCGTGCTACAGCAATGCACGTACTGCCAGTGCCAAGTGAGCTTAGGTTAACATTTTCATGCTTTCCTTGACAACGCGGTCGTGCTTTCGAGGGCACGGCAATACATTCAATCAAATTAAACGACTGGCTTGGAGAGCAACTCCAAAACTGACTGACAATTACAGGCAATTCGAAAATTTTCTGTTTCTCCAGAGGTTGTGCAAAGGGTTTGAACATGTATTTTATCTTCAAACATAAACACAACTGTGTCCACAAAACGGCGATAAAATGTTTGCCGTCAACTCAGTATTCTCCACAAGTTTCACTACTGTGGTGAAGTTCATAGTTGTTGTCAAATTTGCAGTGAAATAGAAATCACAGAGGCTTAAAAACTTTTAAAATATCTATAAAGAAACAAGAAAGCCTTATGGAACGTCTAATTTATTCGTTTTGCGGACGAACCTGCTTTGTTTGCAGCCTGTATCGCGTGGAAATATCTAACAAAATGGACGCCCGCGAAAACACACAGAACTGCTATTTGACGGCAGAAATTCGCAGCGATCAGCGAAAACGCCACAATGTGAACAGATTTTTGATTTCATTTTAGCTCGTAGGATAAGTAACTAAAAAGCACTTTACAAATAACAAAAGAGGAGGTTTTAAAAAGCGCTCAGAATCACACTGTAAATACAAATTCGATTTACGCGGCTGTACGACCAACTGGTTGCCCATGGAAAACCTCAACTGACCTTTTCGCCGCGTAGGCGCAACTTGTCTGTTTCTAACAGCGAATTTGCTGCTCGAAGATGTAGGAGCTGTGCGTCCTGACAGCAAGTTGCGAGGAGGAATGCCCAGTGTGGACCTTGCATTAGACGTCCTGTGTTTGCTCGGTAGCAGTATGGTTGTGCCTTGTAATCGATGTACCAAATATTGTCGCACGACACTTGTAGTGTGGCGCCATTTTACTTGCTGAAACCGTTCGCTTGCGTGATTTTCGACCTTATCGCTGCTGTGGTAGAGATAGTGAAACATGTGTAAGGAAGCATTATGGAGTCAAGGTCACTTGGCTGCTCTCACTCTTGGAAAGATTTTGATTACGCTGTAAGCCGCTCCATATTCTGTTACTACTTTATGAGCGTGACCTCCGTCTTTCTACTTGCAGCGTCTACCAATCATTAATACCTACCTGAATAGATTATCTATATCAGTTAGTCCACTAGTATCAACTGTTGTGTCAGTATATTATCATACCTTCTAGACCACAGGTGCCCCTAACAGATATAGACCTAAAGTGAAAATATCAGTGCAGACGAGACCTCGTTGAAGAAGTTAACAAACTGCTGTCAATAACAATAAGGGCCGAACAGGCTCCTGTTGTATTTAAAACTTCGAATTATCTGTGCTACACCGGTGAACAAACCACCCGCAATTTTGTGCCGCAATTACATCCCAGAAGCCTTAATATCGATTATAACACGGGTTACGGGACGCCAGTGACCGCTCAAAAACATTTAACTCCAACAATGTATACAAATACTTTTTACGAGTGAATAACGAGTAAATTCCGTCGGTCGGAGTGTTTACTTCGAGCTTCGCAGATTAATTAAGGGTAACCAGTGTATGTAGCTTGCTACTATGGAACCTGTAGCGCTCGTCGATAGACAGCGCTCTCCAAACCACATTATGCATAACGATTATCATGTTTGATATCGTGGTAGCACCTTCCTTAGCCCTGTAAATACATCAGGACAACCGAAACCTCGTTCACGATGTTAACAAAGTACTGTCAGTAAAGAAGTTCGATTGATGTATTGTGAATGCAGCAAGATGACCGACACCTTCTTGTATTTAACAGAGTTGCGACTGAAAAGAAAGCTCAATGAAAGTAACCTAAATTCATCAAGGCAACCGACGCCTCAGTGCAAAAGTCAAGAGAATGCTATTTGTAAAAGTAAGGCAAAACTAAATTATTGGGAATATGACAGGACAACCCCGGTGCCACGTTGAAGAACTTAACAGGGTGTTGTCAATAAACTGAGCAATAAACATGGAAGAAGGGCTTCGTGAGTATGTAAAATGTAGTGCGGGCTCTTCGTAAACACCGCTCATAACGGTTATAACTTATAAGGAAAGGAAATGAAAAAAAAAGTGTGGACTTTTGTGTTAAGGCGAATGCTATTTATTAGACAGAATCGGTTTTCAGTTGTTTATAAAATGGGAAGAAGTAATGTATCATCAAGATATTTCATTAATTATTCCTGAATTCGTAAAATTTTTTTAATTAAATAGCTTGAAATAAAAACGTTTTCGTGTAAAATATGACATTTTTTCCCGGGATAAAGTCACTTTCGCACCATTCTTATCCTACCGAGATAAAGCCGTGCGGATTGTGCTAAACGGGGCTAGCGACCAATCTCTGAACACGTTGGCTGCGACGTACGTGCGCCAAATAGGGTCACGCTGAACTCGCCGGGAGCGCGATGTGTGCCTATGTGGTACACGCCCATAAAAATATACTTTTTTAAACGATACATCTGCTTCAAAATGAAAACAATTATGATATAACTGATTCAACCTCTTAGGAAATACTCTAATTTACTGAACTATAAGTAAAATTCACTAATTTGTAACCGAAATTATTGCAAAAAAAAAAAGTTTTATGATATGTAAAAATAATGACAAAATGTATGTCTCTATCCGAAAGCCATTTTAGATATTGCTGAACTAAACCAAAACAGAATTAAAAAATGATTTTGTTCCATTTAGAACAACTGATATTATGCATGATTTATTAGTTACATGACACAGTTTAGCGTATGTGATACCTCATATGGATGGTTCAAAATCAATGTAATAAAAACTTTACTATTTCGAGCATACCATCTGTCTTCCTGCTACCTTGCATTTTCAAACGAAGTTGACTTTCTCCGAACATTCTTTAAAAATAACGGTTATCCGCATAATTTTCTGGGCCACTACTGTAAACTGTTCCTAGACAAACTGTTTGATTCCGGCATTAGCAAACCCTGGGTCAGCAAATTGGACTTATTGCACTCGCTTCCGTACTACATCAAAGCATCTGTTAGCACAGTAAACACTTTGAAAACGTTCCACTCTGAAGCCTACCCACATATCAACTCCAAATTTTCATACAAAAACACTTTTACCATAGGGTCCTACTTCAAATTTAAAAACAAACCCCCCACACCACTTTTGTCCAGTGTTATCTACCTTTACCGATGCCAGGCCTGCAATGCCTCATACGTGGGTAGCACTGGAAAACACTTCAAAGCCCGTATTGACCAACATTTAGGTGTATCTAGTCGTACCGGTTTTCCACTTGCGAAACCCTCACATTCTGCCCCTCACCTATATGCTAAGTAAAACAACCATCTCATCAGCATGAATATTTTTCCATCATAGACTTATCCAATCTCGTCGAGCTCACAACATTAGAGTCCCTCCACATACATAGAACCAAACCTAGCCTCAACATTATAACCTCAGCTGTACCGCTCCATACTGTCCATACTTAGCCTGAATTCTGCCGACTGTACAGGAGCTGACATCCAGGGGGACGTACGTCGAGAAAAGTAAACGCAAAATCTTTTCCCCCCCCCCCCCCGACAGCATCTACGCTCCCCTTATCAATTAGAAAATAAAGAAATTTTTATTCATAAGTTGTAGCTTAGTTTTCTCTTTTTTCTGAAGATGGGATTTTTCATAACGAAACGTTAAAATTTTTGTTAGTCGACTTCTATGTATATTACTTTATATATATATATATATATATATATATATATATATATATATATATATATATATATATATATAATATATAATCGAAATGTGAGCTGTTGCCAGACGAAAAAAAAAATTGCGCAAAGTAGGAAGTGGTGCGTGAAGTAAGAGGGCGAAAATAGAACGACTATCACGTTTAAGCAGCTGTGAGATCTACTTATGCTGACAAGGGCAATAGCCTCGTGAAATTTACTTTAGATTTTCTTGACATTTTCTTGCCTTCCAACATTGCGTAATATTCATATGAGAATAATAGTGATTGGACATAATTATGTACTTCTGCTAATGGGTCTATATCAACCTTGACGTGAGAACAAATATTGCACGCAGCACCTGTAACCATGGCAGGGAGGAAAGATCTAAGGTCTTATATGACTTTAAGTGCACTAGGTACAGAGCTCGTACATATGTCGAATGACAGCTGCAGTTCACACACAATAATTGATGTAGCAACTACTATCATTCAAGATTGTGCTATCTGCCACTGTTTTCGCAATCATTAACGTAAAATGGACCTGTAAATAGAGTACGTATCGTGTTATCAATGTGTGCATTACCGCACCCTGTCAAGAACTGTAAGTGAGGAGACCTAGACAGCAGTATCGTGTGAGTCCGCAATGTCTGTTCGGGGCTCAGTGAAGATTGTGTATAGGGAAACTTGGCTCAGTGTCTGTCATACTCTTGCTATGCGAGGTTGTACTCTGCTGCGGGCTGTGAGATTCCTCGATGTCTCATGTTGTTTATCCCATGGCTGAAGTACGTAACGTAGTTCAGCCATGGTTTATACTGTAGAACCCGGCTAAGCCGCCAGGTTAGAATCTGCGAATGGAAATGGGAATGGTTTCTTCTTGCCCTTTACGGCATTAATTATTTTATTAATACAAATATAAGGCATAACTTTTTCTGCTGCTTTCCACCCGAAATATTTTCATGAATAGAAATGGAAACTATAATTTTCGATAACCAGTTACTACTGAATCTCTTTTGCAAATAGAAAACTGAGTGAACTTATTAGGAGCTTTACGCGTAAAATAATTACGCTAATAATATTCTTAGAAATTATGATAAATTTTCAATTTTTCTTGGTGTCCGCAGGTATGATGTATATCACATACTGAAGATATATGATTGTGAAGTTAGATTCCCTGTTCTGCAACGCATTCCTTAAGGTACGCCGAAGAAATAAATTTTTGTTTGAGGTCTCTGTGAGTATTGGAACTGATTTTATGAACACTTACGTAAATTGGCCTCCAAGCCCAATAGAGAGAGGCCCGATTTTAGCGGCCAGTCAATGTATGGTGTAGTCTCTGCAAAGGGTTAATAGAAATATTGGGAAGAGAAATGCTCTAATAAACGTAACGCTAGAAAGAAATGTACATGACTAGGTTATATCCCATATCCAACTTTTGTAACCGATGTGGACTTCGGTAGCTCAGGAAAAGTTTCATTTGCAGTATAGCGCCAAACTTATCTTATAATCGAGAGTCCTTTGCATACCGTATTGTTAATTGATATATCATATCAGTCTGCTTCCTTCCATTTCCATATTCATGATGAAGCTTTAGTTTATTCTTCATGTTCTGTTCAGACTTTCTTTTGCCACGCCCGTTGACGCAGAGTAGAAATACAGTCATGCAAGTGTTCGATGTACGTTTCTCCCAATATATTGCATGAAACAATATTACGAATAAGAATAATAACGTTCATAAATTGTGTTTAAAAATGAGAAATTAGCCTCTTTGGTACTAGAAAATTATGTTTTGCGGAAGTTTATACTATACTATTTTCTATGATAACTTCATTAACCAACTTAAGCTCTGTGCACGAGAGCACATACTTCCACCAAGAAAAGTAATTTTAAGGAATAATTCAAATTGGTCCTGAAGTCAATTTAAAACTTAATTGATGCCACTCAAAGCAACTGATCCAACGAAGATAAACAAACTGGTTTGACCCGGTTATTTTCTCTCCTATATATTCTCGTTTCGCCTTCAGCTTTCTTCTAAAGCTTCTAACCTCTGTGGTTTTGTTTTCTTCGCTTCTGCCTGCCGCTCACAGAAGATTCCTGAAGCCAGGGTTTCCCTTTTGTCATCCCAAAAATGTGGTCAATTGTGCCTTTTGGCCTCTAATACAACACAATTATTGTAATTTTCCTCAAAATCCGTTCATAACTTCCTGAGTTATGTTCCGATGTACATAAGACAAACATATAGCCAAACATCCCCAATGAATCAACCGATCACATGAATATTTGGTTATTTGTGTCTTTTAGCATTTTTAACAATTCCTACAATTATTCATGGGGATCCGTTCATAACTTTGTGGGTCATGTAACTGACAGACATAAATAAGATGAAACCGAGAGACAAGGAGGCCAGCGAAGAAACAGATCATCACAAAAGTTTGGTCATTTCTTCTTGGAAACATTCCTAAAAATTCGTGCAAATTTCATGAAGATCTCTCCCCATTTTTTTTTCAATTATCTTCCAAAGAATAGAGAGGAAAGTGTAACAAAAAACAAAAGTTTGAACGGATCTTCACTTGAAGTTATTTATATGTCGCTCCTAGCGTAGCTAAAATTGTCAGTAAATTTTCTAAAAATCCATTGATAAGTTTTGAGTTATCATGGTGACAGCTTTTTTATACATACTTCAGTCCGTCAAAGTCTCTATATTAAATGCAGAAACGAATGTTTGAGTACATTTGAAGAGTCGATTACTTTCAAGTATGTTCCTGATCTTTTTATCTTTTTGAAATGTAAATACAGTAAAAACGGGTATCGAAAATATCACTTTCGAGTTCCCATTTACTGCTAAATGTGCTCGGGAAAACCTTGAGGTGCAGTATGCGACCACAAGATTGTAAATTGGCAAGTGTCCCTTGTCTTTATAAATCATAGGTATTGTATGAGGCACATGCAATGGGCAAGCATTGCCTCCTTCGCGAGAAGCACACATGTGGCTACATTTTTCTATGACTATCACACTGTTTAGTGCGATTGTAAAACAGTTGACTAACACAAAATTAGTGTTTTTTCGCATAGAGCAAGATGTTTTGATAACGCCTACCCAGAGCTTCTCTTGTAGTACGTGCCTGAAATATAGGTGTATAATTATGTATTGTTCTTTTAAACTGACAATGTAATACAGAGCATCTACTTCTACCTTGCGTGACCCTTCCACAGGCTACAATCCAACAATTTTGCACACTCACCCCTCGGTTGCGGTTTTCATTTGAGGCAAAATCCTGTGTCGTAACATAAGCAATTAAACATCCGCAGCCTGCTACTGAACGCGTACGTGACACTGGACCTTTTGGACCATTTTTTAGCGTCTAATTTTGTCTCATCAGACACCATGAATTTGAATATAACTCTACGAAAAAAAAAATACTAACTAGAGCACTCTAAGAGCGCATACCTTCGCCAAACAAGGTCATGGTAACGAAAAATTCAAATTGGTTCTGAAACTATAATTTCCATTGTATCAGCACCAAAATGAGATCATTTGTACCTTACGACAGTAATAAGAGCATCTGTAATTATCTTGAAGATTCGTTAATAACTTTTCAAGTTATGCTACCAATAAACATCTTGACAGAAATTAGTCAAACACACAAACAGACCAACCGATTATCACAAAAATTTGATCATTTATGTCTTTTAACATTTTGCAATTCCTGTAAATTTCATAAGAAATCCGTCCATAACTTTTTGAGTTATAACTCTCACCAAAAAGAGGTAGACAAGCATACAAAAGAGTGAGCGGATTTTCACCAAAAGTTATTATCTGTTACTCTTATTACAATCCCTGCAAATTTCGTAAATAACCCGATGAAAATACAACCTCCTTGGTGGAGGAAATAAGGATAGTGATCTACCCTGCCAGACCCATGTACGATTCGCACTATATATTTTGCAGAAAATCTTATTTTTATGTTAGGAAAATCTACCACGTCGTACGTCGAATTAGCTCTAGATGGGGTTACGTAAGGTCTCATAATAAAACCCCTTTGATAACACGTTTCTGTTCAAGTTCTTTTCTAGATTCTGCAGCAAATGGTTATTTCACACAATACTATTTGCCAGCGAACTTGCTGATATTACCTGTTATAAAATTATCTTCTCAAGATGCTCCTTTCCCATACTTGAAGGTCGCCAATTTTTTTCGCCTTTCTACACGGCCAAATGCATGGACTTTTCTCTGAAATGTCCCACCTGTTGAAACTACGTGTTAAGCAGCGGTAGCTAAGCAGCTTGTACTTTGCAAGTAGATTGTCGGAAATGATGGCATCTTAGAAATTTCTGCTTTGCAAAGCTGTAAAGTTTTGCAGATAGCTGCAAATGGCTGGTCAAATCCTCATGTGCCTTTAACACTCAAGTCATGAATACTCTTAATTGACATATATCTACCGACATGGTAGAAATGAAGCTACACCCAAGAAATAGATGTACCTACATTTAAAAGTTATAAATGAAACCGTACGATGCTACGGTTTATAACTTCATATATATGTATATTATACTTAGTATATATATGCCCAAATAACAGCGTTTTGTATACATAACGACCTCCGCCAAGAAGGTTATTTTTATTGTGTTTGTCTGTCTCCTTGTTTGTTTGTCTATTATTCTGTTTTTTTTTGTCCAATAGGAAGATAAATCAAAGAGTTATGGACGAGTCTTTACGAAATTAACAGAGATCATTGTGCATAGTAAGAGTAACAGATAATTAACTTTTTGCGAAGATTTGTGCAATCGTTTGTTTGTTTGTTTATCTACCTCTTTTTCATCAGTACCAGAACTCGAAAAGTAATTGACGAATATTATGAAATCTACACGAGTTGTTAGTTATGTCACGAAGAGCGAGTGACCAAAGTTCTGTGATGGTCTGTTCGTTCGTTTGTTTTTACGTTACTTTTGTGTTTGTTAGCAAAATAACTGAAATAGGTATGAACGGATCTTTATAAAATTTTCATCAATTGTTGAAGATGTTAGAAGATATAAACGATCAAATTTTTATGATGATCGGACTGTCTGTGAGTTAAACTATTGTTTGTGAGAATCTTTGCTAGCGACAAAACTCAAAACCTTAAAAATGGATAGTCAAGAAAATTGTAGAATCTATTCTTACTGCCAAAATGCTGAAATGATTATATTTTGATGCTGATACAAAGGATACCATACTTTCAGAACCATTTAAAATTTTTCGTTACCGTTGCCTTGCTTGGTGGCTCAGAGGCACCCGCTCTCAGAGTGCTCTAATTTGCGATGATTTGCCACTATCTCATTTTCATTAATTTGATTATGTCGATGTCATTCAACTATCAAATCAAATGGTCAACTAAAAATAAGCGCCCTGGCTTTAAGTTATACTTAGCAGCACCAATCCTTCCTTTAGTTCAGTAACCAGACGCAAAGTAATTCCTTAGAAGTATTCAGTCAATCACTAATCAAAGCGTGAATTTTGTTTGCGCATTGCTGTTACTCCAGTATTCTTCTTGAGCTGCCTGATATTCACAGACGGTGCGGATAACGAACTTCGGTAAACTCATTTTAATTCAAAAATATACACATAAATGAGTATTACTAGTAACTAGAGAACCCAGCCGTGAAAAATGACCGCATTGAGTTTGTAATGAACTTTTTATTTTGCTTTTGCTTGTGGTACAAAGTTTGCTACATACTTGAAGAATTAATCTTCTGCTCAATCGAAGGAAGTTGTCCCTTCTCGAGTTCCGGTAAGCAAACTTTTCCTCGTGCAAACAGGCTCGCTAATTTCAGTTTTTTAGATAACTGAAAGTCAAGGAGCGCCAACAAAATATATCTCAGCTAAAACAGTTCTCGGAAAATGGTCAGTTCCTACTGTATCCTGCCCACAAGCTGCGACCTCATAAAGATCAATATTTGACAGTAATGCATAAGTATAATTGAAAATATTTTGACCTCTGGTCAGAATAAAGTTTCAACTGCCATTAAAATATTCAGCTATGAAAAAACGAACTGGATTATTATAGAGAATGAAAACGAAAATTTCATTAAATAGCCTGTCTCTGCGCTACATTGTGCAAGCTCATAAAGGACATCAAAATGTAGCTTACTAATTTTCTTAGCGCTCAACATCTTCAATATGTTGAGGAAACTATGGGCGTGTTCGATATGGGCATTTGGCTCTCGAATAAATAAAGGCACAAGATAATACTGTTCGAAGCGATTTTGAGCTAGTCCGAAACGAAGGCTTTTTATATGAGTATGGGCAAAGCAATGTTTACATCCAGAATATGCTAAACCCGTGCTTATACTGGCAGCTCCCTCATCAGCAGTGTGAACGTGAAAAGGTAGGAAATTGCATAGTTATTTGACTTTACTTTTTTTTTGTGCTGGTATAAACAGAAGAATAGCATGAAGTATGTTATGCTGCTGATCTATATATTAATACGCTTGTATCTACGTGTTTGTATGTGTGTGTCTGTGTCAAGGAGCTTCAATAGAGAAGGAGGGAGCTTTGTGGCCCAGTTACAGACTTGCCAGCGAGTCAACCAGATCTCTTATGGCTGAGACGCTCATTGGTGGAAAAGACGGGGGAGCACTGAGTTTCACGGGGGAGCAGCAGACGAACCGCGTTGCTGATATGCAATTGGTGTTTGAGTGACTGGCTGCAGCCATAAGAGACTCATTACTGGCATGCGATTGGTGCCTGGGACAACTGGCTGACAGCCATAAGAGACTCTTGAGCTTCAACGGGCTAGGCTACTGGCTCCCTCTCTATAGAAGCTCCTTGGTCTGTGTGTCACGCTCTTCACAAATAGATAGGCGTAAATTAGAGACTTGGCTTCATTTCACCCGTATCATATCTACGCTTTTCGTTTTTCTTTACAAAAATTTACTCGCTTTGCTGGTAGCGGATGGTATTCCTCTTAGGGTCTGAGGCGTAGCCAAGATACGCCCTGGGTAAAGAAAAAAGGTAGTATTGGCATCTCTGCTCTAAATTCATTTTTCGAAGAGAATATGCTGCTGGGAGAGCAACAGCCAGTACAGTGCGATGCCTAGGAAATGCAGTGACATCTTCAGAACAAACGAATACTCTCCAGCGAATGAAACAATTAACCCAATCTAGTTTCGTTTATTGTATACTGCTTTGTATTGCATTAAACAAAGCAGAAAAATGATGGGTTATTGATCAATATTCACGGGTTCCGAAATAGTGAGAAAAAATCGGACATGGCGACAAAAAATTAGAAAGTGTAACCTTATGGCGGGCTAAATTATCTGTAAACTGTGGGAAACAGAGCTTTAAAAAAATGTGTCCAAATAAAAAGAGAACATTGCAAGAAGGACCGTCATGTTTCTATGTTTTCATCAAGACACAAGTGCGAATTCTCTGCTGAGAGAACAAATGAATGAGACATTTTTTAAAGAGAGAGCATTAACAAATCGTCGAATTCTCACGGGTAACACACGCTTTCACGTTAGAGACGGACAACGTAACGATAGACAGGGTTAAGAGGCGGATGTTAGTTCAGACGGTGTGGATTAAGCTAGAAGCGCTACCTCAAATTAAATAAGGTGAGGGAACACATTCGCTAACCGTGTGTCACGCTCTTAACTAACGACCCCGAAATGATCAAAGGAAAAAATGGTCAAGTTTATATTTCAGCTTCTATGCGGCTCGCAGGTCTAGGATAGACGCTTCATGGCCAGACTTGGGACATTTTCAACCTTGGCGTGTGTAATACTGGTTCGAGAGTATCCGAATTAAAGAACAATGCTTTTGTTTGTAGAATATTCAACGGTTCATTCAGTATTAGAAAGGGGAAAATTCGGATGATACGGGACTGAGGTATCACTGAAGAATATTGTTTCTGTTCTGTGGAATTTCTAAGGGGTTCCATCTGCACCCACAGCAGCGTAATCAGAAGGGTAGGAAGTAACGTTGCCATGTTTCGTAAGGCTGATTTTGTCAGGATTAAGTGACAGGCGTTTTTTATGTGGTAGGATAGGTTAGATGGGGCTGTGCTTGGTTAGGTGCGTTAAAATAGCGTATGGCTTAGATTGCTACATCTTATAAAGTGGGAGCATTACCACCAGTCACAGTAGCTTATACGACTTAATTAAACATGGATAGGCAAACATTGTTGAGTGGGAATGAGTTCGTCAGCGATAAAAGACGGACGTTTATATATACCCAGACGGGGTGGGTTACGTTATAAGAGCTGCATTAGGTTAAACTGAGGTAAATTGCAATAGTGTAGAGTGGGTTGGTTCATTTTAGAAAGTATAGTCTTTATTCAACCATGGAATTCCATGGGTCCCGCAAGTAAATTAATAAATGCTGTAAAACATCACCGGAAAGACTGCCGTACGAGAAGAGTAATATTGTTGTGATTTTGTTGGCGGCATAGTTTTACTATTAATTAGAATGCTATTTACGTTGTTCCTGTAGCAGGCACTAGCGGTGAATGGCTGTAATATGTTAGCCTACATTGTGAAGTCATTAGCAAAACCTCTCCTACACTACTAACCTTACAAAGAAAAGTGTCATGGGATGTAAAACTCGTGGGTTTATAATTCACATGCTTCAACGATGTCGTTCCCAAACAAAGGATAGAAGGATGCAACTGGTTCAGCTAATTTTCCCCAGTTAATTACGTTGCATCGGACACGACACTACCTACATAAGCAGACCAAAACTATGGACCCTGTGGTGAGCGACGCTGCGGCTGATGTGTTTTTATCATGTGACGGATCCAGTGTATGACTTCTGCGAATTTTTAGAGACTTTGTTCAATATTACTTTACCGGAAAGAAAAGTTTTTCTGCGTTATTTTAGTATTTAGCGCATAATCTTGTTTAAACATCCCTGCATTGAGGAGTTTAGCAAAATTTGAACTCTTCTTTTTCAAATTTCACAGAAATAATCAAACTTATTAAATTGGATATTTTCCGTGAAATCGTGTTAAATATGACACATGCTCTTCGATAATACTTCATGGCTGCCAATGTTGCTTACACACAAAAAAAATTTCGAGTGCATTTTTGCTTTAAAACTCAAACTACCTCCAAATGAGTTGCCGACACTTAAGCTGTTTCCTCTAAAGACCTCAAACTCAAGTCGAATTAAGTAGCGGAAAGAACAGTCAAAATTAACTTTCTGCTCGAGTTAAGCAAACCGCTTTAAACATATGTGCCAAACCAACACCCCTGTGTTTGCTTTATAAATTAATTAATTTGCGAATTTTCTGCTACCTCTCCTTCTTGTTCGTCAGTAGCTAGATTTTCTTCTATCTATTCCTCAGTTTCGGGACAGGGGGTGGGACCATCCGACAATCCAACCAAGCAAGAAGCAAATTGACTACGTATTGTTTATCAATTTTATTTCACAGTGGATAATGTTACTGATATATCTAACAGTGCCCTCATTTTGAAACTCTGTTTCCTTCACTTTCTTGCTTGAAGAGAAGGTATCTATTATGTGCAATATAACTCGTATAACTCGTTTTCTAGCAGCGTCGAAGTTTGTAGCATTTTCGATTTTATGGAGGAAATGCTGTCATTAAAGAATAATATTTCATATTGAACGTATCGACTAATTGATCATCATCATCATTAATAAAACAATCTCGTGAATATGAAAACAGCTTGGTGTTGTAAGCGGCAGCAGGAGCTTCAAATTAGATAAAACTCATGTTAAGTCTATACAGTAATAATAAACCGCAGACGAGGAGCTGGTTAATTAACGAGCTCAATACGGGCTGAGATCTAAACTAAATATCATAGAGATTTCTGACTCATGCAAGATAATAGCCTGGCGCTAGGGCAAAAATGCGACAGGTGTGGTTCTTGATTTGAACGTCACCCCTCCGACAGTAGTGTGAGCTGTCGCAGCACTAACAGTACTCTCGTTTTGCAGCTAAGACCTGCATGTTAGTCAACCTCTTCACCAGGACACGTACAGTACTTTTTTCATAGCCCGTCACCCTCTGCGTGCTACTGAAGTCACGCAAGATAATGCAGAATTGTACATTAGTGTATCAATTTACAATGAGTCGTCAAACTTCACGGCAAGTTGTTCTGATTGTAGAGCAGTTATAATGTACGAGAGTTACCCATTTAGTAATTATGGTATGCTTATCATCTGTTTCAGGAATCCGTTGCCGTTGAGGTTACAGCTCGATACTCGTCCACGATCTCTATCCTAATCTAACCAAAATTTATGGTACGTAGTTTCATCGTAGGAATTGCATTTTTCTACGCGGTGGATGAAGTACCTCTGGCCCTGATTGGGTTGAAGCCTGGAACGCTTCAGCGTCTTTCGTTATTAATTGTTGTATTGCAGCGATTCTTAGATTGGAACATATCTACTATTCTTATGTAAAATACATCTTTCCTTCAAGGAACACTACAAGCACGAAGGTTAAGATGAATACACGAAGCTGGTGCCTATGAAGAGCGTCCCGAGCAAAATTTTGTGGCGCCCCAGAAGCGGATTTACGGTTTTTACTCCAGGGGCCGGCGATAATTCTGTTAGGTTCTGCTACCTTTTGGACTTTCTATGCATAATTGCCTTATTAATTTTGTTATTGTTGATTATTTCAAATACTTTATTTGTTCAACGCAATACTTAGCGCCAATGAGAAGACCAAGCCCTTATAGCCACCCGTTCGTATGATATAACTGTGTATATCCCTATATTAATATGTGAGAGACTTCAATCCCAGTCGGAAATCATGGTTGTCATTATAGTAAAATATAGTAGTGTATGAGAGATTAAAGTCGATTATGGATGATGAAACAGTATGGTAGATATGTCAACCATAACATACCGTTGATTTTAGTATATTTAGGTCGATATTGGTGGAGGCAATATT
>LQNS02278160.1:16078302-16117151 GCA_001587735.2 Parhyale hawaiensis
CACAGCGACCCGCGGAGCCACTCCAGACGGTGAGTGCCTGCGTTTGGCCCACGAAAGTCCCCAACCAACGCAGAGACTCGCGCAGGGTCCACCCACGACGGAGACGCACAGGCATCGGGTGGAGTTAAAGAGATGTAGATGTCATTCGTGGAAGTGGATGATATCCGTAGGTATCCAGACAATCCGGTTTGCCTCACTTTATTACCTCCGCTAAGGATGTTATATTTTTGTGAAGATCGACTATTTGTTTGTTTGTCTGTCTGTCGGTCATCAAGAAAACGCAAAAGTTAAGAACAGATCTTTACAAAATTTACAGGGATTTTTCTCTATGTTAGAAGGAAAAGAGGACGAAATTCTAGTGAAAATCAGTTCCACCGTTTATTTGTCTGTCTCTTTGCTCTTGGTACTCTAACTCAAAACGTTACGAATATATATTAACGAAGCTTGAATAAATAGTTACTAAAAGGTACGTTACTAAAAGTAACTAACAAAATTTTTGTAGCCATTTGTTTTGCCAACTATCTGTTTGTCTCTATATTTTATTTTATATTTGTCAGTAACATAATGAAAACTAGAACGCATCGATCGTAAGACCATCATCCGCTGTGGAAGCAAATTTTATGGCTGTGATTTTTGATGGCCAGTTAATGCTAGTTTTTTGCAATAGATCACATCGAAAATAACCCACCAAACTCCCTACAAAAAATTAAGAACATAGCTCAACTCCTTCTACCTCTTTTTGGGTGGACAGTGAATTTCATTGCCGTCATTTTTTATGGCCAGCTAATCCTAGTTTTTTGGCATGGGTCACATCGATGGCAACCCACAAGACTCCCTGCAAAAATAAAATTATGAACAATGTTCAACTTCATCGACCACTTTTTGGGTAGACAGACAAATATATTATGTTAGAATTTTCAGTGAATACATTATCAATTCTCTCACTTCGTTCAGGAGTGATAAGAACGGATCTTCACGAAGTGTAGATATATGAAAAGACAATAATGGTAAAATTCAATGATGATTGGTTTGTCCGTTTGTGTGTTCGACAAATGTTTGTCAGTATCATAGCTCAAAAAGTTATGAAGAGATCGTCATGAAATTTGCAGGAATTTCAGAAATGTTAAAAGACACAAATGACTAAATTTTGGCTGTTATCGGTTTGTGTGTTTGACTAATGTTTGTCAAAATGTTTGTCAGAACGTAACTCAAATAATTGTGGATGGATCTTCAAGAAGTTTATAAAAGCTTTCATCAACATAAAGAGGCACATATGACCAAATTCTGGTGACGATAAAGAAATAAATCCTAGTTTCCGGACTTAAGTGTCATAGTGCTGTAGTTCATAGATGATACAGTCTGTCTGACAATGGTGTTGGCACTTTCTAGATTATTGCTTATATCAATTCACTTGCGAAATTGTACTATTTTTACATTAATGTATAGTGTTAAGTTTTCGGGAGGGTGTTATTTTTTTATACTGGTAAGGAATAAAATTTGTTCGTCAATGAGCTCACATAGATACGCAATTATAGGTATATTTCTAGGTATAGATAGTTCATTTTGTAACTAACTTGACTGCGGATCACTGGAACTGAAGCCACAGACTATCACAGAACTATGTCCCAGACGATTTAATACCTAGGCATGGCACTCGCAGTGGCAAAGAAAACGAAGCATTGTGCTCATTGACTCAGGGTCTCAGTTTCATTTCTTTGGCAAGGTAGCGAACTTAACAATGATCGGGCTTGCAGCATCCACGTTTCTGACATTCACAGCCCATTACGAGGTCACTGACCGAAACACAAATGTGAGTTGTCGAGGGGCTGCAGCTGACCTTGGTGCTTTGACAATCTTTTGTTGACTGCAGCAGCAGATTAATCTTTATCACCCGAGAACGAAGTGAGAGAGATGATTATGTTTTCGTTGAAGATTCAAATATAGATAATTCTATATTTTGTTTTTTTTTTCATCCAAAAAGAGGGAGAAAGAGTTTAGCAATGTTCGTAGTTTTTTGCAGGGAGTTAGGTAGGTTGACCTAGATGAGAAGAATGCCAAAATTATAGAGCAAGCTTAGCATGAAAAATGACGGCATTGAACTTCACACCCCCCCCCCCTCACCGCGGGTGGTTTTACGCCCTTGGGCGTTCTAGTTTTTAGATCTATTCGCAGCACAAACAGCTCCACGTGGAATTTTCACTTGGTGAGTTTGGTCATGCTGACTCTATTTTAAAAACAAACTACCGCTCAGTTCTGGCTAAAATATTTAGAATAAGTGATAGCAAATATCCGATGCAGGGCTTTCACAGCGCTCTGAAATGTTTGTTTCATCACCACTGTGTGTTACGTAAGGTATTAGGCTGATTCTTATTCCAAAAATTCCACAATATTTATAAACTAGCGGATCCATGAAAATTTCAAGGTTAAATAATGTTTTCACCTACTTTCGCTTGACATAAGGTAGTGTTCCTGTAATTTAACCTACCCCTACCAATTTAAAGTCCTCCTGACAAACCCCCCCTACCTTAACACA
This sequence comes from Parhyale hawaiensis, assembly GCA_001587735.2. Taxonomy (NCBI): domain Eukaryota; kingdom Metazoa; phylum Arthropoda; class Malacostraca; order Amphipoda; family Hyalidae; genus Parhyale; species Parhyale hawaiensis. Next base: position 16,080,836 of record LQNS02278160.1, read on the forward strand.
CCTTGTCTAGCGGACTCTAGCCTCTTTCACCTATGAATCTTTCATACGACGGTGCTTCTCGCATTGATCTCCAATATATGTGTAAACATGCCTCTTCCACGCTCTGTTTTCCACTGTTTACTGATGATTTAGCCGATCATCATCTTACGAGTTTCAATTTTTTGTCATCATGTCCGATTTTCCTGCTCTCTTAATAGATGCGATAGATATTTAACAAACAGGTTTGCCAGTTTCATAAGCAACCTCACTTTCTGTTCTCTAGATGTCATTGTGTTTCCTTAATTAGACATCGCGCATTCGCTTGAAAGTATACCTAAGAGAAGATATTTCCAACACTAACCGCACCATTCCCTAGCAGCGTATCCTAAATACGTATCTGGCAGGCCGTCTTAAGATCGTCTAGCGTCACAAGCAAAGCAAACATAATATGTTATGAAAGAAATGAAAAGCGGTAGATAAGATACGACTGAAATGATCTTCATGTCTTCGCGTTGACAGCGACTGAAATTTTTTCAAGAAGCGCTAAAGAAGACAGCTATGGTTGAAGTTCGTTCCAGCGAAAAATAGAGCTACTTTTAAATTGAAGCTCCTTCCTACCTAATACTGAAAAGCTTCACGTACAGACACACTGATGGACGGATGGATGGAGCCTTACGCAGGATTATAATATAGATAATACCATATTGCAATTAAAGGTCAAGCAATAACTTATATTATTTCTTTTTATCTGCTATGGTCATAGCACAGTATAAGTCCATCGAGTAAGTTGATGTTGGTGCTGATCGCCGAATAGTTAACGTACTTTTTACTGCAAAATTAGATTTTTTACGTTTAGTGTTACTTCCTGTCAAAATAAGTAACTTTTCAGTTACGCTCAAGGATATCATCAGTACATTAGCAAATACCTCACACCGCGAAACTGATAGTGTTTTAATCATCCCCTTACATCCAATGCTAATCTTATTTACTATTGCACAGCCGCTACAAGAAGTTACCTGTTCGCTTCCCAAATATCCATTTCAGAGCAACACACGCCGTAGTCGCTCTCATCCTCAAGGTTCACCTGGCCATTGCTGTACCGCATGTAGCGCTGACACTGACCATCGCAATAGCCGATGCCGTATTTTGACCCGGCATTATTGTCAGGGTAGCGGGCTATGCCGCCGTCCTCGTCCATCTGGCTGAAGTAAAATGCCCCGTTCATGCCACACGCAAGAGTTGACGCGTCAATTGAGACCGTCAGTTCGCGGTTCTTGAAATGAAACAGTCTGTAGTTGTCACTTTCATCAACCAGGTACACTTTTGCGATAAGTTTCTCGCCATAATCACCTGTTATGGAGTAGTTCATGCGCAGCGTGCTACCCTCCGTGGAGATTCCGTACTTGTAGTAATCTTCTTCCGAGAATCCGTCGACGGCGCAGTTCTGAGCACAAGTTATACCATCCGGGCAAAGCACTGGGTCCCAACCCTCAGACGTAAGACACGGGACCGAATTGTCTGCAACAGAGTATATTCTACGAGCTCCTGCATCCAAAACCACAGCAGTATTTTCTGTGACGCAGCCAGTTTCGTCGCATGATTGGATTGGGAATAACGCGCGGTACTCCGGGGTCAACTCTCCAGCTTGCTGACCGGAGACGGCAGCTACAAAGAACCACAAGGGTAATATTATCCACATGTTCAACTCTAAACGGCATGTGACCTTCTTTGTTGCGCATATATGTAGTATAGCATAGGTTATTATCATTAACCACGTGTGTGGGCTTCTCATCCTGATAAGGTTTTGACAGAGATAACGACACGAGTTTTGCGTTTACGACTTCGCACTAGAATTTTTCCCTGTTTGAGTCGCCCATGCTGTTCCTAAAGCTTTAAAGCATATTAATGTTGTGCGCGTTTGGTGGATCGCTCAAATTTTTAAATGGAAAACAAAAAAAAAAAAAACAGTTCTTGCCTCCCCTAACCTACCCGACATTAAACCCGAATATAGTCCAACTTACCCGAAATTACGGCCTAATACCTACAACATCCACCAAACGCGCAGCGCGATCGATCGATCGCGCAAATCCACCAAACGCGCACAACATTAATACCGTCTTCGTCGTGTATAGTAAAACGTTGTTGTTTGAGCGGCGTAATTTCATGTGGTGACTAAAAGAGAGGTTGGTCGTCAGCGACATCAGTGGCGCTTCACTTTGGAAAAAGAATCGTGATTTTTTTTTTTTTTTGTAGCAGAGGGTCGGGTGGGATCGAAATGAATTAGACCACAGAGTGGCAGACGAACTGAAAGGGCAAGTTTCAAACTCAATACTCGCTTTAAAATTGTAGGTTTTATGACGTTACGATTCTGAGACGATCTGCACCCAAATATAATGGAATGAGGAAAAAATATACTAATGGGAAGTAGAAAGCGGATACACGAAATATCTGCTTTGTCAAACAACTTCGAATATGTATTCAGTCAGTTCTACATAGACGTTCCTTATTATCTTCGCCAAGGAAGTTATGTTTCCGTCAAATTTGTCTGCCTATTTTTCGTCTGCCACCAAGATAACTCAAAAAGTTTTGAGCGATCTTTGCGAAATTTACAGGGATTGTAAGGCATATAAGGCGAACCAAACGATGATCTTTTGGTGAAGATCCGTTCAACCGTTTGTTTATCTGCCTCTTTTTCTTACTACCATGACTCAAAAAAATTTATCACGGATTTTTAAAAAATATACATAAGTTTCTTGGCACATCACGATGATAGTCGGTTAGTTCTTTTGCTTGCTTATCTCTATGGTTGATTTTACGTTGGACAGCAACATAAATTAAAAATTACGAACGGATTTTTATGAAATTTACAAAAATTGTTAGAAAATTAATGTTACAAGACACATATTACAACTTTTTCGTGGTTCGTCTGATTGTGTGATTGACTGATGATGTCAAAATGATTGTCAGAAGAATTATAACCCCTAATGTTATGAACAGATCTTCACAAAATTTGCAAGAATATTAAAAAATATTGAAAGACACAACTGACCACGTTTTAGTGATGATCAGTTTGCTCGATTGTGTGTTTGATTAATGTTTGTCAAAATGTTTATCAGAACTTAACTCATGAAGTTACGGACGGATCTTCAAGATAATTACAGAACCTTTTCTTACTGCCAACACACAAATGATCAAACTTTGGTGCAGATCATAGTTTCCGAGCAAATTTGATATTTTCGTTAACGTTGCTTTGCTTCGCGAAGGTTTGCGCTCTCAGAGAACTCTAGTTATTACAACTGTTATAGCGTTATACAAGTTTATTTTTTTGCCTTGACATGCATATTGTTCACATTTTTTTCGCATGCAAAATCTCCTCTTTTTTTTCAGCCATTATACATATTAACCTTCGCCAAGGAGGTTACGTTTCATCGAATTTGACTGTTTGTCTGTCTGTTTCTTTGTCTGTCTGTTTATCTGTTTATCTGTTTGTCTGCCACGAAGATCACTAAAAAAGTTATGAATTGCATGATCTTCCTGAAATTCACAGCAATTGTTAGGTATGTTAGCAGGAACAGATGATATCTTTTAGTGAAGATCCATTCATCCGTTTGTTTGTTTGTTTGCTTATCTGCCTCTTTTTTCTTAATGCCACAAATCCACAAATTTTTATGAAATTTAATCGACTTGTTCGGTATATCACATTGTGTAAATGACCAAACTTTTGCGCCGATTTGCTTGTTCTTCGGGTGGTTTGTCTTTGCATTTGATTTTATAAATGTTAGCAAAATAACTAAAAAGGCTTCAAACGGAAATTTATGAAACTTAAAGGAATTATTAAAAATGTTGAAAGACATGAATGATCAGACTTTGGTGATGATCGGTTGGTTTGTTTGCTTGCTTGATTAATGTTGGTCAATTTATATGTCAGCTTTGTCAGACGTACAACTTAAAATGTTATGGACAGATCTTCATGAAATTTGTGATGGCGGTGACACACGCTAGTCAAACGAACGAGTATCGTCCCCTTTTCGTCCGAATGTATTGATGTGCTCATTTAAATAGTACACACTTGCAAAAAATTTCGAGCCTAAATTGCTCCAGACATAAAAAGATGTTCGAAAGTTAACTAACAGCACTTGCGGAGCAAACTGAGCTGATGGCTAGCATTTCTACACTTTACCTTGGCAATCTCAAAGCTGTGTTTACAAGAGTTCAACATAACGTTCGGTCGAAAAGATGACGATACTCGTTCTTTTAACTAACGTGTGTCATCGCCATTAGAATTGTTAGAAATGTTGGAAACACCTATGACCAAATTAAGGTAATGATCTTTTTTTCCGCTTGTGTACTTGATTAATGTTTGTCAATATGTTTCTCAGAACATAACTCAAGATATTACGGAGGGATCTTCAAGAAAATTGCGGAACTTTCTACTACCGCCAAAGGCACAAATGATCAGATTTGGTGCTGATCAAGAGGAAATCAAAGTTTCCGAACAAATTTGAAATTTTCGTTAACGTTGCTCTGCTTGGCGAAGGTATGCGCTCTCAGAGTGCTGTACTTGTCTATACTTTTCTTTAACTTAGTATTTTTAGTACTGAATATTCAAGAGTCGAAATCTATACTGCCATGGAACCTTTCACCCTTTAACCCTATCCGTTGCTATTATTTTTTCTAGCCGCTTGAGTGCCAAGGCTAGACAAATTTGTACCGCCCACTAAAAATGCTCATAACTTCATCAATATCCCAGGTTTTTTTTTCTTCAGAGTCTCAAAGTCATTTATTCAACTAATATTTTACCAATTTAATTAAAAAAAAATAAGGGCAAGGAGTTTACTACGCTAACAGATGATTTGTTGTAGTACGGAAGCGATTGAAAGTAGTCCTATCTATGGACCCAGGGTTTGCTAATGCCGGGATCCAACAGTTTGTCTAGGAACAGTTTCCAATAGTCGTGCTACGATCAATTCAAGATCAATGCAATAAAAACTTTACTATTTAGAGCATACCATCTGTCTTCCTCCTACCTTGCATATTCAAACGAAGTTGACTTTCTCCGAACATTCTTCAAAAATAACGGCACCATTTTCTGTACCACTATTGCAAATTGTTCCTAGACAAACTGTTCGATTCAGGCATTAGCAAACACTGGGTCAGTAAATTGGACTTCTTTCACTAGCTTCCATTGTATAACAAAGCATCTGTTAGTGCAGTAAACACTTTGAAGACGTTCCTCTCTGAAGCCTACCCACATATCTTCTTCAAATTTTCATACAAAAACACATTTACCGTAGGATCCTACGTCAAATTTAAAGACAACACCCCCTACACACCACTTTTGTCCCGTGTTATCTATCTCTACCGATGCCAGGCCTGCAGCGCCTCATACGTGGGTAGCACTGGACTACACTTCAAAGCCCGTATTGACAAACATTTAGGTGTATCCAGTCGTACCGGTTTACCACTTGCGAAACCCTCACATTCAGCCTCCCGCCTACATGCTTAGCAAAACAACCATCCCATCAGCAGGAATATTTTTTCCATCATAGACTCCTCCAATCCCATCGAACTCAGAACATTAGAGTCCCTCCACATCCATAGAACCAAACCTAGCCTCAACATATGACTTCGGCTTTACCGCTCCATACTGTCCATACTTAGCCTAAAATCTACCGACTGTACAGAAGCTGACATACAGCCCCTACCCGCACCTCCGATGATTTGCGTTTTAGACTTCCCCCGACAACATCCACGCTCTCCTTACCGATTAGAAACATAAATAAAGTTTTATTTACAGGTTATAACTTAGTCTTCCTTTTTTCCGAAGATGGGATTTTGCCTTCCGAAACGTTAGAATTTTATATTAGTCGACTTCTATTTATTATTTTACATTTGCCTTAGCATAGTTTGATCAATCACTAATACATAGAAATGTTTTCAATTTCTCATGGCTGGATTCTTTATAATCGGCATAGTACAAAATCTTCACCTGATACTGAGAAATTGGTGTCATTTTCATATCTAGCTCATCGATATTGCCCCCAATCCAGGGATAAAACAGAGACTATATGTACAAAGCGTTTTTGTAGACATTTTTGGTCAACGGTAAGCGTGCTTTATGAAAGTTGTGACTGGATTCCTGTGATTAACATTATATTAAGTGTAACATGCGTGTTATTCAAAGATCTCTCCGTAGCCATATACAGCTGAAATGAAACATTGGCTGCCATTAAAAAAATTGGCTGCCATTACCATGACATCACGTACACTACGATAACTATTGACCCACCAAGCAAAAATGCTCGTACTATTACACGAAAACATAAAGTATGGGACGATAGTTCAGAAAGTTGGCCTGTTTGAGGGAAGCCAATGTGATCTTTATTATTTAAAATCGGCGTATCGTCGTTACTTTATATATAAGTTGAAAATACATAGAGTTCATTTCTAGTCTTGACAAGTGAATTACTGATTTTGTCTAAGGTCGTTTTTTTCTTTTCATAATCGGCGTTGCGCAAAAACCTAGCCTGATACAGAGAAAGAGGTGCCATGTTCGCATTCACGGTATCGAAATTGTTCTAATGCAGTAGAAAAACTTCAGCTTTGTTTAAATCGTTGACCTCGAGTAATAGATGTCAATAATTGACTAGGAAACAGGCATCGGCAATAATTTGCTGATACAGATGTCAGCTCCTTAAAATGCCGATTTTTCCCGATTGTTATCGATACCAATTAACAGCACAACCCTAGTAAATTTCTATTTAAAAACCAAGCTCGTTGGGGGCACTGGTCGGCACTGGATGGTTGTCGACACTGAGCGCTTTAAATATGGAATCGTACTGTTCCAGTGGCTACTTCCTTCATTAGCTCAAATTATGGTGAACAGCCCACTTGCAATTTTTCGGTGGAACTACGGTGGCGTATGGCCCGCACATGGCCCTTGCAGGCCACGAATTTCAGCGTAGCATCCGTGAGGCTCGGGTGCTGCTCGACCGTTATGCGCGTTTCACGGCTGGAACCGGCGACTTAGTTCCGAACATAAATCACCCATACAGTGTTCCATCGATATTCCACTCCTTCGTAGATGTAGCAGTATGCTATTATTTTCGCCAAGGCGTGGAATATTCGTGGAACACGGTGGGGCAAGCGCGCCCTGTATGGGTGATTTATGTTCGGAACTAGGTCGCCGGTGCCAGCCTCTAAACGCTCATAGCAATCGAGCAGCACGGATGCCCCGCTCAAAATCGCAACCGTGTGCACACCATACGCCGAGCTTAGTTCCACCTACTAATTTTAACTGGGAAGCAGACAAAATAATATTAGTGCAATGGCTAATTGACTTTAGAATCAGTAACACATGCCTTTCTTGGCACAGATGGCGCAGGTGGGCTGAGACGTAGGTACTGCTGTAGAAATTATAAACATTGTACTATAAGACTGGTTGCTCATCTACAACCCCTTTGTTACGGAAGAGGTCATATTTTACAGCATCATAACTGCCAAGCATCCTAGAACTTTTTAGACGCCATGGGACACGCCTTCTCATCGTTTTTGCACTCACAAACCCCTACCCAACAGCTTGAAGCCTATGCAACTCCCTACTTTTCAGCAGCTTAATCTGCATTTTATTATTTTCTGTGAGAGAGAAAAAACAAAAAGCAAACAAAACTTTAACTAAACATTTAAGCCACTCCTAGCAAAACAATGTGACCCCGCCCATGCGGAGGTTCGGACCAAAATAGTTCGCCTACATACGAGTCTTCAGTAAGAAGGCGTTTTTATGATTATTGGATATTTTTTGTAGATTATCATATTGCACGCGATGCCAGCTTGTGAGTCAACTTTACAGGTGTTGTCTGAAGCGCTTCACATTATCTTGACTGTACTAGATACCACAATTTCTACTCGGCGTTTTCCGCACTCCGCCAGTGCATATTTCGTTATAAATGCGGCGTAAATCCTTGTTTGCTGTTATCTGATTCATTAAGCTAACTTTATTTCTTACGGTTACTTTAACCAATTTACCATAGAACGCTACCCAATTAAAAATTTTCGGTGGAACAAGCGCGGCGTATGGTGTGCACCTGATCGCCTTTTTGAGCGGGGCATTCGTGAGGCTCGGGTGCTGCTCGGTCGCTATGCGCGTTTTGGGGGTGACATGGGCGACCTCGTTCCGAACATAAATCACCCATACCACGGATATTCCACGTCTTGGCCAAAATAGCAGTATACTGCTACTTTGCGGAGGCGCGGAATATCCGTGAAACACTGTCGGGCAAGCGTGCCCTGTATGGGTGATTTATGTTCGAAATGAGGCCGCCTGTGCCACCCCCAAAACGCCCATAGCGACCGAGCAGCACTCGAGCCTCACGGATGCCCCACTCAAAAAGGCGACCTGTGGCGGCCATGTGTGGGCCAAATGCCATTGTAGTTCCACCGAAAAATTTTAATTGGTTACGCTATGACCATGCAGAGCAAACGCTAAGCAAGGTGCATTGTACCAGTTATTGAAAATTTAAGCAGTGCAGTCAGTATGAAATTGTATCAGAATGAAAAGCTGCACACTGAAATTGGGTATTTTGCTATGATTGAAGCCTTTAAGTGCATACTGATGAGAACACACCACGTAAAATTAATTTTAAAAGGAAAATTAGGGAAAACACCAAAATTCTGTTTTACGTTTGCATGTGAAGGAGTACTGCGCTATATAGTGTATATCAGTTATTCACAAGACAGGGGCTTTAGATCCTGTATGTTTCTTTGTTTCTTGTACATTTCAACTTTCCTACTGATTATCACGGGAAAACACAGAACGCTGCCTTCCCCATGTATTTTCATCGTCACAGAACATAAAGATAAACACAATTAATACCTAATATAAGATGAAGCAGTAAAAGTTTAGATCCACGACTCCTCTAGTAAACAAATTAATACGCTTCGTGCAAAGTTGTTTCACCAGTATTGCGATTACTCCAAGAATTGCCTACGTAATCAATATACAACTTTTATTCTTTTTACCAAACTAAATTTATGAACGAGACAACGAATTAAGCATTAACAAGACAAAAAAAAAAACATATAAAAATTCAGTACATTAATCTCGCCACACAAGTTTGGGAACGATTCCACAAAGAAAGCAATGATGGGACAAAACACAGTCAGCTCTACCACAAAGTGTCATAGCCAAAACATCAGATATCAGTCACTGTAACCCCCCGACCGGTCCCCATCCGGCAACGGTAAAACACCACCGCAATGGCGTGGGAATGCCAGTAATGCAGGTTCCGCAATTCCAGCACCGTGAGAGTTCACATGTCCCGCAAGGGGAGGCGATTCCCGGTAGCGCTATCGTCGTTCGCGACGATTTGTGTGCGTATTTGTGTACGCAGATCGTGTGCGTGTGAGCGGCGTTCACGTTGGTGCGCCGCGCTGCTCGCTGATTAAGTTAGGTTAGGTAAGGTTAGGCAACGTTAGGTAACGTTAGGCAACGTTAGGTAACGCTAGGTAACGTTAGGTAAGGTTAGGTAAGGTTAGGAAGGTTAGGTTGGGTTAGAAAGGTTAGGTTGGGTTAGAAAGGTTAGGTTGGGTTAGGTTAGGTTAGATTAGATTAGGTAAGGTTAGGTTAAAAGGTTAGTTAAGGAGGTTAGGTTAGGTATGGGTGGTTTAGGTTAGGCTATAGGTTAGGTTAGCCTAGGTAATTTTTTTTAGTGGTGGCGCGGGCAGGAAGGCTTACATGAACGCAAAATCGTCGTGAACGACGATAGTGCTTCCCGGCACCAGGGCATGCAAGCGCAGCGCTCAGCAGTTTCACAACCGCGGGTAAGCGAGGCTCTATCGTCTACACTTTAAACACTACACTGTGTGAGTACTAGCACGAGTTTAGTTTATTGAGGCTTCTGAACACACTGAAAAAACTTACAAGGCATAGTGCCGGGTCATGTTGCACTAGGTAAAACAAGACGTGTCTGAACGAAAGTTTGTAGAACATTAAAATGCAGTAGTGCCACTTGCCCGCTAAAAACAGCTACATTCATAGCAACATGAACGAATCAAATTCTTGATTTTCACATGCCAACTTCAGAAGGTGGGATGTACGGAAACCCATGGAGCAAAGTCATGACACAGATTTTTGAAAATTATTAAAATTTTGATTTTGTTTCATTTTTTTAAAGTTTCTTTTCATATCGTGTACTGCAAGTAGTGAGTATTTAGAAATTAAAGTGTTAGCGAGATATCTTAAGTTCAGTGTGTAGTTCCTCAAAGTACACTTTCATAGCAACAATATTTTAATTTTTTTTTTCTAAATGGGGTATAATGTACTCGAGCTTATTTTTGGGGTTCAACAAAATAAGTAGTTTGGCGTTCTAGAGGTAAAAAAGGAATCTCTAAAGTGATGTTTGTTTCAGTTTTTCTCTGAAGGTAATTTTATCAATATAACTACTCTGCAAAAACCCTAAATATTTATTAGGTCTACTTCGTGAAAGCAAAAATAGTTTGTTACAACAATACACCATTCACTAAACATAGCTATCGAGTGCCTTTATTTATTACAGCACAGTAACTACATACAGTCATGGGTTGTGATAGCTAAAATCCAAGTTTAAGGAAAATTTTTTAGCCCGGACTGGAGCGACGCACCCTCCATCTCTCGGGGGAAGCTATTCTGTGAACAAGAAGTTTTAATGAACTATTAAACCTCCTTGATACTGAACAGGGTTTCATTTCAACTTATGTATTATACCGTACATTATTTGTTAGGGCTTCTTTAAACTGGTGCTCTAGGGAGCATAGGAACAATCACCCCTGAAGAACGTATCAGTTCTCAAAATTGCTAACGTTACTGCATATCCAAGAGGTGCTTAAGCTTAATAAATGAACTCACAAGTGGTAACTGTGAGTTACAACACGGGCCGGCCTTTACAAATTTCTACCTACTTTAATCAATCTAGTCCCAGTTCAGCATCACGTTAGTTCTGGCAGTCTATGATACAGATATTTAAGGTTCTATGCTTATATAGTGATACTTCACAGCAGGTTAGTTCTAATATGCCCCTTGGTGGTAGACCCAATTGTTCCGACTTTAATATCGAAAAACTTAACATAAGAATCAGGGTAGTTGATGTGATTGTCGTCTGGATTGCCAGCATCGATGGGACAAGGTCCCCTGTATACTCCAGGATCGTCAGGGTCGCCGTCCGGTGGCGACAGGCTGTCAAGCCAACGCAGGTATCCTTCGAAATCTTCCCCTAGCGTAAATATCAGCACCATTCCTCTTTCCAGGGCTGCATCTATTGTCTGCATTCCGCCTTGGTCTGCAAAGTCGTTAAACTCGCCAAACATATCTTTACACTCTGCACAATAGTCTGCACTTAGGGAATCATAATCTTCAGTGTATCCCCAGTTGGCAACTGGGTTGGGGAACTGCAGACCATCTTGGTACCAGATTCGCCTGATCTCGCTCAAAGTTCCAGTGTCCGATCCGTCATCAGTAATGAACTGAGTAACGAGTGTTAGATTCCTGGCAGCGTCAACCGTGAATGTGTCGTTGCCTCCATAGAAGAGGCGATTGTTCTGCATTGTGGGACTGAACCCGCATCCCGTCTTGTCGCAGACGCCGTTGTAGTAATCAGAGTCGTCGCCACATTCGACGCCGGTGCAGGCGTAGTAACCGTCGGTGGTGCATCCGTGAGTGGTATACAATGATGCCCATCTGCAATAATAACGATATTAATACTGGAGTTTCATAAACTGACAGATCTAGTCACAGCATCGTACGGAATGCGCACCAACACCCCAAACTTCTGTATTGAATTGTTTAACAATTTCAGTAATTTAAAACGTATGAATATAAAATCCACAATTACTTGAAGGTATGCCGACTTACGATGTGCAACAAGTTATGCACGTTAAGCATGTTCAAGGTGCATGTTAAGCACCACTCGTTCAATTTTTTGTTTCCTTAATTTATGTATTGTATAGCTTATAGATTTCGTCGGCACCCCCCCCCCCATCACCCCGCACTCCTAGAGTGCATGACATTGCAATGACCCTAGGATGATGTTAGGTTAGGTTAATACCTCAACACAACTTTATGCAGTGCTAACTTTGCTAATTTGGTGGTCCTACTGCTAGTGATGCTTGTCTTTCTATGCTCCCATTCCTGCAGTTTCGATATTTCTCTGCTGGCATACGAGGGTTCCTCGCTTTATTTTACGTAAGTACTAGGTGCTTCACTATTCTTTCTCTATTTAACTCTCAGTTAATGCTGTCATCACGGCAGCTTATTGATGAAACACCACCACCTACAGCAGGTACATTATATCCTTTCCTGTTCCTTGTTAAACATCGGTTGCAAGTCTAAGGAGGCTTCTACTACTAACTATTATTTTATTAATTGTGAACTTCAGCAGGCGATGAGCTGATCTTTAACTGGAGCACTCTAAGAGCGCATACCTCCGCCAATCGAGGAAACGGCAACGAAAAAGTCAAATTGGTTTTGAAACTATATTGTTCCTTCTATCAAAATCTAATCATCTGTGCCTTTTGATATTATTAACGGTTTTTGTAATTTTCTTTAAGATCCGTCCCCAATTTTGTGAGTTATGCTGCTAACGAACATTATGACCAACATATGTCAAACACACAAACGGACCAACCGATCTTCACCAAAATTTAATCATTTATGTCTTTTAACACTACTAATAATTCCTGCAAATTTCGTAAATATCCATGAATAACTTTTTGAGTTATTGTTCTGAAAAGCTCAAAATCAAATGCAGAGACAAACAAACAAACGAACAGACAGATCATCAAAAAATATTAATCATTTGCTTTTCTTGATATACCGTACATAACAACTCATATAAATTTCATGAAAATCGGTCCATTACGTTTTCTGTTATGGTGCTAAGAAACAATAGGCAGACAAACAAACAGATGAGCGGATGTTCACCAATAGTTTTTCATCTCTTACTGTTAACATGCCTAAAAATCCCTGTAAATTTTGTAAAGATCCGTACATAACCTTTGAGTTATCTTGGCGACATGTAGGCAGAATAACAGACAGACAAACACGACAAGAACATAACCTCTTTGGCGGAGGTAATTCATAACTAGTGGATAGTTCAATGCTCGACCAGTAACCATACTCTACAAAGGTGAATTTTTTCTCTCCGCTTCACTGCACTAATTACCGAATGGATAACATACACTACGTTTCGCTTTACATTCGGCTATATATATATAGTTAAACACAAATGGTTCATAGAGTGTTGAATCGGATGTGTAGGAAAACGCTTATGAACGTCCTTGTAAAAAAAACTTATTACTTTCATAATATTATTTCAGTTACAGAAAATAAGAAATGGAAATATAGGTTAGTCAACATATGAAACCAGAGAAAGCAATACATCAGCGAAAACGGTAACACTAGTACACTAACAGCAGCAAAATCACCAATTAACAAACGGTTGAAAATGAAACGCTTTCCTGAAATTATGAAGGGGTAACAAAGTCTTTTCGTCTTTCAGGCTTCCTCCAGATCAATTAAAGTTCACTATTTCAGTGATGATAGTCATAATCAAAATAGGGGAGTATTGGCAGTTTCGAAGTAATTAAGAGGGATGTGTCTGGAAAGAAAGGAGAGATAGCTTGGAAGTCACTACTGGAAACTTTCTATGTCATGGATGATGTGAATGCTAGAGTGAGTTATAATGAAGCTTTCATAATAGGTTTCAGAACTTTTGCGTTCTGTCAATACCTGTGAACTTCCACAAGCAACAAATGCTGATTACTAGAACGCCTCATGGCGTAAGTCCATCACCCGCGGTGGGAGGGGGTATTTAAAGAAAGGCATTTTTGATACCCAGCTTACTCTGGATATCTTTTGGTATTTTTCACATCTCAGTCAACCTACCTGACTATCTGAAAAAGGTTGTAATGATGGCTGAACTCCTTCAGCCTTTTTGGATGGACAGACAACCAAATTCATCGCGGTCATTTGTGATGGCCAGCTGACTATAGATTTTTGGTATTTTCCACTTCTCAGTCAACCCAGCTGACTGTCTGAGAATAAGTATCATTATTATGACTCAACTTCCGCTTTTTTTCAGGTGGACCGACAAAATTCAGCGCTGTCATTTTTGATGGCCAGCTAACTCCAGTTTTTAGCCATTGTTCACATCTAGGTCAATCAATTGGACTCTCTTCAAGAAATATGAACATTGCTTAACGCTTTCTCCCTCTTTTTGAGTGGACAGGCAAATATATAAACAACTAGAACGCCTCGTGGCGTTAGACCATCACCCGCGGTAAGAACAAATATGACGCGCCATATTTGGTGGCCAGCTAACGCAAGATTTTTGCCATTTTCATAGCTCAGACAACCCACTTGACTGCCTAAATAATATATATGACGATTGTAGAAGCAGTTGAAGAAATTTTGGTACCCACGACGCGCGTTTCGCNGAGAGGTTATCATAGGAAGGTGTAACTATGATACCGGCTGTTCCAGAAGTATAAATGAAGTTTCCAAACAAGCAAATGCTTCGTCAATTTTCAACTAAAGCCCGCTGCGTTGACTCCAATTACTGCACGTTGCAGGCACGCAGATGTACCGAGAGCGACAGTTCGCACCCTGTCGAAGATAAAAGGTCGGCAGATAAGCATGGCAGTCTTCGTAGTAAATACAAATCCCACAATTGGCGAAAACACACCAAACAATAGCTGAAAGTTAACTTGAAGCATTGGTAGGCCTCTGGTGATGATAAAGAATTCTTGAAGATGCACATATATAGTGTGCTTGCTTCCTTACCACCTGTGCATTCGTCATTTATAAAACTTTCAGTCAAGGATCTTGAAAGACGTATTATTTCGGCCCCGCACTATTACAAGGGAGAAAAAAATCCTCTTGCCCTACCTTCTGTGAGCGACAATTTGTATGCCAGAGCTTTTGTAACTCTATGCTGCAAGCAACTTTCAATTCGCTTTGAAGTGTTTAATGTAAGCAACAAAGAAAATATTACTGACAGAACTATGTATTAATGAAGGAAGGCAGCTATAAACATAGAATTGGCATTTGTACGATGTCATCCTGCCTCGTCACTCGAAGAAATACAGTCAACACCACCAACAAAGATCTACACTAGCAGCTTCTCAGTTTAACTTACCGATTTGCTTCCATGATATCCAATTCTGTGCAGCAGATACCATACTCGCTTTCATCTTCAATGTTGATTTGCCCGTTGCTGTACCTCAGGTCATGGAAGCACTGGCCGTCGCAGTAGCCCATGCCGTACTTGGCACCGACGTTCTGGTACGGGAAGCGTGTCATGCCTCCGTCTTCGTCCATTTGCGACAGGAACACTGCACCATTCATGCCACACTCAAGAGTGGAAATGTCCACCGAGAAAGTCAGTTCTCTGTTTTTCAAGAAAAACAATCTATATTTGTTTGGGTTACTTTCATCAATGAGATATGTTTTGGAACCTGTGAATTCGCCATAGTCGGTAACAGTGCGGTAGTTGTACCTCAGGGTACTCCCATCTGTGGTAATACCGTAGTTGGTTTCGTATTCATTTTGAGAGAAGCCATCCAACGCGCAGTTCTGGGCACAAGTTATTCCATCAGGACAGAGGACAGGATCCCATCCATCAATATAGCTCATGCAGGGCACTGAATTGTTGGTCACGGAGTAAAGCCGTCGGTACCCTGCGTGTATCACCAAGGAAGTATATTCTGTAACACAACCAGTCTCGTCACATGACTGGATCGGCAGAGGCGGATGGAATTCTTCCGTTAACTCCCCAGGTTGCTGGCCCCTAGCTACGGCCAGCAGAAGGTGAATTATCAAGAGTATTTTGCACATCACAACAGCAATAAGTCCGTAGTGTGATTCAGGGCTTGGGTACTGAGGTGTTCTCTATCATCGATGCGTCTTGACACACATGGTGATGCACCCATGGTTATCAACGAGTGGTACTTATAGCAGAGAAATTTCTCCCGATATAATTTGTGAGAGCATCGGGTACACTTGTCCCTCTGGCGAAAAAGTATTGCGAGTTCAAATTTGTTACTTGGCTGCTCTATTATTTAAACCTGCGGACACTATCATTTCATTTCAATTTTCATTTCCAATAATAATTTACCATTGACTTGGAGTTAAGAAAAGTAGGTTACAGCGCTAATTTTTGTAGGATATTAATTCAGACATATACATATGTACAAATAGTATGTATGGCCGTCGAAGGCCTCTTTACGAATATTCTTTGAGAGAGACTGTGAATATTTCTTGGGATAATTTGTTTCAAGCACAGATAACCTATATCATAGGTTTAAGTAAGCCATATTGCAGGCACTCCTTGAGAACTTTGTTTTAAATTTAATCTTTCATTTTAATGACAATTTGTAAAACCAGGAAGACGGTGCAGACATGGGTTTACTATTGGGTCCTGCCTATATTTGGGCCATAACGAATATAATTGGTTGAGAGATTGTCGTGACATCTTCCCGTTCTAAAACAGCGATTTGTGGACGACATCTTCTGAGTGTTCCACAACCACTGCCATACATCCAAATTTCTTAACAAATCTGAACAGTAAACATCCTACCATAAAATTTTCCATGAAATGTAAAGTGAATGGCACTCTTCCTTTTGTAGAAGGTCAAGTGTTGCGCTCTAATAACTCTTGCAACATCCGTTAAAAGAAAAGCACATTTTCCGACCTTGGCAAAATTTTTTTTTTTTTCAGTTCTATCACAAGCAGTTTCAAAATCAATGCCACTTCTACTTAGCTACATAGGGCTGATCATATTTGTTCATTTTATTTTCATATGAACCGTGAAGTTCACTTTTTGCTTTCTTTTTAAAAACAATGGTTATCCTCAAGATTTGACAAAGTCGTAAATCAATGATTTTTTTGGACAAGCTATAACCATAATCCCATAACGGCCCAAAGAAGGATTATTTTTTCATTTTCAATGTAACATGCACGGACCTCAGTCCTACAATTTGGAAACAGAGCTTTTAATATTGCTCAATGCTAACTAACAATACCTATAGGTTCATTTTTCCGTTTTAAAGACCGACTTGCTCTCAGCATGAAAAGCTCCCTCTGTTATATATTAAGTTGTTTTCGTCGGGTTTGTCGATCAGTCTGCCTGTCACCGACGTAACTCAAAAAGTTATGGACGGATTTTGATGAAATTTAAAGGGATTGTTAGGTATGTTAGGAGCAACAGATGATTAACATTTGGTGAATATCCTTCTATCCGTTTCTTTGTTTGTCTGTTTCATTTTTATCAAAGCCATAACTCAAAAAGTTATGGACGGATTTTTATGACTTTACAGGAGTTGTTAGAGTATATCATAATGAGTATATGACATAATTTTTGTGATGATCTGTTTGTTTGTTTGTTCGTATGTTTCTTGCTGTGATTGATTTTATGTTTGTTGGAGCAATAACTCGGAAAGTTTTTGTGTGAATCTTTATGAAAGTTAAATTGTAGGAATGATTTTGCAGATCGGCTGATTCCCTGTCTATGTCTGAGTTGTCATTGTCATAATGTTTGTTACGCAATAACTCAAAAAGTTTTGAATGGATCTTTATGAAACTTACAGGAGTTGTTAGTAATGTTAAAAGGCAAAAATGTTTAAATTTTGGTGCAGATCGGCTCATTTGTTTACATGTTTGAATTGTATTTGCCATATTGTTTGTTATGCAATAAGTGAAAAAGTTTAGAATGGATTTTTATGAAATTTGCAGGAGTTGTTAGTAATGTTATATGATATATATGACCAAATTTTGATGCAGATCGGTTAGTTTTTTCGTTTGTATGTTTGACTGATGTTTGTCATAATGTTTGTTAGCAGTAAAACTCAAACAATTATGAAAGGATTTAAAGAAATGGAGAAACTGTTAATACTATTAAGAGGCACAATTGATTAGATTTTGGAGTTGATACAAAAGAAATCATGGTTTCAAAGCCAATTTGAATTTTTCGTTACCGTTGCCTTACTTGGTGGAGGCATGCACTCTTAAAGTACTCTAGTTTTCACATTGATTTAACCTATCATATGTTGTACACGATGGCCAGTGAGCATGCGTGGAGGAGTTGGCGAACAGGCAGCATTCTCGCCAGACCCACGCGTCCTGCTCTACAGCCTGCGGCTGCACGGCTTGGTCTTCCATTTCTTTAGCCTTCCCGTCGTTTAGCAAGGCGGTGTGCCGGTATATATTTCACTGTTTTAATATCTGCAACAGACTTTTGAATTTCGAATTTTAGAATCAATATAAACTTCTAAATTGATACCGGTTTTGAACGGCTTAGTTGGTGCCCGTCCTGCTGAGTATGGTATGTGTATCATTGTTCTTAGTCTGAAGTTTCCTTCTTTAGAGCACTGATATTATTTCCGTCCAATTTTTTTAGATAACTGATAGTACTATCGTACAGTCTTCTTATATGCTCTACTTATCTTTTAAGAATACTGAAAATGGGAGTGATCCCGATGTATTTATGAAGTTTTAATAGAATTTTTAACCTGGCTACATTTGCATCCGTTACCTCAGCTCTTTTATAGATATTAGTCGAGTTATGACATGTACTAAGTCTCACAGATAAAACCGTAAAAGTTTTAATATGGTGCCAAAACCGATTATGCCCAAAATTGGCTACACTAACCTATGCCACTTGCAGTATACTTAGTTATATCGGCAATCAGTAGTGAGGATTTTAAACTATTGGTACAAACACACACTAGGCAGTGGAGTAGTCCAGATGTTCAGTAATCTTTGAACTCGTCAGGTGTGCCATAGTTCAACCTGGATTGCAAGTCCCTCCAGTGTCCCAGGTACACAGTTTACGTTGTTTGTAAGCGTTTTGACGTTATGATGAAGCTGTCCGAGACTGCAGAGCTACCCACAGACTAAGAAAAGATAAAAGTCACACAACCTGTTTCATGACTGGTCCCAAACGAATATTGAAGCC
Organism: Parhyale hawaiensis; assembly: GCA_001587735.2. Taxonomy (NCBI): domain Eukaryota; kingdom Metazoa; phylum Arthropoda; class Malacostraca; order Amphipoda; family Hyalidae; genus Parhyale; species Parhyale hawaiensis. The sequence goes on from LQNS02278160.1 coordinate 16,099,799, forward strand.
AATCCAGCCGTTCCAATGTCAACATTGGCTACGAAAAGATCTGTTAACTTTCCTAAACAGTTCACCGGCTGTGAAAAACCTAAGTATGTCCTCTTATGTCCAAGGTATCACTTTACTGATAAGATGAAAAAAGTTCACTTGGAGAGGTGCAAGAAGCTAATGAGCTCGTAGAAGACCATCGGAAAAACATAGATTTCTTTACCGATAGAAATTTTTTTACCGTGTATAGGACTCATATAACAGACTCAGCACACACAGACTCGCTCTATTGAGTTTTCTTAAACTGAAGTTTATCCTGCAATGACTACAAAGAAACCAGCCAGCATCATGACCTTGTGCACTGTTTCAAGTGAAGGCGATATCTTTACTCATTTCTTAGCTAAACACAATAAACTTAATACCGAATCGAACCGCAAAGTTTTGGAAAAGGAAATCATACCCATACGACTGGCAAGACTGCTGAATTGCTGAAGAAGTTCGAAATCCATTTTCAGGAAAAAGGTCTTTGGCTTTCAGACTCTCCGGAGATAAGCCATTAGACTATTATTTTTTTTGTTGAGAATAGAATCCAAAGCGTGTGCTAATCCTCACAACTCTGTTGCAGTCTTCAAAAAGGTTGTGTTGTCATTGAAATAAACAAAAGTTTTTGGCGCAGTGTCCACATTTCGGAAGCGAGTATGAGCCGTCATCTCGAGCTGAAGATTGCCATACTGAATACAACTGATATTCTTATAATATTCTTATAATATCATCAATAACTGCAAAAGTTTTTAGGTCCTGTGTTACTTTTCCTCGAGCTATTAGCATTTATAGGATAATGTTTGTACGGATTTGTATATAAGACACGATAATTATGATAGATTTTCGAATGCAATATATTATTTTAGTAGTTGAACTGCAACGGTACTCCTTGATCTGGGCCCCGTTCGTGCATATTCGTAGCACGAACCAGTGCTTGTGAGTTTTCCTACAGGTGGTGCGGTGAAGTTGACTATACCTTTATTATGAAACTAGCGTTGTATCCCAGTTGGTTCTGTTCGTAAAGGGCAATTGAATTCTATGGGCCAAGGCTAATATAAGTATATTGGTAAAGCTTTTACCCACATAAACTTTAATTACTTTTAGTTGCGTGTGAATACGTTGTAATGATGTAAGAACTGAAAACAATAAAGCAGTAATGAAACTGAACCAGATCTACTGTCGCCCCACTAAGAACTATACAACAAGTAATCCTGAAAAAGAAAACACATATGCAAGGAGTACTCAAAGTCAGAAAGTGATAACTGTTATACGAATGTTACCGAACCTCCACAGAGCTGAACAATTATCCTGAAGCAATCAAGCGGGATCTTCCTTAAGCCTGTTACACACTAGCGATATTCAGCGGCGCTATCAGGACAGAACCAACTCAACTAATCAAATTACGTTGCTGCAGTGTGCTTCCGTGTTTTTAAATCGATGAGATGAGATCCAGCGAGGTCTGTAACGCTTAGGAACGTATACTGGAATCATCCCTCTTTGCTACTAACGTTTTTCATAGTCTGTAACTAAGTAGCGTTAATTATACAATTTTATAGAGAGAAGTTCGTCAGGGAAGCGATAGGCCGCTCCTGTTTGTCTATATTCCAAACTAATCTATCGCACTGACATAACTTGTCAATTTTTTTTTAGCTACAAATTTTACGTGATTCATAAATCGTGACTTTCTTATTTTAAATGAGAAATTACTAAGTCAAACTTGTTAACCTTATTCAAAGTTTAAGTTTGGGAGAAATAATATGATGGCATTATCTTGATTCTTTTATCAATGCGACTTGCAAAGTCGCCACATGACTTCAACTTAAAAGTTGAAGTACTTCCACTTCGCGCCAGCAAAGCGTAGCTAAAGCTGTTCTCAGGTATAAGCTCGCTCATCATCAGGAGAGAAACTCTAATTATTAGTATAGGGTGAAACTTGCGGCGGCCCACCACCTTTTTCCCTTTTTTGTATCCCAGTGTAAATATGCAGAAGTTGAAGCTGAAAATTATAGGATTAGTTGAGTTGGCTGGACGCTGATAGCGCCAATGAAAGTCGTCAGTGTGACCCCGGCGTAAGCAAGGGTATTGCTATGGTTTAGTTTTGCATCAAGTTGCCTGGCCTGGGGTATTAGAAAGCTTCGGCAGCGCAATTACAGTAAGCTAAACTAACATTATGATAAACGAACAAGCACATCACAGCTCAAAACGTCACAGCTAGTTGGATGCAATACTTGAAATCAAACGAAAAGGAAATCATATCTAAAAAAACAGAGCGAGAAAAAATATTCAAAACTTTGAAGAGCACGTAGAGGCTCTGGCGTACTTCTTTTAGAAATCAGTTCGAGTTTTAGTGTTGAAAATCGTAGGTAAAAATACATGATTGCCTTAACACTATGCAGGCCAGTAGGATCACTTTCTATGAGCGTTCTGCATGAATTAAAAAAAATCTTCACGTCGCTAAATCTCGGGAGATAGTTACTTTCGCAACTATGCTATATCAATACATCACTTCATGGCTGCCTATGTAGCATCACTTCATAGTTTCATATGTTGCATCATTTCCTGGTTGGAAACGTTAGATCACTTCAGGTTTGTCAATGTTGCATCACTTCATGGCTGCCAGCGGCTTCAACTCACGCTTCAGCTCTGAGCCCGGCACTGATTTTTTTTGCTTAGCACGTACACTAAACAATTTTCATTATTAAGCTCCATTAGCTGCTTATTTGGCATTACATCACAAATCTAAGTATACCACTAAACTCAGAAGTCTCTATTGGACAACATGAGACTATTTATTTTCTTGAGAGTCCGTCCATAATTTTTTGAGTTATACTGCTAACAAGCGTTATGACAAACATGAGTCAAACATACAAACGAACAAACCGATCTGCACCAAGATTTGATCATTTATGTCTTTCAGCGTTACTAACAACTCGTATAAATTTCATAAAAATCCATTCATTATTTTTTGAGTTATTGTGCTATCAAGCATAAAGTTAAAAACAGTGAGAAACGAACGAACAAACAAACAGATCATCACCAAAATTTGGTCATCTACACTTTGTTATATACCTAAAAATTCATGTTAATTTCATAAAAATCCATCCGTAATTTTTTGAGTTATGACATTGAGAAAATGAGGCAGACAAACAAACAAACGGAAGGACATATCTTCACCAAAAGTTAATCATCTGTTTCTCCTAACATACCTAACAATCCCTGTAAATTTCGTCCAAATCGGATCAGAACTTTTTGAGTTATCTTGGCAACAGACAGACAAAGAGTTAAACAGACAGACAAACACGATGACAGCATAACCTCCTTGGCAGAGGTAAACATATCTGCCACATCTCATGGTCACGCTCACTTGTGAACTGCTATCCCTGCGATTCCTTAGGCGGGCACTCAATCTTAATGAGCTTTATGATCTATTAATTTTGCATGAATAATTAAAGGAGCACTCCGTAGGGTGGGCCAGCCCCAAGCAACGTAATGCTGAAAAGAATTTAAATTTGTCCAGAATCCATTATTTGTCTCTTCTTTATAAAAAATTAAACCTGTTTCCTTAGCGACATTTTTTAACAGTTTCTGTCAGTTTCGTGAAGATCCTTAAATAAAATTCCAGTTCTATTGTTAACAGATAAGAAAAGACACACCCAAGGAGAAAAACAAAACCAAAGGATTATCACCAAAATTCAGTTGTCTATTCCTAGGAGATTCCTAACCGTCTCTGTAAATTTCACACATATCCATCCACAACATTTTGAGCAGCGTTGAACAGAGACAATCACAAAAATGTCGGCAAAAAGTTACCTCCTTCGCAGAGGCAAATATGAAGCCTGTTATGATTAATGTCAACATCACCTTATCAAGTTCAACCGCGAAACCATTTCGCTCACAAAATTAGATAACGTAACACTTAATTCATACGCTGGAAATAACCGTACTGGATAATATAAATATAGCACTTCCAATTTTAGGCATAACACTGAAGGAGATACCTAACAAATTGAATTGTCGACATCATCACAATACGAACATGAGCCTATGGTTGAACACAGGAATAGTGGCAGTGTGCCACGGAATCGCTAGTGAAAGCTTCTATTACTATATTACGAACTAAATTGAGTCACCGCGCGACAGCACCATGCAGAGTATCACTGGTGGTGCTGTAATTACCTCCTTCAAGAAGGTAATGCATTTGCCGCGTTTTGTCGGTCTGTTTGCTAGTTTATTGGTTAGCAACAAAACTCAATCGGTTTTGGATGGGTTTTCATGAAATTTACAAAAACTGATAATTCCACTTTGGTGAGAATCCGTCTGCCCCTTTGTCATTTTGGTTATCACTCCATCTTGTGCAATTGCGCTTCTGAGAGGCTTGTTCTTTGGGAAAGCAGCTCCAGGTAGAAAACAAAACGGTTATGTTGACTTAGCAATTATTTGTATATAGCTCTTTCATATTCTACAGACTTTATTATAGCATACTGTAACAGTAAAAATAGGAGCCAATTTGGAAACATCGGTTATGGAAAAAAATACCATTTACTGCAGTTGATAATGGCGCCTGCGCATCGGTTCCACACTATCAGTACATACGAAATATGCGCAGAGAAAGTTGAGAAAGTTCTAAAAACACCAGGGAGGCTGCCATAGAGGAGTCTACAACTCTTTTCGTTATAGTGTGGTACTGTGGAGCTTCTGTAAGGCAATAAATTTAAAGTCCATTATAAGATACAAATAAATTACGCCCAGCTCAAATCCAGACACTCTTGCTGCAAGGTCCAGCTCACTTGGGACAAAAGGTCCTTATCTCTTGTGCTACCAAAAGGCGTACGTTTAAGCGAGGCGGCACGTTTCGGCGCAGCCATCTCGGCGTAGTCATTTCGGAGCCAAGGCTATTCGACGTAGCCGACTCAGCGTCTAGCCATTTTGGCGTAATTAAAAACACCCCAGAGAATCAACCGTAGGCTTAAAAAACAAAATTTATACCTTGCAGATTTTTAAAAGAGAACCGTCAACGGCTCAAGATTATTATTTTTTAGCTGGTTGACTGTTTTAGGGATAATGGTAAAAAAAAATTACTTTTCGATTCCATAATATAGAATTATGGCAATTCCTCTCAAGAATTCAGTGGTCTCTAATGTGTTCGCCTGCGATACCAGCCTTTAATGCGTTCGTTAGCATCTCTATATTTATTAGCTTTTTGTGGGGCTCGAATCCAGCAACTAACTTTTCTAGGAAAGGGTCACGCGTCTTATTTTAGGTAGTCGTATTGCGTCGATAAACTTCCCTATTGTAGCGTGATCCATTCCTAGTTCATACTGTAAATATCTATTAGCAGCTTCAGCGTGGTTGTCTGGGCGGTCTTCATTATTCATGATACATTCGAACAGATTCCATATTCCGGGAGCAAAAATAGGTTTCATCCTCCGATTTTGATGGGTCCCTCAATTAAAAATTTACAAAGTTAAAGTTCAGCCTCACTGCTTTACAAAAAGAAAAAAATTGCAAAAAGTTACCAAGAAACTGCATCTCTAACGAAAAAAAAATGAATAATAATAATTTTTATTCAGAAAATATTTCAGAGAAATTATTTGCCTATCAATTTGACGCTGAATTGTTCCTCAGCCGAAAGGGCCGCGCCGTATCAGCTACGCCAAAGGGATACGCCGAAAAGTCACAAACCGACGTACGGTATACTAAGGAATTGTTGACTTGCATAAAATAGAAATTTTACGGCTTTATAGCTATGTGACCGACGTGAGAACAAAAATCATAGAAAAATGAAACAGCAAGCAGCACCACTTGCTCAGCAGCTAGTACTTTTCCAACGATTTAATCGTTGAGGAAAAAGATTATATGCGGCTTAAAATACAATAAAGTTGTCAACATTGTCATGCAAGGCACTAGATATCATAGTAACTAATGCATAATTAACGTAGAAAATAGATCAAGTTGCTTCTTTTACTTTCTCTGAGGCTAGTTATCTACCTCTTCGGACACGTTTGTCGACGACAAACCGCTCCGCACTATTCAACGTGGTGCATATTTTTCGCAGGGTGATTAAAATTATCGCTATCTAAATCTTCAGGAAAAAAAGCATTGCGCTGAGTAGGGACTATTAATTAAGCTAATATCCATTATTCCTCGAAACGACAAGAAAGTTTAAAAGGAGAGGGTAGTAGTTCGAAAGCCAAAATAATAGCAAAATTCTCCCCGATGCTGAAGCCTGGCTAACTCGCTGATTGGCTGGGAGCCTATGATTGGTGGTAAAGGAGCAGCCATCGAAAGACAAAAACTTCTCTGGCCAGTAAGGCGAAATGTTGCTGTGCTCCCTGCTTCCATTGAACCTCCTTGGGAAACGCCAGCCGCAGCCAAAGAACTAAATCCTCAATAGGCAGACGACAGGGGCTGCAATGCTGCACTGTGCGTTCCACAACCCTGCATCGTATTTCCCTGAGATGAGGGTAGTACAAAATGCCTCTGCCGCCCAGGTGTTAGGGGCCCTAGTTGACCAGTCGCCTTCCTTAAAGCGTCCAGGGTTCCGGCCGTTGTTCAGCCACTGCCACTCCCCGTGTTCATTCTGCACGCCCACCCAAGGTGTGTATCCTGAAAACAGTTAATTCATCTACCTTATAATTTACATAGCATTAATAAGTACATAAACTGTGGCGACTCGTAGCAGAATAATTATTCGGGGTGTTGCACAGTGGAATATAAGGATTTGCTTACATCTGACTGACAAGAGGATATCCACTGATATCAAGTTGTTAATAAGATAAAGCATGCAATTCTTATGAACAATATAAGGAAGAAGACTCGCTAGATTGAATAATGTAGATAGTACGAAGAGGACGTAAGAGCTGCTGCAATTCTGCAGTGCCTAGGCACGAGCCGCCCCTGCACATAAATATAAATTAGGAATATAGCTTGCAATAGTTTTAATTTTCACCTGCGTTGAATACAGTTCCTCCAAACATGAAATAATATATATGCGTACGTTAAATACAGTTGCCTAACTACAATTTCTGTAGTTTGGGTAAATGAAACACTACAGTGAAAACAATTGTGCATTACCTTTGATTATGCAAACAGAAATTTTTTTACTTAATTTTCCAAGATGATTGTCTAACTTTGAAATATCAATATTAACTAAATGTATGGCTATGTTGCCAATACAAACAGCACTTGCAAAATGAATATTTAGCCATTGGTTAAGTTTATCACACAATTTGCTCATTTACGAGTTTTTTCCTGTTGCCTCAGATTATGCAACAAGCTAATAAAAACGTCATAAAGAGGAAATAAATACATGTGAACAGGAGTATTGTTATTAAACGTCCAAAACCAAGAAATTATAACCAAAACATTTCAAGAAACACTGAAATAAGTGTTCAGTAGTGGTAAGCTTAACGAGTTTATTTTGAACATGGCAACCTTCACTTTTCATGATTTTTGTAAGGTGATTATCAACAGACTTTGTCATGTTTGATATTTCAGATGGTGGAATAGAATCTGCTGCTGTTTTACTGCATTCCACAGGCTTACTTTGCTCGAAAACTGCCGACCACATTCATAGACCTTCATTTTGATCATTGCCCAGAGGTTCTCAATGGGATTTAAATTGGGCCTATTCGCTGGAGAGGTCATAATCCTTTTCGATTTGAATCTTCCATCCGCAAGCCAGTTAGCAGTGTACCGTGCTCGGTGTGAGGGAGCGTTATCGTGCTGAAATACCAATTTGGATCTGCGTGCGATAGTCTGCTCATCAAGCCATGGAATCAAGTTGGCTTGAAGAAACTGGCAGTACTTTGTTGCATTCAGTTTAACACTCCTTCTGCCACTTCAAATGGACCAATAAGGGTGTCACCTACTATCCCTGGCCAAAACATTGTGCCTCCACCACCTTGTTGACGCTTAAGCCGTGTCTGTTGAGGTCGGTCATGGAGGACCCACCCAGACGCCCAGCCATCTGGACTAACAAGAGTGTCTCTGCATTCGTCAGTAAATATGACATTGGAGAAATCAGTTTTCATGTTCTCCTCAGCTCATTTGCCCTATTTTCTTTATGAGTTTTTGTTAAAAGTGGTCGTGTAATTGTCTTTTTCACTTTCCCTAGCTTCTGCAGAACCTTACATCTTGTCTTTCTGCTTTGTATTGTCGCTCCAGCGTCTTCATATATCACCGTACTTGTAGAAAGTTGTTTTCTAGCGATAGAAGCCTTCAAATGTTGCATATCCCGAGCATTCAATTTTCTCGTAGAGGCTCTATCCTGAGTTTTCCGGCTGACCTTACCTTCAATTGCATAAGCCTTAATTGTTCGGTGATCACTCTGTAATTCCTTCGAAACTTCGAGTGTTGTCTTACCAGAAGCCACTAACGATTCACTTTGATCTTTTCTTCACTTTTTAAACCGCATTTCTTGCCCATGTTGACTAGAGAGTGATGTTGCATAATCTGAGGCAACAGCAGAACCCCGTGCGATAAGCAAATGTTGCCAAAACGTAGGAAATTGTTCCGTTTTATTTTTTTCTAGTTGTTTTTATAGTTACTGCATACCTGTGATACTAACTTACCATTCACACTTTAAATGTTTGACACTTATCTTGAAAAATAAGTGAAAAATTTATATTTGCATAATCAAAGGTAACGCACTGTATTTACTTATAATTAAGTGTATCAATTCGTACTTACAGGCGTAGTTAATGGGGGGAGGGGCAAGGAGACATATGCCCCGGGTGCAGCATCTGGGGTCCTCAAATTAAGGACAGAATATTCATAATTATCATGAATTATGTTTGCTTCATTTAATGGACTTTTGTATAAACTGCAGTTATTACCTCCGCCAAGGAGGTTATGTTTTCGTCGGATTTGTCTCTTTGTCGGTCTGTCATCAAGATAACTCAAAAAGTTATGAACGGATTCGGATGAAACATACAGGGATTGTTAAGTACATGTATGTTAGGAGGAACAGATGATTAACTCTTGGTGAAGATCCGTCCATCCGTTTGTTTGTTTGTCTATCTCATTTTTGTTAATGCCATCACTCAGAAAGTTCTGGAGGGATTTTCATGAAATTTACAAGAGTTGTTAGGATAATTACGAAGAGTAAACGACCAACTTTTTGTAATGATATGTTCATTCGTTCGCGTGTTTGTTGCTGTTCTTAATTTTGTGCTCGTTAGCGCATGAACTCAAAAAGTTTTAAATGGATCTTTATGAAATTTACAGGAGTTGTTAGTAATATTAAAAGACATAAATGAATAAATTTTAGTGCAGATCGGTTTTTCGCTTGTATGTTTGATTGATGTGTGTAATAATGTTTCTTAGCAGCATAATTCAAAAGAGAAAATACAGAAGGTGTTAGTATTATCAAAAGGCACAAATGATTGCAGTTTGGACTTGATACCAGGAATATCACGGTTTCAGCGCCAACTTGACTTTTTCGTTACCGTTGCTTTGCTTGGCGGAGGAATGCGCTCTCATGGTGCTCTAGTTTATATTGTATCGTGACTAGAGTAACTGTAACGTGATGACATTGGTCCTACACTCAGTCTCATGAAATAGTCTGTTCGCTTCTCGCAGTGTTTTGGTTTGAATTTGTAAGTCTGTGCTACGTTTGGCTTGCTCCAGCTTGGGTTGAAGAAGGTTAGGTTAAGTTAAATGTATGAAGTAAAATTTAAGTTGTACTTAGGTCGCTCATCCAATAAGCGCTTCTGTCGTGTATCGCTCATTCCGGTTCGCCTTTGTTCCAGTCATCATCAGATATTCTTTAAGCATTAGCTTTTCACGATCTTAGAGTTTATTCAAATTAGCGGTTATAACAACAGTGCTTATCTCCAACCAGCGCTTAGTCAGTTAGTCGTCTCCTCTAATATGATCCCAATACAATGGGGCACATTTAGGGCTCAACTACTCACTCGAGTGAAAGTCCAAGAAGGCCTGCAAGTTGGCTAGGTCAGCTGCTGTATCGGCGGAGTAGATGTCGGCACCGAGCGACAAGCAGAACTGCCTGGCCTTACAGTAAGAGTAGAACTCCGTGGTCAGGTAGACACACCCAGCGGAGGAGTTTGTGAACGGTGGTGAACAGGTGTCCCGGACGGTTCCACCTACAACAATGAAATGTAACGGCCAGAAGGGAAGGTAATGCTACAACCGTTGAAATTAGCTATCGGAAATTATTTTCAGGTGAGATTCGCAAGAGTCAATATCTTATAATGTATTTCCATAAAAGTCATGTTATATCTATGAATATATATGCTGAATGCATTCAAATGTGTGTATTTTTGTTTTTGAGAGATGTCATTTCAGTCAATTTTCGTTTCTTTTTTTTTTTGCGAGCCAGTCGCTGTCATAAAGAAAATAAAGTGCAAACAGTAGATTTTTGACTCGGCAGCCCCGAATTGCCGATCCCTGGTTCAAATGCACCATTGTATGAAAACGCGCGGGAATACCAACAACTCGTGTCGTCTAAAAACTTTACTGGCTTTTGGCAGAGATGACACACGATTACATTGTACCTCTGCCAAGAAAAATAATCACATAATTTATACTCTAACTTGCACTGTCGTCTGCTCATTTTGCATGCTTGTCGTTGCAGTTCTGTTATGGAGGACACATTATTCCTTAGCCCAGGAGAACCCAATGACTACATTTGTAGTCCAAATTTAAAATTCATCCCACGGGTATCAAATTGGCCAAATGAATAAGTAAGGACTATAATTACAAAGAAATTGCCCTAAAGTATGTCCACAATTAATATAAATGATATATGTGCATTGTATAAATTTTTATTCAATTATGAACTTGTCCATTTTGCAGATTTTAGAGCATGGGTCAGTGTGTTTTCTTATTTTGATCCAACGTGATAGCTTAGGCTAGTATTTTCTTAGTTGGTATTTAGGACTGAAGCCAAAAGTCCAAAGGAGAGGCTGAGTGCTTATAGAGATTCATCCAGTTACAGTTCAGGCCTCCAGGTGAGTTGAAACTTGAATGACCATATTTGTAGTCATTGGGCGTTGGAGGGATGATTTTTCATATGGAACAACTTTCGTATTTTGCGATATCAATCTATAATATCTGATCGAATTTGCACTAACTACACTAATCTGCTTGGAACACGAGTAGTTGAAGAATGCATTTTTGTTTGTACAACAACAAACCATCACATATTTTTCGACAACTTCTTCTCATCGTATGGCTTGATTCATCGCCTGGGAGAGAAGGGATATAGAGCAACAGGGACTATTAGGAACAATCGTCTCAACGGTTGGCCATTGACTGCAGTTGATAAAATGAAGAAGAAAGAAAGAGGATCGTATGAGTATAAACAAGACGGGAAGATTGAGATTGTCAGGTGGAATGATAACAATGTTGTTACATTCTGTAGTAATGCCATTGGCAGTGAACCTGTAGGGCAAGCAAAACGCTGGGCCAAAGGAAAGGGTGAATTGAATGTTACACAGCCAGCAGTAGTGAAGTACTACAATGAAAGTATGGGTGGTGTCGATCTCATTGATCGTACCCTTTCGGAAATGCGCCTTAGCATAGGAGGAAACAAGTGGTACTGGGCACTTCTGATCAATGCTCTGAATATAGCAGCTGTATTTAGCTGGAGATTGTTTCAGCTAACATCCAACTCTCAAATTCCACAAAAAGATTTCAGACGCACTATAGTAGTAGTATTATTGAAAATGGTGACTCCGAGCCAGTATAGAATCTCGCCCCGGCCCAAGCACTGCAGTTGTCAATGAAGTAAAGTATGACAATAAAAGTCACTACCCTGTGTCGGCACCTGTGCGAAGATGCGTTCTTTGTAAGAAAACACTGCCGCATTCAGTGTTCAAAATGCAATAAGGCTCTTCATTTATCTATTTGCTTCCAAAAATATCATGAAAAATGAGTACATGTTCATACTATAGCTACTTATTTTGTACTTTTCTTGTCAGTCAAGTTTTCAATGTATTTTTTACCAATGTTTATGTGATGCATTATCATATTATCTTCTAGCAAACAAATGTCTGATTTTATGTGCATATTTTATGAAAAATAAAGGAAAATAAATGATTATCTAAATCATGCTTATTTTGCTACCCAGAGCCCAAAGCCCAAAGCCTCTGGGGCCAATTATTAGCTTATATTCGACAGCACGAACCAGTGCCTGTGGGTATCTCAGCAAGGGATGCGGTCAAGTTGACTTCGCCTTCACTTTTTTTCCGATACCATGTGAGAGTCGAGTGTCTTCACTGCAGTGCCTTTTGTATAGTTTGCATTTTATATTCAGACCACGGATCTCACTAGAGAATCGGTGTTCATTCAATGAATTTTCACTTTCATTTATACCTACAGTCTAATTTTTGTCTGCCTTGTCGCCATGCAGGAGTGGCACTAACTCTATTAATAAACATTCCTATGAGTAAATAGAATAAGCATTGTAAATAAGTGCCCATTTTTCTTTATGTTAATATTTACAGTAGCAGCCATAATGGTTCGGACACCTAAAAACTAATCAGAAAATATTTAAATACTTCAATATTTCTGAAGGCATTGAAATATAATTTTACAGAAGTTGAGAAATATGTCATAGCTAAATTGGGTTAAAATTTCAGTAAATGACCATTTTTGTGTTCATCTGTTTATCTGAATATTTGTATGTCTCTATACTTGGTAAAATGTTTGCCAGTAGCTTAACTCAAAAAGTTATAACCAGATTTTCATTAAATTATTAAGAACTGCTATAGACACAAGGAACATTTGGTTATGATCGGTTTCCCCGTTTGTGAGCTTGACTGATGTTTGTCAAAACATAACTAAAAAACTACAGACGGATCTTCAAGAAAATTTCAGATGCAGTTATTTCTGTCATTAGGCGCAAATGATCAAATTTTAGTGATGATAAAGACAAAATACTAGTTTCAGGACCTATTTGAATTTTTCGGTAATATTGCCTTATGATGGCTTAGGTATACCTGCCAGAGTACTTTAGTTATTAGCTAATAAATATCGTTAAGACTTTAGAGTTAATTCAGGATACACCTAAGTCAAGATTATCATAAATATCACCAAGAAAATAAAGAAGACCGGTAGCAAGCAGTAGGCACGCGTACCGTTTAATATCGGTTATCAAACAAATGAAATCAAGCACTTACGGATGGCCTTCGGTCCTTCAGCGGTGCAATTGTTCCTAACTCCATCACAAAAGGCGTCCGTGTAGATGTCACCAACGGACGCTACGGTTCCAGAAGGAGTGCGGCAGACTGAAATGAGGAGACGTTGATCAGTATGAGTCACAGGCTGTGGTACAATGGGAACTGCAGCTCGACAGCTTGAAGTTCAACAACAACAACACAAACTGGCAATGATGGCTTTGACACTATGTAATACAATGGCCAGTTTCAATAGCTTGATTGCTTGTAAACTAGGTATCATACAATGTAGAGGGTAACCAACCATTTCAACAGTAGCTTCAGTGCTACCGAGATTTCTTGTTTGTTCTGATTGCATATGAGGAGACGGAATTGGAACCTGTTTTATTGTAATTATTATTGACTAGAGTGCCCGCGCTATCAATAATGACAGTGAAGAATTTGTGATGACCCGTCTTGTGTTGGCCGTAGCATCATCGCGAAAATATTAAGGCACAGCCTTACATGTAAAGAAGGGAGCTCTTTGCCTGGGTAGTGCCGCGTGTTGACTGGGCCATTAACCATTAACCAGCCATTAACCATCGACGAAATTTGGAGCGGATGGAAGTATGTAAAGGAAACTTGTATCCTGTATACCATCTGATGATCAAAGTAACAGGGTGAGTAGTGGGATATAAATCTTCAGACACGATCGTATTTGCAAAAATATTGAAGAACTGCTTGTCTGTATCTTCCTTAATTATATGTGCTGATCACTGCCACTTGAGCCACTTTAAGGACTCCAAACGCCAGCTTCGATCACGTGACAAAGCCATGTGTTTACTCGCCCAGAGAGTGCTTGGGCTTGCTCCTCCCATTAGAAGCTCCTTGCGTAGAGATAAGCGTGCAAAGCTGAACAAAACCAAGCTTTCTTTTGGTGATACGCAAAACAGCGATGCATGCATCAGCCTTTATTCATTGCTGGGTTTTTATCGTATATACTCTCAATTAGTGACAATTATTGAGCTCAAGAAACAGTCAGCTAATCAGTATCACATGGAACGATATTCTATTAACCCTTATTCTATTACAGTTGAACATCTCTTATAAGCGGCTATGAGCTTCGCTTCAAACTTCATTGCTCATTACTGTATTATCAGCAAGGTTTATCTACTGCACTTGCTCATGCGTAAATATTTGTTGAAACTATTGTCTTTATATTGCACTATTATTAACTATCTTTCCATAGCCTCTTACAGTTGATGCAAGGCATATTATGTGCAATATCTTCTTACAGTCGATGTAAGGCATATTCATGATATACCAACTCATGGTTGCAATATATTTTATAAACTATTTAAAATTAGAGCTTGACTCTAGGATTGCTATGGTACTATTCTGCGGTAGGCTTATTATTATAAACTGCTACATTTCTGAGGTAGACTTATGCTCGTAACAAGGTTACTATATTATATTTGCTGTGCTACACATCTCAGGTAGACTATTTTCCGTGGCGTCCGCGGTAGTTAGGTAACCATTATGCGGGTGACACTCAGCGCTGCGGTACTTTTTTATTATTATGCTAGCAGTACGTACCGGTTTTACTCTCTGCTTGAATAAATATTCAAAATACTGCCGTCAATATTGCTACCTTTTTGCAGTGGCTTACTGTACATTTGCACTGGCTATTCAAAATTCTTTCTGCCGTACTGACGGTCTTTGATTGCTGCTGAGGAATAACTAGCATAACTACAGCATTATTAGTCACTAGCCTAGCTGTCTATTGGGCATGTATGACCACTTCAACATCCACACCGTATCAACAGGTCATTACCTTTGAACAACTGCTATGACTGCTGTTTGTTAATTATTTTTATAGCACGAGATAATTCTTTATGTAAAGACAACTTTCTCTTACTCGACGCTTCACTTTTACAGTCAGGATTTGTACCTACTGACTGATTACCTTTCCCGCCTTGATAGAGAATAACTAGTAATCTTATTCTGCCTAATTTGTCTGTTACGTGCGACGGCATTGTAAAAATCACACGGAAATTACTTGCACGGGGCAATATAGAATTACGCTTACTTCCTTGTTAGTGAAATTGCGTTTATTACACTCAGAGATGGTATTACTTTCATCATTACCTGGGTATACTTGCTTAGCAGCACTGTTTTCATTAGTAGGGTACAGTAACATTATCCTCTACTTCAGCTTCATAGTGGCTTACGCTAGATGCTTTTTAATTGTTCGACTTCACCAGGGTTTATTTCCTCTTGGAAACATACTACGTGTTTTCCTCTACTGTATATACATCTCTGCCCCTTTCACATTCAATGCTAACAATGGTATCGCAGGATTGCTTTCTGTAATGGTTACTAGAGTTTCAGCAATAAGAATTCCTGGATCCAACGCTGCTTTACGGACTATATAAGTAGTGCATTTACTGTTGCTTGCTAGTGATTCTACGGCCAGCGTGTATAGAACATCGCTGCGCTTACTGACCTTGGAGTCAGCTGCTGTATTCTGCAAACTTTCACTCTTATTGCTTCTCGCACGCATGGTGCGATGCATAGGCGTTGCAGCCATGCTGTTAGTACTTGGTGCATCTGGTCTAGTTTCTTATGAGGTCCCAGCACACCGAATCGTTTCAACATCTACACCGTATCTTTCGATTCGCGCCTGAGTACCGTGTGAAAACATTGACCATGGCTCCTTCGCACCATTGCTGTAACGTGGGAGCGCGTTCAATAACTACTTATCCGTGCCTATCACGGATACCTATCCGAGGTTTAGTAATTTTCCTTATTGAAGAGAATTCTGCTCACCTTTGTATAAAGACAAGTTTCTCTGCACTCTGTATCTGCTAGCTCAGTTATTAAGTACACTCTATCTGTTAGAAACGTGGAACAGCGGATCGATACTTAATCCTAGTTCATGCGAATTCTGTGATTCTGCCACGGCGTTTTGTTTTGCGTGAGCACCGGCACCCACTGATTCTGTGGTACTCTGTGGTACCGACTTTAGCCTAAAAAAGTAGTTTGCTTGTCCTGGGTGTCTGAGGTTCCTACTTCTGTGACATGAGCTGTTACTTTACCTCTACCCCTCTGACCACGATGCTGTGTGTGACTTCCTAGTCCTTTACCGACTTGATCGCAGTCCTGGTACCAGTGGGAATTTGACCCACATGCAAAGCATTTATCTGCCATTTCTCGCTTCTCATCTCTTCTCTTTTTCATACAAACATCAGTAGTGTGATTCAATTTGTGACAGTAACTGCAAACCAACTGATTCTTGCGGCCATCTGACTGACTTGAGCCCTTACCGCTCTGGGACTTAGGCTGCCGCTCCTTTTGGTTCGCTACACAACACTCATGCCGACCCCCTCACTGTCGCCAATATACCCACTGTTATAGTTATGGTTGGCTTGACTTTTCCTATAGTGAGAGTTTCTGAACTGCCTTGTAGCACGTCTTCTGCCATAGTTCGCGCGTCTATTGTAGTGTGGGCGACGAGAAGCTGTGTAGAACATCTCCCTACCATCGTCCTGCTCTAAGGTCTCACTGAACTTAGTTTCTTCCGCACAGAAAATTTTGGGGCATACTGTGGTTCGGCTAAAACCGGCTTGTGTTCAGGGTAGTTACGTACAGCTGTGATGAGAAGCTGCAGAAGCTCTTTGGGACTACGTACTGGCTTGTTAAAGATTCGTTTCGAAAAATCATCCGAAAAATGAGGTCCCAGAGTAGCTATGGCAATGCTTGTGTTAATTATGCCTGATGTAAATGCTACAAGTTAGCCATAGTTAGGACTCGCCACACAATATCGTAAGGTGTCAAAAACAAGTTCTGGACAGTTTATGATATGCTCTGTCAATTGGTTGATACGACCAAATGCATCAATGAGTTGTGCCGACAAACTTTCATTTCGCACAAGTGTTACGGGGTGGAAATGTTAAATGTGGATATATATATATATATATAGACGTGGTCATAAATGTGTATATATATAATTAATTACCCTTGATTAAAATGAACGAATGAATAAAGAACATTCCTACTGAAATGAATGTGTAATTACGAACGATCCAGTTGATCATTCACTGAAAATAGCATATGACAGGATTGTGAATATGAAATACTATAGAAAGGAAACATGACAAGATGCAAAATGTCCCCAAGGGGCGAGCCACTCCCCACCCTACCTAGAATAA
>LQNS02278160.1:16117508-16141230 GCA_001587735.2 Parhyale hawaiensis
ATGTAATAAAATATGTGTAAACACGCATGTTATTAAATCGAACTGCGGGTTAGGACCACCGGAGAAAAGACCACGTTGGCTCCTCGTCAACTCTTACATTTTCACCGAATTTACTTAACGTTTGAAACACCAAACGCAAAAACACAACATAGCACTGGTATCTAATGACATTAGCATGGTCAGGCACAAATCCTACCTAATCTTTAACATCTACATCATAAAATCTAACTTTTTACACTTTTCTATTTTTCTTTTAAGAAGCTATACCAATTTCCCCTATTAACTGCACTCATTTACATTTTCTTACACACAAGGAAATTCACCGCAAAGAAACCTTTTTCTGTCGGTACCCTCTGCCCAAGTTTTTCCAAATGCATAATCAACATTTTAGCTGACCTACATCACCGATTCCACTCTCACTTCGGGATACGGCTACTAGGGAGCGACGATGCTGCGCCTCAAACTTTTGGGATGCGCTGCAATTAACAGGAGACTCACCAACGTTGACGCACGACTGCTCCACGGGAACGCAAATTAGGATCCTTGAGCCATAATATTCAAGAGCTCAATTCTTCACGCACTGCGAGATAATATCACGTTTGTGCGTCTTCTAATGATATTCACTTAATAGTTTGTGATATCACACACAGGCCATTAGCTGCCAACAATCTTCACTGCTAAAGACTCGTTAAAACTCAAACAATCTCAACTGGAACACAAGAATCATCAACTGAAGGGACTAAATATAGTTCTCAATTTTTAAAGAAGATGACGGCAAGTACAGCTGGTCACTGACAGAGCACAAAGTTCAAACTCACTGAAGAGAATGAATCAGATCAGCAAGAAATCTCTGATATTTACTAGCTGTAGCACACTGCTTTATAATGTGGGCAGATTGTTCGTGCAAGCTAGCCAACTCTCACTTCATCACTATACGGCAAAACAAGAAACCAACGACGTGATGATGAAATACTGTGAATCGTAATGCGCTGTGCGGCAGAATTCATATTTTGACTATTAAAGGAAACACGCGCACACCAAGATATTCAAGTTCGATGTACGGATTAATCACACCGCTCAATAGCGCTGGCCACTTGAAATTGGATCACAGGGCTGGTATCCAACTCATTACGGCAGGGGACGGCAGTAAAAAAAAAAAGATTGCCGCGCGCCAGCTCTTCCCCGACCGGGGGAAGAGCTGCGAAAAACCAGTGCTCTCGCACTCTTCTGCCTCGGGACTGATTCTCAATTTTTCTAATAATGCCAAGGACCTACCCACTAATTCTAAATCTTGAAAATCACGAACCACCCACCGAATAATCTACCAATGATTTTCCCCAAAGCACCCTTGGACTAAATTTTTGCTCCTCCAGTCCATTTTCGGACACTCTATTGGCCGAGTGAGCCCCAAACACTCCTCCCAAGACATCGCTGGGGCCAATGGGACGTCTTACATCTATGTCGTATGTTTGTCTTTCCCGAAGCTCGGCTATCGCTATACAAGATTCTCTTTTTAAAGCAAGTGACGGACCCTTGTAATTTATAGGCCTCAGCCCAACGGTTCCTCTAACACTTGAATTTTTCGTCATTCCCACATCCTGTATCATATGAACTGGCTCTGACATTCTCATAGTTTGGTGGGAAATATTTCCTATTTCATGAAATAGAACACTACCTAGTTAGTGAATTTTCTTAAATGTTACCTGTTTTTTTTTTTTTGTTGCAAAACAGTCTTATTTTTATTATAATGTATATTAATTACACATACATACATTTATCATGATATCCTAACACAAGCAGTAGATTTGACAAATCGGTAGCAAGGCTGTGTAAGCTCTTCTCACCCTTACTGACATAGACATCATCCAACAGTTGGACGGCCTCTTCGAAAGTAAACCTTAGATTGTCATTTACGATCTTTGTGCATATTGCGTTGAAGTCCCCCGCCGTACGATCAGCTGACCTAAACAAGATTTGTTTCTTTTCATCTTCAGTATTCACATTTTGGAGCATGTTCATATAGGCTCGTAAATTCTTAATGTGGACACGAAAAGTCTTAGTTTCGGAGAACTGCATATCTGTCGCACGTTTCCGACCTCTAAAAAGTGGTATTTCACTGCTTGCCAAAAGTGCGGTTTGAGTTGTAGGTAAGGCTGCCGCTATTTGCTGCGCTAAGACAGCACTTTGGGCTACTGAGGAAGGCATGACTGAAATAGACGTGACAGGGGCTGCGGGCACTGCACTAGTCGTTACACCAGTGGTGGCCGCTAAACTTGTGGCTGCACCTACAGGGGCGCTGGGGGCAGTGGTAGTGATAGTACTGGTGGTGGCAGGTGGATTGGGAGTGACGGAAGTTACTGCACTTGGGCCAGCTGGATTTTGGTCTGCCATTTTCACTCCTGCTTGATACCTCGGTTTACTGATACGACCGCTTTGCGTTATATATTTAGTAGTACGAATGACTTCCTCGTCAGAAAAATCACTCATTTATTTTTTTTGCAGAGTGACGTGATCGTTATAGGCATAAATTGGCACTTTTCACATCCAGTAATTACCTCTACCCTGATATGCACTTTGTATTACCAATAGTATGTAGAAAGTATGTGGAATACTATTCTCAAAATGTATGGTAAAGTTTCCCACACAATAAAATATTACCATTACTGGATCGCAATCTACAGTCGCTGATGGACTATACCAGAACAACAGTAATCGGTCTACACACTTGTACAACTTTTCACTGTTAGAAATGGCTAACGGCACGTACATCTACGTCATTACAGCTTAGAAATATGTTTATCATACTGCTTACCAGTAATACAGGAACTGGGTGCTATCCTAGAGATTGCAGACTGCTGGTAAATGATAAAGGTGGCTGGCCTTGAGGCGACACAAAGATAATTATGCCACAATTTGAATAGTAATGAAATTGACTGACGACAATAGATAGCAATTGAATTGACTAACGGCAATAGGTAAATTTGCCAAAACGAACAATAAGAAACAGCGATAACGCTCGCACAGTTTATGCAACGGCTCAGACGCTACTGACGACTGACGGTCCGGTCACTTCACTCACATCAGCAAGGCTCAAGGCGTGACAAGCTCATGTGATCGGCTGGGCACTTCCGGTTGCCGCCTACTATACTTGTTACCTTCGATGCAGTGGCTGCACTGGCTGATACGCAACTTATATATAATGCTTTTTGAAAGCGTACAACAATGGATTAACTTAGCTCAGTTCCGTGGAGGCAGTCTGCAGCTGAATCCAAGTGTTGAGACGAAGTTGGCGTCCAACGCTCATCGAAGTCGCTTGCAGGTGTATGGAACCCACGTAGAAATGGACTGCGTCTTGATCGGCGTCGAACTTCTTAGTTTCGATTGCTTCTTTAGCACTTGTCAGACGGTCACACCGGACGTTGGTTGCTAGCTTGCGTGTTTTAGGAAGTGGTCGTATTCCGTGTTGTAGCTGAATTCTGCTGTACCATTCACTTGTCTGAACTGGTCACAAGCACTAATGTAATTGCTGCTGCACCATTCACTTGTTTGAACTGGTCACAGGCGCTAGTAGTTTCCTCACTGGTTGAATCTTGAATTCTTCTTCAGTATCGCTGCTTAAGTTCGCTGGAGATGGGATTACAGTCTCTCCCTCCTTCAATTAGACGAATTGCACTTCCGAATCGATGACTATCACAAATTGGCCACCAAATTATGTGAGGTCCTTTCTCTAACGCCTCCATAGCGTTAGACTTGTAGACTCGACTGGAGGTTGATGGTATCGGCGAATGTAAGTTCTACCACAGTCAGACGGCAGTGTAAGGATGCAAGGAAGGGTAAGAACACCATCAGTAAGTAACTGATTCCTGTATTGGGGCTCTGTTACAGGTGGACGTCGTCGTACCTTGTATAGTGCTAGGTACCGTAGCGGAATAGACTTGTAATGTATGACGTCTATAGCTAGACAGTGGACGTGTAGACACGTAAGAGCTGGAATACGTATGAGCTCTGAGCTAGCGCTGGTTGGTGCGCAGCGCTTTTATATCAGCCGCACATAAGGTCTGGCCATCACCTGATCATGCATCCGGTCGGTACACTGACGGCCTTACACGGGCAGAGGGAACAGACATTACGTACACACTTCCCTCCTCCAGTGACTATGAAGCCCTATCCTTCATAGCGGAAATCGATCTCTTTAAGGTGCCCGAGTCCTGTTCAGAGAGAAGCCAACTTGGCGCATACCAGTTTCAACTTTTTGCCCCGACACGCAATACCCCATAAAGAAAGACTCCCATTCCATCTTATTAAAAACTCTCTTCATGGAGCTCGTGAGGGACCAACAAAGTGACTCTACCCACGTCTATACAGATGGCTATAAGACGGGAGACCGAGTTGGATGCGCGGCCGCTGCGACTGATGAAACTATAGCATGTCGGCCATTACCGGAGACCTCGACTTTCACCGCCGAGCTATTCGGCTTGTGCGCAGCGCTGCTCCTCATTGGAGACAGCAATTTTACAATAATCTCTGACTCACTGAGTGTAGTACAGGCCATTCGAGCATACGACTGCATCCACCCTCCCCCGTCATCAACCGTGTAGTAACTACGATACAACAATTACAAGAGGATGAAAAGTCAGTGTGCATCTGTTGGGTGCTTGGTCATGTTGACATCGCAGGCAATGAGCTCGGCGATGAGGAGTCGAGGCAGGTGGCCCGTCGGATTAACCCACGGTAAACCGTGGCGTCCCCTGCCGAGCAATTACTCACTAATCAAACGAAAACTGCGCGAGCTACGGAAATCCCAGTGGCTGACGCAGAGAAATAATAAAGAATAATTACAGAGACCGTCTTAGAGTGGCACTCGTCAAATAGCGACGGCCGCCGAATGGACGTCGTACTGTGCTGCCTACGTATTGGGCCCACGAGACTTACGACTATCTGCGGATGAGGCGTCCGCTACCCTATTGCGACGACTGCGTCATGCCTCTCACTGTCTTGTATCTGATGGCCGAGTGTCTCACCTTCTCAGACGAGCGAAGGGACTGCTGTCTGGACCTGTATGGTCAGGATGCTGACTCTATCCTCCGATAAATGCTTTCTGAAGGACGTCGCGGTCAATTTAATAGAAATTCCCTTCAAGACTTGCCTTTTCAGATGTGGCCTCTATCACAAACTGTGATGAATCCATTATGATAAATGCTATCGTCAACTACGACTGTACTTTTTTCTTTGTGAATTACATATACTGTATGTGAAATTATAAATGATAATAAAGTTCTCCTTACAACTATTTTATAATACAAAATGAGACAATTTCCTCGCCCTAGCGGTGCATGAGCTTGTGGTTAAACACAGGAATAGTTCAGCGCGATATAGGCAGTGTGTCACTGAAGCACTGAAGCGCTAGTAAAATTCCTACTACTACTGCTACTTCCAACTAATATTCGAAAACGTCCAGGTCGATTTTGATGCTCTTTAGAAGCTAAGCCATCCTTAAGAGCTTTCAACAGCCAGTTTCAGCCACTTGATCTCAGCCATTTCGTCGTTTTCGTGTACTCGCGGGAAAAGAGCTTATGCTTAGGCCTTATATACTGTACTATAGTCGGACCATTTTATGAAGGCGGTTTGGTCGCTCAAATTTCTTTACAGCGGGCCCAATCCTATGAATATTTCTAAAATTTCTCTATATGCAGTTAGTGGGCGCGTCTAAGATATGGGCCGAGCAAAATCTCAGATATATTCATAGAATTGGCAACGCTATAGAAGAATTTGGCCACAACCGATTCGCCTTCATAAAATTATCAAATTATAGCTACGGGCACACACCACAGCTCCGCTGCATTGTTGTCTCATATTTATTGAGGGAGCAGCTTCAAGCAACGCACTCACATGAATATGCCTGGGGAAAACGCACACAGCACCAAACGCTGTCAAATCATCTCCCTGTACGAGTTGCTGATTACGCTACACGCAGAAAAGTATGTTCTTTACGATGAAAAAACACCTGGTTTCTTATCGCTAACGACGTAATATTTTAGCTACAAAGCTATAATAATTAATCGTAAAAGACACTGTTGTTCATCACAACG
This sequence comes from Parhyale hawaiensis, assembly GCA_001587735.2. Classification (NCBI taxonomy): domain Eukaryota; kingdom Metazoa; phylum Arthropoda; class Malacostraca; order Amphipoda; family Hyalidae; genus Parhyale; species Parhyale hawaiensis. The sequence continues at coordinate 16,123,598 of LQNS02278160.1, forward strand.
CTGTTGTTCATCTGTTGTTAATCACCAACGACAATCTGCATTGACGCAAATTTAAACGGCAAGGTAGAGGTAGTTTACAGTTAACTATCTTTGCTTAGTGGCAAACAACCATTTTTTGTGTGTAGAGAATATTCTAAGCCCATTTCCTCTTCTGTTGATAATAATTCTGTAGGGTTTCCTAACATCCTTCACCCCCTCTACATCTGGTTGCTTAAAAAAAAAAATCTACCATTTCTGCCACTATCGTTTTTCCGAGTATAAAGGCTCACCTGGTGGGGAGGTGAGGCACTGATATCCTTTGCTGCTGTAGAGATCCTCCCGGCAGAAGTACTGGCCCTCACCGCACGCAGCGGTCACATTGTCACATGGGGCGATACACGAGAAGCCAGCCTCGCTGTCATCGTCGATACACAATTGGGTTGCAGTGCAATTACTTGCGTACCCACATCGTTTTTGGCAGAAGTATCCCTTCGCAGAAGTGTCGTTCAAGCACAATTCGCTGGCAGAACAAGTACTTGTGTACCCGCATCCCTTTTTGCAAGAGTATCCTTTTCTACTGTTATCGTCGATGCACACTTCCGCCGAAGTGCAGTTACTCATGTGTCCGCATGCTCTTACGCAAGAGTATCCTGCTTCGGTCGCATCTTCGATGCATTTTTCTAGTGGCAAGCAAAGGCTGGTGTATCCACAGCCTCTGGGTAGGACACACTCTTTCCCCAAGGTCATGTTGCAGTACTGACTGGCATAATGCTCAAAATACTCAAACATTGCACTGCCATTAAGTGCAGTGCTTGCAATAGTGTTGTAATCAGCGTACACCAAATTAAACCAGTCTTCTCTGAACATGAACGACATTGGTCTGAGTTGACGGCGAATAGCGATGGGGTTAAGTCGTGTTTCCTTAGCCCATTCGTCCACATCAGTTGAGGGACGAACACCGAGCGACGTCATCTTTGCTGTGCCCAAGTCTAGATCAGATGCAGTGCCGGTATTAGTGGCAAAATAAGAATATTCGATCGGAGAAGTGGAGGCTTGATGAAAGGAACGCCCCGATGACACGATCGAGTTGACTTCTTCTTGGGCACGCTTCTCTTGTTCAAGTTTTTCGTTGTCGCTTGCTGCTTTAGTGATGAAGAATTTTTCGTAAATAAAGAGAGACCCAAAATCAGCAGCTATTTGGTAGTGAGTTCCGAATTCATTTACAAATTTCTGAAATATAGATTTACTCCTTTCGGAAAGGGGATTTTGAGCAGCATCATTTATGTTTCTCACAGCAGCTAAAAAATTCCGGGTAAAGACAGGTTTCACGAACGAGGTCATGGATAATTTATTAGTTAGACACCTAATGGTATGCCTGATCACTTCACCATCATCATTTCGAAAAAAGTTTTGAATTTTTTGTTGCTCTTCCGAATCTATGGTTGAAAAACCTACCAACGCTCCAAAGTTTGTGGTCCAAGCGCTTGGGGAAGCATCAACTTCCATATACCGCATAGTTTCATGATGGTAAGACAGATAATTCTCCACTCGCAAGGACTGCGCTCCTGCTGTGCCAGTTCTACTACAGCTAAACACCTCCTGAGGTATTTCCATAAAATCGTTCAGCACCACATGATCGGGACCAACAAATTTCACCGGCTTGAAAATCTGTTTCTTGATACCCGGATCTTCTGCATCAACTGGATTTGATCGGACCGGATCTACACCAGATGCAAAGTCGATAAGAAGATTTTTCACATTGTTCTTTGCTGAGTATAACCACGTGTCCTCTCCCGCATACTCGTGACCACTCGCTAGTATCCAGAATGAAAAGAGTAGGAAGAGAAACTCCAATGCAGACACCAACTGCGCCATCCTGTAATGCAAGAAGTATATTCAGCTCTAGATACCTATTTAAACTTATGTTGAAACACAATGAACGTCTACCGAGAAACAATAGCTAAATGCCAGTAATGTCATTATTTAAAAAAAAAATGGGTGCTTAGTTAAGCTACGGTATCGAAAAGGCTTTCATACCAGTCGGAATGCACTTGTATCTTGATTTCACGTGGTATCTCGTAACACAAGAAAACACTGTAAACGTCTGTGCAACACATTTCCCAGGTAGCAATCATATATTATATTATTATTTTTATAAAGTTGGAATTTTTTTTCCTGTTTTATATTATTTCTCGTATGCTATTATCATGTTATTTTGAGATTACAACGTAATATTTCTTTGTTGTGTTTGAATTATATACTATGATAATATTATGATACTGTTACTCAACATTATCTTCAAACATTGATTTAATGTTCAACAAAATATTAATTTAATGTTATTCCAAATATTAAACTGATGTTTTAGACTAACAAGCAAATTTACTTCTTCAACAATAAAGATACTAAATTTAATAGTAAAAAAATGTTTTAGATTAACAAATATAACATACCGCGCACACCTGTAACTTGGTTGAGTCACCGCTTGAATTCGTATTTCACAGTTAAGTTTACTTCCTAATGTTGTCCACTATATACGAGAGATAAATGCTTTTTTTTTGTGTTATTTTATCTAGTAAGACATGACGTTTACATCTGTATATGCGCAAACCTACTGTAATGTATAGAATTGAGGGCATATCTCTAATCTGATCATCCGTTGTTTGACGCCTAAGGTGGAGTCCAATGTGCATTTGCATTTATAATTTGCGAGATAAAATTGGTAAAAAAAAAACTTTGTTCATGCCTAAACCTCGCTTGCTACGTTTTTCTCGAAGGACAGGTTACGCCTGAGTAGGTAACTTGTCCCAGGATCCTTCCGCTGAAGCCTTAGCGGAACCACACGGCGACGGCTGCACCTCGGTCTTTCAGCGTCTGCCATAGTCAATCGTGAAATATTTCAATACTGCTAAATAAATAACATGGACATAATAAAATAATATAACTAAAATGCAATAGATTATTTTTTCAGTATCACAGAATAACCATAATAGTACAGTTATAGGAAGATAATATTTTATTATTACTAAAAAATACTAGAAACATTGTTTCAATATTAGTTTATTTTTTCATCGTAACGTCTAACATTATATAACAATATTATTTAATACTTCCGAATAATGTTATCCTAACATTGATATAATCGTGTAAAAATAATATTATTTCAGCATTTGAGATAATATTGCATTGAGCATTTGAGATAATATCATAACATTATTCTACTATTAACATAACAATTTTTGCTACCTGGGCTACAGAATGAACGAAGATAACATAGTGTAGCTAATTTTTTTGCAAAGAAAGCGCCAAAAAACTGAATATCAACGGCTAAATGCTCACCTTAACAGTACTTTCTAAAAATATTAAATTACCTTCCAAAGGCTTCCCTTAACCGTACAAAGGGAGACCCCTAGCGAGGAGTTTTAACGGGAGAGGTGGGGTGCAATATACCATAGCATAATGATTTGCTAATACATTCATTATATAAAGACAATTCGAATAAAAAATCAACAGGCATACTCTTCAGACATTCATCCATGTGTTGAGATATATTTAGAATCATCAATTCAATGGTAAATTATTATAAAACCCCGCAAAATGAAGTTTCCTAGGAGAGAGCTAGAAAGCATACAATCATGTACATTTTGTACGATAACCGTGGCAGTTTGCTCACCAATGATGGCAGTGTACATTTGTTCGGGAACTGTGGGGCGCCTGCTGTATTACAGGGACTGTACTGTCTACGTACGCAGAACAATCAATGTACTACGAGTGTACACAACAATATCCATAGAATGATACAGTATACAAGGGACTGCGACTGCACTGATGCAGTCGCATTTAGTTAAGGTAGTCATATTTATTATAAATAATGTGTATAAAGCTTCATTGTCCATCAGTAATTATAACCCTGGGATGAAGTTACATGCAGATTCACAGAATAAACAGACGTTGAAACGTACGGGCTGCGGGCCGTACGAATGCGGGGTGCGGTGCACTACAGCGCAGGTCTCCCTTTATAGGGACCATTTATCATAAAATCAATGGTGTTTCCACTTATGCATGGTATTTTCACTGAAATGTTTGCACAAAACATGAAAAATGCCACTTCGTGAAAAGTCACAAGTTTCCAATAACTCAACTGAAATTTGAAAGCAATAAAAATGCAAATTTCTGCAGGGTGAGGTGCAACACACCTCAGATCTCCTTTTGTAGGGTTAAAAGTACTTTAGAAGTATTGACAGGTTATTGCGGCTGGAAGAATTGGAGACGTACGTCCAACATAAATACGTCACTGGCAGTATACTGGGACAACGCTATAGAGCTTGTCGTGCTCATAGTCCAATTAACAGTGTTGCAAGTTTTTTTTTTCAAAAATGCATATTATGATTTGTCAAAATGAAAATATATTAAGGTAATTTAAATTAATTTCTAAAGCTCTGTCGTTATTTTATTGTATAGAATTCACTTAACTTCAATGACATCATGTTTTTATTTCAATTTGGTGTGTATCCAAAGTGAATTGAAGTATTTTCCAACATTATTTCTTTTCCGTAATCAACGAGATGAGGCTAGAGAAGCGTTGTTTGCTACACATAGGAAAGCAACCCTAACTCATGTATATAAATTTTATACCTATGGGAGCTTCTGCCTATGGGAGACGGAAAAAAGAGTACGATGTTTATAGCAAGTGCTGTCTAGCTAAGTATAATTTTCCTCAACTTGCACCAGGCAAGCTGATGCGAGCTCTACGACCATGTATCTAATGAAGGCTGAAAGCTTAACTCAACAGCTCCACTATAGTCAAACCAGCGCAAGCAGTCCTTAAGTGGCGGGGCTGAATTGAACGCAGCAGTGCCAAATCTAATCTATTAACTAATGCACTTTGAGTATTCGAATATAAATATACTTTTATCGATTGAGACAAGTAATACCACGCGCTCAAGTGAGATTTGGCAAAATTGCATTGCGTTCGTAGTCACGCCCATCGGACTCCTTACGCTGCTTGACAATAATACTGAACTTCTCACATTAATGGGAAAGATGACGATGAAAAGAAGAGAATATAAACTTTAAACAACTCTTCTCGTAACTAAGAAAATGTACTAAAGTTGTTGTTTTTATAGCTGTCAGGAAAGCGTGATTTTTTTTCAGTTGCAAGTACTTTGAGTTACCAATATTCACAAATTATTCCCTGAAAAATCTGAAGAAAAAAACGAGTGGGTTAAATGATAAAACTTACAAACAATTTCCGAAGATTTATTCTCACTTTCTTTACTCTCTCATCACGTTTGTGGACAAGGGTTTGCTTTAATTTACTCACAAGTAAATATATCGACTTGTATTTTTATCTCCGATAAACTCATTGGTGAGAAAGTCATCGATGGGTAACAACATCACCGGCAAATGAGCCGATGGGTAAGTTCGTCGACGGCTAAATGCATCATTATTATTATTATTATTATTATTACTAAATCACACCAGACTGGCGACGTAGGAACGGAGAAACTCCATGAGTTTAACAAACCGTCACGCAACCAGCCCAGCAGGTGGAGAAAACAAAAGAATGTAAAAAAGAAGATCCAAGATCACAGAATAGCTCTGTGTACAGATGGTTTAAAGCTGCCAATACCAGCACCAGCAAGGACAGAGCCATCACGACCATTCCAAACATCCACACACGATAGAAAAAAACGAACGGGAATACTGGCCCGTAGGGCATTGTAACGGTTCCAAGGCAAACTCATAAAGAGCACCAGTCCGCCGAGTATACCTCACCCGAACAAATGGATCCGTAAGAAACTCAGACAGTGGATGACTGGGGCAGTGATAGATTTTATACAAAAAAAAAACAGACCCCACCAACTCTGCGACGATGCGCCAGATCACAGGGCACAACACCACCCAGCATGAACGCACATCGACGAACCACTTTGTCAAGCAAACACAGATGACAATCGGCAGCAGAACCCCAGACTACAGAGCAGTACCGGAAGAGTTAGGACAAAGAAATCAAAGCAGCGACGTGTCAATTCTACCGAGACAAACACCCTCCAAGCACGCCTCATAAGACCAATTTTCTGCGATGCACGTGAGGCAACCAAACGAATGTGGGGCTAAAACGTCAATTTTTGATCAAAATTGACACCCAAGATTACCAAGTCATCAACCACAGAAAGTGATACACCATCTACAGCGCTCTTCAAGGTGGACCACCGCTTATGTGGGCTAACAGACGAGGCTAACAACTCCCTGGAACTGAAATTGTGCTCCCTCTCAGCTTCCTCATACGTAGCACAAGCACGACGCCGCTGTTCCCTGAAAAGCTGAAAGTCAACAGCAGACCGGCTAGCACGCCAACGGGCATATGCCTCCCGCTTTAACTGGTGCGCTCTCCTACAGGCATCATCAAACCAAGGCTCGTCGCCCGTCCTAACCGTTATGCGGGAAAGGACATAAGCGCGCACCATGTCAGAGAGAAGCCGATCCAAAGTAGACTCTCTCACAACACCCCAAGGTAGCGCAAGGATGGCACCAGAGACAGCATCCCAATTCACTCTGGACTTCAAAAATATTTCACGCCTAACAGTGAGTCTGGGGACTGGCTGACGAACCTGCAGCGTCGCAGATAGGGCACAATCGCTTGATAAATCTACAAAAGGTACTACAATAGGAATACTTGTAACAGCTGACGAGCTGAACAGGTATAACATTGTTCATATGAGTAGATAATCATCTTCGAACATACTCTAATCTTATCTTACCCTTCAAACCTAACCTAAAACAATTCAAATCCAACCTAACCTAAGTCTAACCTAACCTAACCTAGTCCAAGTCTAACCTAGCCATTTCCAATCCTATAGACCTCTTGCCTTAAGCCAGCCTGGCCCCATTTTATTATGATCTAGTCCAAACCTAACTTAACCTAACGCAAACAAACCCCACCTTAACCTTCTCCAAACACTAAAGCACACTAAAGCCCGTCCAAACTGCTTCTCGTAAGTGCAAAAAACGCTTGCGCGATTTCTCAGAACCCAGCAAAAACCTGCTAGTGATGGGGTGAAAATTCGCATCAGCATCCGAAACCGTGGAACATCCGCACCTTTTTTCACATCAGCATCCGCGGATACTAAGATGGTAAGATCCGCATCTGCAGTGGCTAGAACTGTAAAATCCGTGGCAAAGGAGGCGAGGATGCATAGGTTTATCACTGTACACTAAGCTCATCTATAGTGCTGTAAGTTGCAAATTCTCATTTGGAATTAAATGTGTGCAAGCGCTGTTCTTTCTACAAGTGTTGTATAAAGTATATAAACTGCCGTCGTGTTTGTGGTGGGGTGAATATTCACATCCGCCAAACATCCGAACCTTTTTTGATGTTCGCATCTGCCTATTTCAAGATGGCAACATCTGCAATTGCATCCGCGGATGTTCAAAAAATGACATCCGACCCATCACTAACGCCCACACTGTCGCACAGTGCATTGTAGCGACGTTTAACAATTTATCAAGCGTAGACATGCTATTATACCATGAGCGCAGAGGTTCAGCAGAACTCCGTTGCCCCCGCTCATTGCTCCAAATAAACTGCAGTTTTTATGGAGAGTTCAGGCAGCTATACACCCCCCAAAGCTCGTAAAGTTTGTACGACAAAAGATGGGGTGCAGGCAACTAACACATGAAACATTATGTATAACGACAATGGTGCACCCATTGCATTACAGTGACAGAGTAGTGCAGACTAAATATCAGCAGAGATGTAGCTAACAGTGAGGTGTTAAAAATACTTAGATGGCTATACCACAGAGTCCTAAGTATATTGACTTCTCAAGAGCGAGAGATCGCTGACTGTTACTCATTTAAGGAGGTTCCCTATGAAAACTCCTTAGTATTGCTGATGTCAGCCACCGCATCAAGACACTTGAAATGCTCTCACGGCGACAGATGGCAGCTATAAATGTGATAGATGAAAGGTGACGCTGATTCGCAAGTGGAATTTGTAGTTTTCTTTATTTTCTCATGTTAAGTCCTATTCGTTCCAAAACAGAGCTCATTAAATTTACGAAACAAGTATGGTAGACGACTCATTGTTAATTTCCCGTCTTCTTTAATTCGGAATCACAGAGGCAAGCGTTTATTAAGAGATGCGTAATTTATATAAATACGTATGCGAGATAACAAATGAGGCCATGGCTTGGCTAACTTTAATGTACAAGGTGTACATCAGTAGCGATTAGCGGAGCAAAATCGGGACCCGGCAAATTGTCCCAGGTCCCAATTCAGAATGGCTTAATATTAATCATAGAACGTAATGGGGAACCTCCTCTATTTTATCCCGCCTACATGAGGTTATTGGCAATACAGAGCATTTCCCTTATCCATGAGACTCCCTCTTGGGTGAATCTCTTCTCATAACTCGTAAAGCATTGGCTATATATGAGCATGTTCAACTAAGAAATAGACCAACCTAGCCAGGGAGATTCCTGTTGCTTCTTGAGCTGGTCGATGATATCCGCGAGGGTATGAAAAAAACATGTAATAATGTAAACATAACTTGCTCAAGAATATTCGGCTGTGGACGAGTTCACTCATAGCACTTAAGTTAGAAGCCCTCACTGATAAACTTGGAAAGTTGAATCTTTGGAAACGTTAACAAATTAAGCAACTAGTTGAACAGATATACTGTAATACATTGAGTAACGCAGATCGTGTTTAAATCATGACAGCTTTCCACTGTTTCCAAGACATTCCGATTTAATTATAAAGAATGTTACGGAAACCTACTTTCTCGACAATTATTAAATTTATGCTGAATATTAAGGAGGGTCGTAACTATTGGAAATACGAAATGACAGATGGAAGCCGAATGTGACCGATAAATCCGGATGTGAGAAATAAAATCCGAATGTGACTGTTGAAGCCACAATGTGACAGTAGAAAACCAAATGTTACAGATGCAGCTGATAACGGAATGCGACAGATGCAAGCCGAATGTGACAGGTGAAACGCGAATGGGACAGATGAAAGCCGAATGTTGCTGATGAATCCGAACGTGACAGCTGATAACTGTATTTGACAGATACAAGGGGAATGTGACAGATGAAAGCCGAATGTAATAGATGCAAGCTGAATGTAACAGATGGAAGCCCAATGCGACAGATGCATGCTGAATGTGACAGATGCAAGCCGAATATGACCGATGCAGGCCGAATGTGAGAGATGCAAGCCGAATGTGACAGATGCAAGCCGAATGTGTGACAGATGAAAGCCAAATGTGACAGATGTAAGCCGAATATGAGAGATGCAGGCCAAATGTGAGAGATGCAAACCGAATGTGACAGATGCAGGCCGATTGTGAGAGATGCAAGCCGAATGTGACAGATGCATGCCGAATATGACCGATGCAGGCCGAATGTGAGAGATGCAAGCCGAATATGACCGATGCAGGCCGAATGTGAGAGATGCAAGCCGAATGTGACAGATGCATGCCGAATACGTATGTGACAGATGCAAGCCGAATGTGACAGATGCATGCCGAATACGTATGTGACAGATCCAAGCCGAATGTGACAGAAGAAAGCCAAACCACTTGACCCAGCACGTTAATGAACCATCGAGATCCGGTAATATTCTAGATCTGGTATTCTCGACCACTCCTAATTGTGAAATTGTTGACCTAGCCATCATAGACCGGCTTGGAGGCCACAACATTATTGAATTTACGCTCAAAACTGGCAATGAATTCACCACTAATGTTAGTCATCTCAAACTGTCGACGAGCAAATTTTCAGGGATTGGCAACTGAAATAAAAACAATTGACTTCCAAACCCCCATGAGAGACGCCATTGTTGAACAATGCTCACATATTTTGAAGACGTGCATAGTGAGAGCAGCTGAACGATACATCCCAAATAAACGAGCTCGTATCAACAATGATCCCCTCTGGATGAATCGGACAGTCAAGTGCTGCATTGCATGGCGACAAGTGCGTTACAAAGCCTGGAAGCGTAATCCAACAGAAGGGAACAGGTCCAGCCACATAAGGGCATGTCGGGATGTAAAGAAAATAGTCAGGACCACAAAAAGGGAAAAGGAAGTTTCCGTAGCCGCTATGGCAAAACGCAACCGAAAGGCATTCTGTAAATACGTAAGTAAACGACTCAAAAAACAAACCGTAGGTCCGCTCAAACGACCTGAAGGTGAAATCACCAATAGCCTAAGAGACAAAGCCACAATCCTGAACGACTATTTCACCACTGCATTTACTATTGGAAATGTTACGAATATTCCTAAACCAGCACCGATGTAAGTTACTCCAATAAACACCTGTGTTTTCACGGACATCGACATCCTTCAAGAACTCACCTACCTAACTGTGTACAAATCTACTGGCCCAGATAATCTTACTCCCCGAGCACTACGGGATATGGCTCCAGCCATCGTGAAGCCACTGCTCGAAATATTTAATCGATCTCTAAGAACGGGAGAAGTTCCGCAGGAGTGAAAACTAGCTAATGTGATACCGATACATAAGAAGGGGATAAGAAAAGCCCCAACAACTATCGACCAATCAGTCTTACATCGGTCGTCAGCAAAACCATCGAACGCCTCTTGAAAAAGCGCATCACAGTTCACGTGAGGATGCATCAGCTCATATCCGACACTCAACATGGCTTCCGAAATGGAGGAAGCTGCTTAACACACCTGCAGGACTTTTTCTTAAAAGTTGCAGACATTAAAGATGAATAAAAGGGTGTAAACCTTGTGAATCTAGACTTCCAAAAGGTTTTTGATAAAGTCCCCCATCACCGGCTAATGAAAAAATTGGAAGCCCATGGCATCCAGGGTGACTATTTACGATGGATCAAGGCATGGCTTACGGGTCGGCAGCAGCGAGTGANTCTCAATTTACATCAATGACCTCGATCTTAACATCCGTAGTAAAATCAGTAAATTTGCGGATGATACTAAACTATGTCATCCTGCCACGAAAAGAGCCGAGCTCCAACAAGACCTTGACCACCTCATGGATTGGAGGGTAACGTGGCAGATGAGCTTTAATGTCGATAAATGCTCAGTAATTGCACGTACGGCTGGTGAACCGTTCCACCCCATTGGAAATGAAAGGAACGGAATTGGCTGCTGTTCCCCAACAACATGACTTGAGAATCACTATTACAAACAAACGACAACACAGTCAGCAAGTTGACAAGAATGTGAAAATGGCAAGCAGAATACAAGGATTAATCACCAGAAACTTTGAATACGAGTCCAAGGACATCATCGTTCCATTGCACAAGGCATTATTGCGGCCACACTTAAAATTTGCTGGTCAGTTCCGGTCGCCACATCTCTGTAAAGATATCGATAACATTGAAAGAGTCCAACGCAGAGCAACGAAATTTATACCTCAGCTGAGAAACAAGTCGTATGAACGTCGCCTAAAAGAACTGGGTCTGATCTCTCTCGAGCAAAGACGACTTAGGGGGCAACTTATAGAAACATTTAAGTAGTTGAATGGCTTCAACGACGTACCTACAACGGGACTCTTTGAAAGAGACCTTAATGATCGCTTGCGAAACAACGGTCAAATACTCAAGCATAAAGCCCGAAGAACAACCTTTAGTCAGCAGTTCTTTCCCTATTTCATCGTCAACATTTGAAATAGACTCCCTTCCGACGTTGTTGGTGCGGAGTCAGTAAACTCGTTTGAAAATTGTCTTGACATACATTGAGAGAGACATTCTCCACAGCTAAGAACCCCTCATCCACGAATCGCATGCTCTTAACGGCCAAAGCTACCCAGGCCATCTTAATCCGTCTTTTGCTCACTTCCGCTCCATCTACATCTTTAAGCTCCGAATATCAACGGCTATTGATCAAACTTGCGTGCACTCATGATCATCTCTTTGGCTGAGATTCTTCTCCCCCTTTTTTTTGCTTTCTCCTTTCTTCTTCCTTTTTTCTCTTCTTGCTTCCCCTGTCATCTATATCCTACTAACATAACGGCAATAGTTCATACAGAGCGGGTGCGTAAGTTCTGGTATCTTTTTGGGAATGGGCCTATTGGTTCGTCTACTGCCGCCTATCTAATCTAATCTAGAAAAAATGCGACAGATGCAAGCCGAATATGTGACAGATGCAAGCCGAATGTGACAGGTGCAAGCTGGATGTGACAGATGAAAGCCGAACGTGACGGATGCAAACCGAATGTGACAGATGCAAGCCGAACGTGACAGATGCAAGCCGGATGTGACGGAAGAAACCGAATATGACAGTTGACAACGGAATGTGACTGATGCAAGCCGAATGTGACAAAAACAAGCCGAATATGTGACAGATGCAAGCCGAATGTGACAAAAACAAGCCGAATATGTGACAGATGCAAGCCGAATGTATCAGATGCAAGCCGAATGTGACAGATGAAAGCAGAATATGCGACAGATGCAAGCCGAATATGTGACAGATGCAAGCCGAATAAAACAGATGCAAGCCGAATGTAACAGATGCAAGCCGAATGTGACAGATGCAAGCCGAATAAAACAGATGCAAGCCGAATGTAACAGATGCAAGCCGAATGTGACATATGCAAGCCGAATGTGACAGATGCAAGACGAATATGTGACAGATGCAAGCCGAATATGACAGATGCAAGCCGAATGTAACAGATGCAAGCCGAATGTGACAGATGCAAGCCGAATAAAACAGATGCAAGCCGAATGTAACAGATGCAAGCCGAATGTGACAGATGCAAGCCGAATATGACAGATGCAAGCAGAATGTGGCAGATACAAGCCGAATATGTGACAGATGCAAGCCGAATATGTGACAGATGCAAGCCGAATATGTGACAGATGCAAGCCGAATATGACAGATGCAAGCCGAATATGTGACAGATGCAAGCCGAATATGACATACGCAAGCAGAATGTGGCAGATACAAGCCGAATATGTGACAGATGCAAGCCGAATATGCCAGATGCAAGCCGAATATGACAGATGCAAGGCGAATGTAGCAGATGAAAGCCGAATATGATAGATGCAATCCGAATGTGACAGATGAAAGCTGAATATGACAGATGCAAGCCGAATAAGACAGATGCACGTCGAATATGTGATAGATGCAAGCCGAATAAGACAGATGCAAGCCGAATGTTACAGATGCAAGCCGAATATGACAGATGCAAGCCAAATGAAGCAGATGCAAGCCGAATGTGACATATGCAAGCCGAATATGTGACAGATGCAAGCCGGATGTGACAGATGCAAGCCGAACGTGACAGATGCAAGCCCAATGTGACAGATGCAAGCCGAATGTGACAGATGCAAGCCGAACGTGACAGATGCAAGCCGCATGTGACAGATGAATCCGAATGTAACAGATGAATCCGAATGTGACAGATGCAAGCCGAATATGTGACAGATGCAAGCCGAATAAGACATATGCACTCCGAATGTAACAGATGCAAGCCGAATAAGACAGATGCAAGCCGAATATGTGACAGATGCAAGCCGAATAAGACAGATGCAAGCCGAATATGACAGATGCAAGCCGAATGAAACAGATGCAAGCCGAATGTAACAGATGCAAGCCGAATGTAACAGATGCAAGCCGAATATGACAGATGCAAGCCGAATGTTACAGATGCAAGCCGATTGTGACAGAAGAAAGTCGAATATAACAGATGCAAGCCGGATGTGACAGATGCAAACCGAAGGTAATAAATTAATGCTGAACATGTCGCATGACGTTCATGCAGACTGTAGAGGTGTTCCATAATCATTGTAACAAATGTTTCGTTCGCTTTTCATAGTTCCCATAAATTGCGAAAAATAAATCGAGCCATCACTGATTTTCAACTCCCCGAAATCCGCTGCTTGCCCTTGTGAATCGTTCGTACTTAAACTTATGGCTACGATTTGAAACCAAGTAACTTATTTGTATTAAACAGCTTAGCAATGCTGTGACTGTGGTTATACTACCATACAGTTTCTTTGTTCAGAACAGAAATCTAACAAAATTTTGTTCTTAGAGAAATAAAAAGAGTTGGTCTCCTAAATTTTAAAGTGTCTGGCGTATATAATACATAAAAACTCCATGAAGGCCATTGTACTTGCACGATGTTACCAGTTTCATTGTAATCACAATTAATTAATCATACTAAGGTTGCAAACAATAGTAACACATTATATTTACCAGCTTAACTTGTGGGTGCCACACAAACAGGTCAGCAGCAGGCCTTCCGCTGCACAATATTCACTTACCGAAGTTATTACACTCTTTGCAACTAAGATCTAAAAAAATTCAACGCTATGACCAACTATTTTTCATTGACGTCTCGTTTCCAGTTAAGCTTAGCCGTACCCATAGGAAGAGCAAAGAATTGCTTCAGATCAATAATTGAGAGTTGAAAACGGGGACCCCATATGCAGCAGGCGATCGAGTGTAGCAAACAGAGACAATAGGTCGAGAAAGACGAGAAAAACAGGAAAATGACCATCAATGGGAATCTTATAGCTTTGAAAACAGCAAAACGGATACTACATTGAAATTTTCTGCCATCTTACGCATAGAAGGAGGAGTGGAGGCACCCATACGCACTCATGGACTCAAAAAGTTTAGAAGAGCGAAGACTGCCAGCCGAAGCGAGGAAAATACCAATAACGAAAAATAGGGGCAGAAGCGTGTTCTGAATCATAGGGAATCATAATTATGTTGGCATGAGCAATTATATTATGATAAATAATAAAATAGCTTAGACGTTTCATTGTTGCAGGGACAATAGCGCTAGTTTCCAACAGTAAATTGCCATTGCAGTCAAGTGCGTCAGCATAAGATAACTAGAGCATCCTGAGAGCACATACCTCCGCCAATCAAGGCAATGTTGACGAGAAATTCAAATTGGTACTAAACCCTATAGGATTTACTTTTAATCAACACTAAATTTTAGTCATTTATGACGTATGGCAGCGTTAATAGTTTCTAGAACAAACATTAAATTTAACAAATATTAGTCAAATCTACAAGGGAACAAACCAATCATCCCTAATATTTGGTAATTTGTGTCATTAAAATTTCTAGCAATTCCTACAAAAAAAAAACTCATGTAGATCCGTTCATAACTTTTTGAGTTAGTTACTTACAAACATACAGTAAAAATGAATGGATAAATAAATCTACTAAAAAATGGCTATTTTCTCATATAGTAACAACTCCTGAAAATTTCGTAAACATCGGCCAATAATTTCTGAGTTATTCTACCAAGGATTAAGAGCCAGACAAAGAAAAAAACGTTGGACGGTTCTCCACCAATATAATAACCATGTATACATCAAAACATATCTAATACACACTGTTTATTTCTTAAGGATTTGTTCAAAACATTTTGAGTTATATCTAGCTGTGACAGACAAGAGATAATGAGACATACTTGGTAAAAACATAACCTCATTGGCGGAGATCATAATAGGCAACTAGAGTTAACGAATTTCTTTGAACAGCACTTCTTAGCCAAAAAAAGATAAGGTCACTAGCGCCATCACACCCCTGTCCAACATAGGCTGAAATCTATAGAAGGCACCACACTGCTGCCTAACATGGGCCACCGCTAACCAATATGGACCCTGGTCACCATTACCCACCGTACTACTGCCCAAAATGGGTCCCGACATTATCAACGCACCCACCACTGACCATCATGGGCACGTGTCGCTATTATGCACCTCACAGCTAACTAATATTAACCCATATCACTACTATGCGCCCCACTAAAATTCAGCAACATAGAACCACGTCACTATTTCGCACAACATAACTGCCCGTAGTGACCCTCAGTCACGCGGAGGCGATCAAACAACCATAGTTTCTCTCAGATGAGCCAACAGATACTGAACCGGGCTATACATTATACGCTGAAGCGGCGAACGCCGCCGAACACCGACACAGTGCAAAGCACAAAGCAATTCTTGCAACTCCCATTATCCCATTAACAACAATTGACGTTGACTGAGATGACTCAACTGGTTCGTGCTTGCACGACTCTACTTGTGTAGGGAGTGGGGAAGATGCCCCACGTGGACAATACGTAAATGGCAAGAGAGAGAAAAGAGCCAATCCACTGTTTTCGAAATACACTAGGAACAAATTAATTGTTATTGGTTGATACAAAATTTGTGTCAGTAGTATACATTGCTACAGTAATTGCGTAAATAGATCCTATTGTCACCATATTTGTGGAAATAGCTTCCGTTTAGGAAATTGTAATAGAAATTGCATCCGTTGTATAAAGAATGATGGAGTGACATCTGTTGCATGAATACTTGTGTAAATAACATTGGTTGAGGGATTGATCGTGAAAATAACGTTGGCTAAGTGATGAGTGGTAGCAATAACATTGATTGAGAAATTTATTATGGATTAGGATTAATTTCTAATCGATGAAAATAAAGGACATCCAGGTTCCATGTATTTAATTAACGTAAAATAATACTTCTTTTGGACGAAAGCTTGGTAAAAATAAAATTCATCGTCCAGAAGAAGTATTATTTTACGTTAATTAAATTGGGATTAATTATACAAAATATTATGGAAATAACGTTACCGATGTGACTAATTTTTGTAGAAATGCCACCACTGGTAGCATAAATTGTGGAAATGGCACCGAATGCATGATCAACTGAGAAAATAAAATCGATTGGGCACTTGTAATAATTCGAAGAAATATTGGCTGCAAGGATAATTGTGAAATTGACGACACAGATTGCAGGAATTGTAAAAAAGGTACCGGCTGCATGACTGAGAAAAATGGAATCGCTTGCCCTAATGAGTTTAGAAATTATTATTATTATTATAATTACTAGGGGGCCCGCGCTATCATAAAATGACAGCGAAGAATTTGTGATGACCTTCTTCATTGATCAAACTTTCGTTATTACAACTGCTTAAATAAGCACCCTGTAATGAACGTTTACGGCTTCACAGCCGCTCAGTATCGGAACTTTTTTTTTTCTCTGATTTGGAGAAAACTCACTGCTTATTGTAGGCAGATCAGCAACGCTCAAAGTAATAGCTCCGCTTCGGTATTGTGGATACGGTAGGCTAGCTTATACAGGCCCAATGGTTTATGCATAGCGAAAGCTGTTTCATGGGGAGAAATACATTTGGGAGAATAGCTGAAGCAATGAAATCATCAGTGGGAAGTAACTTCGAATCAAGATGCATGAGAGTGCCAATGGAAGTTTCAGTTAACTTCGGTGCTGAAATTTCTACTTCGGTAATGCAAGAAGTGCATTTAGAGTAGTGATCTAGAAAATGATGCGGACAGCAGTTATTTTTAAAGAATGTTCGGAGGAAGTCAACTTCGTTGGAAAATGTAAGGTAGGAGGAAGACAGATGGTATGCTCGGAATAGTAAAGTTTTTATTGCTTTGATTTTGAATTAATCGTAGCAGTGGCTGAAAAAACTTGTCCCGAGGCCTGAGAATGTGGGTTTTCTGTGAATTCCAGTGGTCAGTGTTGAGTCTTGGTTAGTATTAAAATATCGAGAAAGGCTAAAGAATTGTTTGATTGATTTTCGGCAGTGAATTTGATATTTGGATGTTTGCTATTCAAATATTGCAGAAAGAGATCAGAATCTGTTTGATTGTTGAATATGA
>LQNS02278160.1:16164539-16174950 GCA_001587735.2 Parhyale hawaiensis
ATTACGTTAAACTGAGGTATATTGCAATAGTGTAGCGTGGGTTGGTTCATTTTGGAAAGTATAGTCTTTATTCAACCGTGGAATTCCACGGGTCCAGCTAGTCTATATATTAATACGCTTGTATCTACGTGTGTGAGTGTGTCTGTGTGTCACGCTCTTCACAAATAGATAGGCGTAAATTAGAGACTTGACTTCATTTCACCCGTATCATATCTACACTTTCGTTTTTCCTTACATATATTTTACTCGCTTTGCTGGTAGCGGATGGCATTCCTCATAGGGTCTGAGGCGTAGCTAAGATACGCCCTGGGTAAAGAAAACGGGTAGTTCTTGGGCATCTCTGCTTTGAATTTATTTTTCGAAGAGAATATGCTGCTGGCAAGGAGCTTCTAAAGGGGCCTCCTTGGCTGCTGGGAAAGCATCACCCAGTACAGTGCGATGTCTGAGGAAATACAATGACATCTTCAGAACAAAAGAATACTCTCCAGCGAATGAAACAATTGACACAATCTATTTTTGTTTATTGTATACTGCTTTGTATTGCATTAAACAAAGCAGGAAAATGATGGGTTGTTGATGAGCATTATCCACGGGTTCCGAAATAGTGAGAAAAAGTCGGATAAGCTTACAAAAAATTAGAACGTGTAACCTTATGGCGGGCTAAATTATCTGTAAACTGTGGGAAACAGAGCTTTAAAAAAAATGTGTGCAAATAAAAGGAGAACATTGCAAGAAGTACCGTCGTGTTTCTGTTTTTATCTCGACACAAGTGCGAATTCTCTGCTGAGAGAACAAATGAGTGATAAATTTTATAAAGTGAGAGCATTAACAAATCGAATTCTCACGGGTCACCCACGCTTCACGTTAGAGACGGAATGCGTAATGATAGACAGGGTTAAGCGGTTCATGTTAGTTCAGACGAAGTGTGGATTAAGTTTGAAGCGCTACCTCAAATTAAATAAGGTGAGTGAAAACATTCCCTAACCGTGTGTGTCACGCTATTTTCTAACAGATAGAAGGAAATTAGAGTGTAACGAGGTACTCTTGGATACGACCCGGGAAGGGATCAAAGGAAAGAAATAGTCAAGTTCATATTTCAGCTTCTATGCGGCTCGCAGGTCTAGGGTAGACGCTTCACGGCCAGACTTGAGACATTTTCAACCTTGGTATGCATGAAACTGGTACGAAGGTATCATAATTAAAGAACAATTCTTTTGTTTGTAGAAATTTCACAGGTTCATTCAGTATTAGATAGGGTAAAATTCGGATGATACGGGACTGAGATATCACTGAAGAACCTTACTTCAGTTCTGTGGAATTTCTTAGGGGTTCCAGCTGCACCCACAGCAGCGTAATCAGAAGGGTAGGAAGTAACGTTCCCATGTTTCGTAAGACTGATTTCGTCAGGATTAAGTGACTGGCGTTATTTCTGTGGCAGGTTAACCCGTTGCCTCCTGAAATTCAGATAACGTTTTTTTCACTTTTTTTGTTAAATTTATGAAAAATAGGTTAGTTAAACACATATTTGGGAAAAAATTTAGTTTTACTTGCAAAAAACAGTATTTTATTGCATCGGCTACTACAGATGCCGTCAGTGTAGCGTGGGATGGGGTTCATTTTGGAAAGTATAGTCTTTATTCAACCGTGGAATTCCACTCGTCCCGCTAGTCTATAATATAAATAGCGCTGTTTCTTCGTTCCTTCGTTCTTCTCTTCGTGTGTTACGCTCTTCAATAAAGGATAGGGGAAAATTCAACTTGTAAGAAGCTCTGATTTTCGCTAGAGGAAGTTCAACTTCCGCTGTTTTCTTTCAGCTCGCACTTGAAAAAATTTCAGTCAGTTTCGAAGCGAAGACATGAAGTTCATTTTGCACGTATCATACCTACCATGATACCAAATTTCATTTCTTGTAATATTCACGTTGCTGGGTTTGCATAACGATCCAAATAAGGAAAAATCCAATCGTAGCCATAATACGGTTCAAACGAAGGTGTTCTCAACTGCACCATGCTAAACTGTATTGTGCAAGTGCGACGCTTAGGGAAATGACGTGAACTAAAAGAAAAAGTACTTACAGCGACATGAATCCATTTTTTCCTTCTCAATGGGCTGAGTGTTTTACTATGTTGGCAGGCTATCGCACGTCAACTGTAAAGCAGCCACGGGTCCGCAGTAGAATTGAAATCATCAAATACACCAATGAAAAATGGAAACGTTAAACATATGAAAGTCTAAATAATGTTATCTTCAGACGATGGGAAACGAAGGATAGTGAAGGCGAGTAATTGTAGAAGAGAAGCAATGAGAAAAGATCTTCTCAAAAGCGAGATTGTTATATTTGCTTATGCTGTCTTTATATCTCTGTCATGATATAGAGGGGCGAATATTTTGCTGGTAAGATATCTACGAGATCCACCAGTAATATCGTGTCTAGATATGCTGTTCATGGATAAAGTGACTTAGAGCACGCGCACGTCTACGGATGAGTTGTATTGTCAATTCTGTGTCTGATTGGACATTGCTATGCCACTAAAAAGAATATCTAACGTATGAGTCGTTTCTGGCAGTTTGTACGTTATATTATGTAGCAATGGCCAAGCTTTGGGAATATGTAGGCCCTACCTCCTACTTTTGAGTTAGTTTTTAGAGTTACAATGATGCTTAATTTTTGCGGGACTTTCAATTTGGAATACGGGAGTACTTCACGTTCTTGGAACAGTTGTTTCTGTGCGCATGATACCGGTTATCACCCAACAACCTGACTAGGGAATCACCATTACAAATAAACTACAACACAGTCAGCAAGTTGACATGAGTGTGAAAATGGCAAGCAGAGTACTCGGATTCATCATCAGAAATTTTGAATACAAATACAAGGACATCATTGGGCCCCTTGTACAAGGCAGTAGTGCGGCCGCAAATTAGAATTTGCTGTTCAATTTTTGTCGCCACATCTGTGTAAAGATATCGATAACATGGAAAGAGTCCAACGCAAAGCAATAAAATTGATACCTCAGCTGCGAAACAAACCGTATGAATGTCACCTAAAGGAACTGCGTCTCTTTCGAGCAAAGATGACTCAGGGGGTAACTAATAGAAACATTCAAGTATTTGAATGGTTCCAACGACGTACCTATAACGGGACTCTTTGAAAGAGACCTCAATGATCACTTGCGAAACAACGGTCAAAAACTCAAGCGTAAAGCTCGAAGAACGACCTTAAGTCAGCAGCTCTGTCCGTATTTCATAGTCAGCATTGGGAATACTCTCTTCCTATGTTGTTAGTGCAGAATCAGTCAACGCGTTTAAAAATCGTCTTGACATACATTGGAAGAGATATTACTCACAGCTCAGGATTCCTCCTCCAGGAGTCACACACTCTTAAAGGCCAAAGCCTCAGAGGCTTCCCTAATCCATCTTCTTCTTTCATCCTCTCCAACTACACTGTCTCAGTCTGCCTGGCATCTTTATCTCCGCATATCAGCGGCTATTCATCGTGATTGCTTGCATTCCTGATCGTCACTTTTGCTGAGATTCTTCTCCCTCCTCTTTTTTCTTCTTCTCTTTTCCCCAGTCTTTTATATCTTACTAACATAATGGTAATAGCTCATAGATGGCCGTGGCGTAAGTTTCGGTGTCTCATTGAGAATGGCCCTCTTGGTTCGTCAACTGCCGCCTATATAATCTAATCGATTGTAAAACATATGTACCGTTGTGAATTGAAACTCAGAGGTAATTCAGAGACAGAGTCTAAAGTGAGCACGTGGCCCTGGCTGTAGTGGAATAGCTGCCGCGGCTCGGAGTTTAAGCAGCTATTGAATATAATGTTAGATAAGCCGAAGCTGCATACACAGCAGCGCAAGGGGAAGAATAGGGAGCAATGTTGCCATGTTTCGACTCTCGCACTTGAGGTTTGACGCTGTTCGTTAGGATTTAGGAACAGGCGCTATTTATCGGTAGGTTAGGTTGAGAAACTGCATTAGGTGAACTAAAGTGAGTTATAGTAGCGTAAGGTTAGATTGTTTCATTACAAAAAGTGAGGACATCAACTAACCGACCGTGGAATCTCCACCGGTCTCGCTAGTATTTATTAGTTCGATAACGGAATAGGTTTCACGTAAGAAATGTACTAAATGTACTAAAGTCATTCCCACGTTTCTCTGCATTCCCTTGCTGAAAAAAGTATTCATGGAACGCAAATATTCGGAGAGAGGGTATTGAAACTGCTAAAGAACTTTCAATTATATTCGTATATGGAGCAGATATTCCGAGCCAATTTAAATAAACTCTTTGCGCAATGAGTAACTTGCTCTATTGTAGTGGTCAACATTATCAGACGAAAGGCTAGGAACCAAATGCTTCGCAAAAACAATTGGTGATCAAACATTGCAGGGCAGGTGTAGGAGATATGGACAATAACAGAAATCCTCAGATACTTCCTACTACTATTAGGTCTTTCACTGCAAAATGAAAACTGTAGTGAAGAAATCAAAATCTGGTATACCTCGTAAGATTTCTCCCAGATCTATGAGAGAAAAAAAATCAATACAAATCTCAAGAAAATAATGCAATGCATTTTTTCTAGCCTACAGCGTATTCCCGAAAAAGAATTGTTTGCTACCCTGGAAGTTGGTATTGCGAATCAACTTCTCGAATGGGCGAAAATGTCGTTAGAGCACTATTCTCATAGACTGATTGTGTCACAAAATTCTCGAATCGGTGGTACTACCACTTGCCAAGGCGTTTGCTATCAATTAGCTACATTTCCTATTAGTTTATGGAAAATAGAAATTAGTTTCCTCTTGGTGTAGAGCCAATAGTTCCAATGTAGATGTCAGAGAAGGTCACGTAAGCGTCGGGATAGTTGACGTGGTTGTCCTCCGGCTTGCCAGCATCGATGGGGCAGGGTCCTCGGAACACTCCAGGCACGCTGGGGTCGCCGTCCGGTGGTGAGAGGCTGTCCAGCCACTGCATGTAGGTGCTTTCATCTTCCCATAAGCTGAATGCCAACACCATACCCGCCTCAAATGCTGCGTCCATGGACTGCAAACCGCCTTGTTCTTCGAAGTCATTAAACTCTCCAAACGTGTCCTTGTACTCGGAGCAATAACTTGTCGTTATGGAGTCATGATCTTCCGCGTATCCCCAGTTTGCGACGGGATTGGGGATCTCCACACCATCTTGGTACCAAATTCGCCTGATCTCGCTCAAGGCGCCGGAGTCAGTACCGTCTTCTGTGAGGAACTGAGTAACTATCGTCACTATACCGTTGGTGTCAACGGTATATGTATCGTTACCCCCGTAGAAGAGCCGATTATTCTGCCTCAAGGGGCTGAATTCGCATCCTGTCTTGTCGCAAACGCCGTTGTAGTAGTCCGAGTCGTCGCCACAGTCGACGCCGGTGCACACAAAGTAACCGTCGGCGGTGCATCCATGGGTGGTGTACGTCGATGCCCACCTGTATAGGATAGTTTTATGTAAATAGATGGCATAAACAGACTTAATGAGTAAATTATATAACAATGTGGGCTTATAGTGCACAGCTTTCCTAACCACTGAAAGTGGTCATTAGAGAGAAAAAGAAAGAGACAAGTCCTACGACAGATGTAGAAATCGACCGTGTAGAAAAACCGAGCATTGGATCAGCGTATCGAGAAAAACGAAAAATATTTGGGGCTTCACGTAAATGGACCTTGTAGAAGGGCACGAATTTCCTCCTGAATACAGTGTAATATGTCACGACCTTTGCAGTCTTTGCTGTTTTTCCCGATTGCGTTTTACCGAAGCTTTTAACATCACCATAAATTTAAATATTTTTCACCCGTTTAAACCAAACTTGTATAACAGTTAACTTAAACAGTTATGCAATACGTTTAAACTGTTTAAGTTGTTTTGCAAAATGGTTAACTGTTATACAGTACAGGTTTGGTTTAAACGGGTGAAAAATGTTTGAATTTGTGGTGATTGTTTAAAACAGCTAGAGCATTGGTAAAAGGCAAACGGGAAAACCAGTATTTGTGAGGCGCTAGCTACCGCAATTTGCGTTTGCTAATTAACTATGACCATCTGCTTGAATCCTTCTGCGTAACTCTAAAACAAGCAACATTCGTGGAAATCAATGACCTCTGCATTCTTTGACACCTTCTCAAGAATTGAATCAATCCGCAAAACAGTGAGACATTCTGCAAAACTATGAAACAAACCTTTGCAGTCTTTGCGTCAATTAGACATAAAGTGAAACATTGAGCTTTTGACATAAACAGTATAATAATGAAAACTCAATTTCACAATGTCCAATCAGGAATATACATACGTGGCATGTGGCAATACTGCATATGCCAATTCGGGCAATATTCTTGTTAGTCATGAAATATTTTGAAGCATTCGTTGTTTTGCAGCCGTTTGGATCTGACGGTCGTGACATATTACATATCTTTGAGCTGCATAAACAAACAATGCCTCGTGTACGAAATATTATCAGCAACGAGGACAGGCGGCGTATTATCAACAGTTATGATAAACGGAAGATTTCCTCTCGATCGTTGACACTCACGAAGTGAAGCGTCAGACAGCGTATTGTATAGTCGGGCGGTACCACGCTACCGGCAGGTTGATCTGGCACCTCGAGGTGGCGGGAAACTGCTTACACTGGACAATGAGAGCATTGATTTTCTTATCATGATGATTGAAGCCAATCCGTGCATAACACTTAAAGAAATGAATCAAAGTCTGCGAGAGGTTTTTCATGGGAAACCTCATGTCTCAGTGTCCTGCATTTCGCAAAATCTGCAAGCTCAACGTATCACCCTAAAGACAGCACAGAACGTACCGGCAAATGGAAATTCTGCCCAGGCAAAAAAACACGAGCTCACTTCGCTCACTGGATGAACGAGGAAGGCACGAATGAACACAGAATATTATGTGGATGGGACCAGTTTCACTCTCTTCACCAAACGAGCATATGGACGGTCACCGCAGGATGTACGAGTGAACAGAGTTGTTTGCGAACAGAGAGGACCAAACGTGACGGTAGTTGCAGCCCAATCAGAGCAAGTGGGGCTTGTCCACGATGAGATTCACTGCAGGAGTGTAACAAGAGATGTCTTTCTTAGTTACATGGCAGGTTTGTGCGCTCGACTGGAAGAGGAGAGAGACGCCGTCGTGCTCATGGACGACTGCTCCGTGCACGACCGCATGACCGAGGAATTTGAAAATGTTAACTTTAAATACATTCCAGCTAACTCCCCCTTCTTGAATCCAATCGAATAATGTTTCTCCGTATTCAAAAGTGACCTCAGGATGATATTGCTCTGGACAACATCGCATGCGCTGCTCGTGCTGGTGTGTCACAGACCCATTATCGACAAGATCAACTTTGCAGTGCTGTTGACCGCACGCATCGTCCTTCCATAACACAGGATCTGGTCGCCATGAACTATCGACATGCCAATTCTTTCTTGCTAGCCTGCGTGGCTCAGGCAGACATATGGTAGAAAGAAGCACGAAGTGCTAGATACGAGAAGTCCAATATATGTTAGCAGTTTCAATTTTTTGGCCTTCGATGTAATTTTTTCTTACGTAGAGTATGATGTATGTAACTAAATTCTAAAACAATGCCTGTATTGTTTGACGTGTTTGATTAGATTTAATTTAGTTTGCATAGTTTTGAAAATTGTTTTAAAGTTATGTTCATTTGTTTTTGAGGTTTGTTTGATGTTTATTTCAATTGTTGTTTGTTTCAGCGGGACTACGATTCAATTATTTCATTTCTTTAGAATGTTTCATTAGGTATAATTGTTTAACAGTTGTGTTTGATTGTTAAATTAAATTTGCATATTGATTCATCTAGCGTTTGAATGACCCTAATATGCAAAAATTGACTCACTTAGACGTCGATTGGCAACTAGCAAAAGCAAAATGCGGCAGTTTCATTTCAGTTAATTTTAATGGGAAAATTCACTTAGGGATGTGAATATATCGCTTTGCGTTGCGAATTAGCAGCGTACTGTATTGCGACTTTTTAAAAGAGAGCTGCTTCGTCAGTACTTCTGTGCTTACTATCACATTTTGTGTTAATCGTTACCGCTGAGAGGACTGAAAGTGGTGGCATCATGATTATTGAAACTTCAACTATACTGATATAAATGGTAGCCTAAATGGATGTATGACGATAATTTTATCATAAACAGTTTAAGTTAAAAGCAAGCATTGTAGAAATACCATATAGAAATTTGAAGTCAAACTTGAGGAATACTTGTTTTCAAATTAATATAGTAGCCAATTGCCCAGCATAAGTATTCTTTTGAAAATTTATTGCTGTCGATAATGCGCTAGAGACCATCATCCTTTCGTTTTCCATAAATATTTGTAGTCGATTGCGTGATAAGGTTATTAAAAATTGGTTCCCATCAATTGATAAAATCTTAGAGTGCAGCGCTTCGATGCACAAGCATCACCATCATGTAGCTAAAAGAAAAAAAGTACAACCATGGTAAATAACAAGAGAGGAATTACACGTACACATAAGGCCTTGTACCTACAGTAGTTCTATCTATTATATGTTCACGGCTCAAATTCAGGCACTGAAGGAAAGTTAGATTTAAACCCATACTAATGAGATAGTAAAACGCCGAAAATTGAGACCGCGCGGTTGGCTTAATTTTCGGCGTTGGGCTAAGTTTTTGGCGTCAATATGTTTCCATAGTTTTCCTTGAATTGAAACATTTCCTTCAACGTACCAAAAGAAAACGTTAGGAGGGTTAACTATATTGTTTTCAAAACAATATGTCCGAGTTATAAATAGGTATGTAATGAAGAGAGTGTCTGATATTTTTTCTTCCAATAAAACAGCACATCATTCATTCATCATTATATATATATATATATATATATATATATATATATATATATATATATATATATATTAGCATATATATATATATAAAATGAAGTTGACAGAGGAAATTGGAGTTGTGAATAATATTATACTTACTTTGAAGTCGAAAATGATAAAAAAAACCACAGTTTGAATAACATAACATAAATGGATATATACAATCCAGCGTGTCCTTAAAACTGCAAGAACATTCGCCCAGCATTTTAGGTGCAAGAAAACAGTGACCGAAAATTCGAAACCTGGCAAAAAAAAAAAAAGAGAGAGAATCAACCCCCAAAAATGACCCATAAAGATATCAACTGACAATATACACCAGAGATCCCACAAAATACCTGAACTTTCATTAAATCAATACCTTTCCTAATAAATTTTATTGATTATTACAGCAAGAAACAACTTGTAGTAGAGAGGAAGTTCAGATCACCCAAAAACTTGATCTTTAATTAGGGGTTAAATTCTCGAGTGCTATTCCAAAACCTGGAAGAGATGATCAGACTGCTCTCAAAGTAGAATAATTTGTTACTTGTGATAAGACTGACAAATCTTGATAATGTAAAGAAAAACTGCCCAGTAATTTTAGCGTAATGTTACTGATTATAGCAGACATAAAACAAAATGGCCACATAACCTCCTGTCAGAGACAACAATAGATTCACATTAACTGAAAAAAAAAAATTAAATACTTCAGTATGTAATAACAAGAGCAGCTAAGAACGACAAGGGTTTTACACGTTCATTCCTACTGTGAACGAACATGTAAAACCTTATTGTCGTCTTTTGCAGTTCTTGTCATTACATATTTCCTTCCTACCAGAAGTTTTTTTTTTTTTTTTACTTCAGTAATCAGTGGAATTTATTAGGAAAATTTTTGATGCAATAAACGTAAAAGTTTGTTTGTGGGGTCTCTGGTGTATACTGGGGGTTGATATCTTTAGGGGTCGTTTTTTTACAATTCTCTTTTTTTTTTTGCCAGACTTCGAATTTTCGGTCACTGTTTTCTTATATCGAAAATACTGGGCGAATGTTCATCCAATTTTTAGGACACGTTGGAATGCATATAAATATGCAAACAGTGGCTTTCTTCTATAATTTTCAACTTCATAGTAAGTAAAATATTATTCACAACTCTAATTTGCCAATGAACAATTTACTTTTCCTCTGTCAATTTCATATTATGTACATGAATGATCATATGTTTTATTAGAAGAAAAAATATCAGACACTCGCATTTTTACGTACCTATTTAGAACTCTGACATAGGTACTGTATTATTTTTAAAATAATATAGTTAACCCTCCGCACGTGTTCTTTTGGTACCGTTGAAGGAAACGTATCTATGCAAGGGGAATCTAGGGAAACTTCTCGACGCCTAAAACTTAAGCCCAACATAGGAAACTAGAGCACTCTGAGAGCGCATACCTCCGCCAAGTGAGCCAACGGTAGCAAAAATTCAAATTGGCTCTGAAACCATAATTTTCCTTGCATAAACTCCAAAATCTAATCATTTGTGCCTTT
>LQNS02278160.1:16191012-16202974 GCA_001587735.2 Parhyale hawaiensis
GAATGAAACATGAAAAATTACATGGATATCTACGGCTGCGACAGCGGTATGCTTATCGATACCCCACGGGTCTTCAAGTGCCAATGTAAACAAAACCGAGCAGACGAGATTAAGAACAACAGGCTCTTATAAGCTGGGGGATACGTTGTCGTACAGGAATGCTTGTTTATGTGCTGAGGAGAAGGCTCGGTCGCCATATAGAAAACTGGAGCTTTCAGGACCGCTGTGCATGGGACATCGTGAACAGCGGCCTTAACCTGGGATGTTGGAACAGGATTTGGGGGGTTGCTGTAACCTAGGCTATAACAATTGTTGTTATATTTGGAGGGGGCATGCTTCTCTCCCCCATAACTAAAGCTTGGAATTCTAACTTCTCAGTGCTGATATCCTCTTTCAAATTGTTTTCAGGCATTTTATAGACAAAGACAGGCGAGGCTTGGGGTCAAGCCCATACAGACTAAATTATTACAAAACTAGCGGAGACAATATACTCCCTATGTGGTAACGCTGTCACTGGCTGCAGAGGTACACCCCATTTTTGCTCCTACTCCTAAATAAATACCTCCGCCAAGGAGGTTATGTTTTCGTCGTGTTTGTCTGTCTCTATATCTGTCTGTCTGTTTGTCTGTCACCAAGATAACTCAAAAAGTTATGAACCGATTTGGATGAAATTTGCAGGGATTGTTATGTATGTTAGGAGGAACAGATGATTAACTTATTGGTGAAGATATGTCCATCCGTTTGTTTGTTTGTCTACCTCATTTTTCTCGACACTATAACTGAAAAAGTTATAGATGGATTTTGATGAAATTAACATGAGTTGTTAGATATATAACAAAGAGTAGATGACCGAATTTTGGTAATCATCCGCTTGTTCGTTTGTTCGTTTGTCACTGTTTTAAATTTTATGCTTGTTAGCACAATAACTCAAAAAATAGTGAATGGATCTTTATGAGATTTATAGGAGTTATTAGTAATGTTAGAAGACATAAATGGTCAAATTTTGGTGCAGTTCGGTTTGTTCGTTTGTATGTTAGACTCATGTTTGTCATAACGTTTGTTTACAGTATAACTCAAAAAGTTATGAACGGATCTTCAAGAAAATTGAACGAGCTGTTAGAAATATAAAAAGGCACGAATAATTTGATTTTGGAGTTTATACAAAGAAAAGTATGGTTTCAGAGCCAATTTGAATTTTTTGCTACCGTTGCTTCACTTGGCGGAGGTATGCGCTCTCAGAGTGCACTAGTTTGAGAATATTTTGGTGAAACGGAAAACAGAATTGCAGAAGAACAAAATTGCAGATTACATATTTGCCGAGAGGAATGTTTGCGGCATAAAATATTTGACGATATTCGAACTGGGAGACAAATATTTTGTTCTGGCGAACGGTATGAATAAAGTTTTTCTTGTCATACAGACAAACAGATGAACTGATCGTCACAAAAATTGCTCATTTTTACCTCCTACTGTAATATTCCTGACAGATTTGCAAATTTCATAAAAATCCGTTCTTAACTTATTGCAGTTTCATTCTGAAAAAAAAAAAATAGCAACAAGCACACAAACAACAGTTCGTTCACAAAAATGTGGCCATTTGCTTCTCGTAACATCTCAACAAATTCTGCACATTTCATGGCCATTCGTGTAAAAGTTTTTGAGTTATGACAAAAATAAATAAATAAAAGCAGGAAGACACACAAGCAGTTGAACGGATCTTCCCAAAAAGTTGATCACCCATTTCTCCTGGAAACTAAGTTCTTGCCGTTTTTATAAACATTGTGGATTGTATTGTTTCTCTCAATTATTGAATAGATTTTCTTCAAAAATTAAATGTTGAAAACATTTACAGTCTATTTTTCTTGTTTTCGAGTATACTTAGTTAATTTCTTTTCATTTTCAGCTCACCAGAACTGAATACCAAGTGGAAAAAATTAGTATTTTCACCATCTCCTTTGTGCTCTCAGCCAAAGTTCTAAGGCCACAGAAGCTGCTCACGATATTTGCACTATGTATGGAGAGGATGCCATAGCTGAAAGGACTACTCGCTTTTGGTATGCCAAGTTCAGAAATGGAGATTTTGAGCTCAAATTTAAGACTCAGTTCATCCTGGTCGTTCAGTTGCGATAGATGAGGAACGACTAACCC
This sequence comes from Parhyale hawaiensis, assembly GCA_001587735.2. Lineage (NCBI taxonomy): Eukaryota > Metazoa > Arthropoda > Malacostraca > Amphipoda > Hyalidae > Parhyale > Parhyale hawaiensis. The sequence goes on from LQNS02278160.1 coordinate 16,193,161, forward strand.
ATCTTTTATACAACAATCGTCGCCAAACGATAAGTGAACTAGCAGAGAAAATGGAATGCTTAAACATCGCTGTACAGAATTATTTTCACTCGATAAAAAATGTTCAGAAGTACGGACCATGGGTTCAGCATTCTGTAAGTGACAACAACAAAAATCAACGAGCCACAATCTCAACCCTAATTGCTTGCTCATCATCACTCAACTCATAGACAAAAGAAACAATTTCTTCACTGAATCATGCCTGTGCATCAACAAATGCTGTGCGCGTAGTTGTGCTAAATACTGATGCAGAATTGAAAAGGCCTTATTGGAAGAGTTTTCGAACCAAAACCGGGTAGTTTTTCCAACGAGATGTTGAAAATCTTGTTGAAGGTGAAAAAAGTTAGTTTTCAACATAAATGGAGAATATATTATTGATTCCTGTTATTATTTTATATTCCACTTAGCAAAAACATTTAATTAAAAAAACTAAGGATTTAGTTCCCAGCCGAATACCTAATAATTCCTGTAGATTAAAGGAATTCCGTTGATAACTTTCTGGGTCACTTTCGTGACAGACAACAACACTGTACTCCAAATTCACTCAGCACAGGCATGGGCCACACGATACCTTGACTGTCCACTGAAATATGTAAATGAGGCTGATTGTAAATAGATTAAACTTCGCTGAAATCATTTCCACTCAACAGAACGACCTCAAACAATAAGTAAATGGTTCTGGGTGATACAAGAAATGTGTTTATGAGCAAAAAAACACAAATTCGTAGCTATATGCCTACTGTGTACGACAAAAATCAAAACTTGGGACAGATAAATGACCTAAAACTGGTTAAAATATATTTTATATATTATCGTTTGCCATGCAGTGTTCACGCATGTGTCCTTCTTTCCGATTGCTACATTCCTTGTGCCTCCAAGAACAGTTTACTTTTTGCTTCAAGTCGGTAAGGTAAATGGAACAAGGTTTATCGAGGATTATCAATTTGCCATCAGCCTCATTTGCAAGGAGTGGACAGTTAAGGTAACAAGTGGTCAAGGACACAGGTTGTTTTAGTGTAGTAGTAAAGCATGAACTGATTTCCAAAGTTTCAATTTACACTATGACTAGGGTTTACCATTTTTACATAGCGTCTATATAATGATATTTTTTATTTATTTGCATCAGATTTGAAATGTGATAAAATGAAAAAAAATTAAAGTAAAAAGGAACATTTGGTTGGGCTAGACGTTTTATTATCCGTTGGCTTAGCAAAATGTTCTCAGAACATTTGGGGCACTGTGGAATTAGCAACGATTGGTTTGATTCTATGTCACTGCAAAAGGCTGTCCAAGTAGAAAATAATTCAAGTGCTCTATGAACAAGTGATTTTATTACGAATATCTTGTAATGGTTTAGAGTATAAGCAGCGACGTTAGCACACAGTCCATCATCTGCTGGCTTTATGTAGACGGCAGGTTTGATTTTACCGTTTTTCACAATTAAAATTCAAAAATCAGAAACTCTTGTGTACCTTGTTTTTACACTAAACTCTAAAACAGACTTAAACAACAGTCTTCTGACAAAATAATGGAAATATTCTTACTATGGAAAACAGATGTTTTCACATATCGTGCATTTTGATACTTTAGTGATATACTGTATAAGAGCCATTAGTATTGTTTAGCAGTATGCTTAATCTCATCAATATTCTCGACTTTTATTCATTTTGGCTATTCACTAAGACATTTTTCTTATTACTTTGTCAATGCTAGCAGCTATTGGAGTTGCTCGGAAACTGCCATCAATCTGCTGTAATACTTACCTTATTAAAATATTACTTGTCGCCAAACTAGCTTCTTGTACCTATATTAACGAATATCAGCCACGCGTAAAATGATCCATCAATCTGAGGTAACGTTATTTTCCAGGCTGTTGTCCTTCCAGGGAGTTCCATCAGTGTTTCTAAGTATTCTCTATGTCTAACTCCAATATTTAGAGAAACTCGACTTTGCGTAGGAATTTCCACGGCCTCGCGATAGAATCATTTCCAGTCTTCGAGTCGGATATTTCGTGCTCTGCCTCAAGATGTTCTTTTGGTTCGGCTTCAGCTGTCCGACAATCTCCTGGCTTTAAATAAAAGAAGAGAAAAACGAACTGTAAAATCACGTCAGAAAAAATGGCCTGCCGTCGAAAATCCGACCTCCCAAATCGGCTGAGCCTCTAGCGTATTTTTTTATGCGCATCAAGAAGGAACATTTTTCTAGGATATTTTAGGGATAGATGAGCCAAGCGCACTGATACCTTTCGCCAAGAAAAATCACCTCTGTCAAAACAAGGAAAACGTCGATGATGAAAAATGGCGGCCGTGATCCAGATTTGATCGACGAAGAGAGCATGAAGTACCTCGGTATAGCCATTTAATATATGAAGCCCAATAGATCAATTCATTCTACCAATCGAAATTCGATATGGGTATTTGGCCTCTAATACCTTCACCTACTCTGTTTTGTGGAATGTCGTGCGTCTGTTTTCTTTTCAAGCGTTGAAGAGCAACCATCGATTCTACTGTACAACACTTTGCAATCTACCCAGCACTAAACTTCAAAGTAACCTTACCTAACCCAGCTGAAGCGAAGCCGTCCTAACTTTACACAGCTTACCTAACCCAGTCTAATGTCGCCGATTCTACACTAGCAACCTAAAGCCTAACTTTACGTAAGCTACTCTGGCCCAACTTTATGTAAACTAACCAAACCCAGTGCGACTTTTAAGCCCGATGCCCACGTAACAACTGTCGTTGCTGCTAGCAGCCTAGAACCAGCTTACCTTGTTTGACTGCGTAGTCGTAGCTGTAACTGCAGCACGACTTCTATGAATATCGTGCACTAGTTCTCTGTGTACTTGAACTGCTCATAATTAGGAGCGTTAGTTGGAAGTAGATTAGTGTCACTTGTTATGGGGTAAAAATTGCTGTAGCGGTTGAGATTTTCGGCAATTTCTTATTCGGTTGAATTTTGCGCAACTGAAGCCGTGCCGCGGCTTCGTACACGGAGTAGTTGAGTTGCCTTGAGGCTGCTAGCGGTAACGAAAGTTGTTATGTGGGCACTGGGCTTAAGGTCGGTTATGGCGGGTGCACACTAACGCAAATGTTGCACAGCCACACAATTCCATATCCGATTACAATGCCGCAAACAGGGCTTCGACTTGCAGATTGCTAAACCATTCAAAAAAATCTAATAAGCGAGTATATTCTTGCAGTTTGTTCGCTACGGCAAGCAGCAGTGGTCAAAATTAGAGTGTACCTGCAACTCCGAAGTTACTGTAGTAAAATGTTGTAATGACGTATAGTTTTAGCTACCATTCAATTGCCGCAAGCTGTAGTCACGGCAACGTGACCGTCAGAGAGAAACGTTGAGTGATTGTGCAACTTTTGCGTTAGTGTGCAGTGCTTATTACCTCCGCCAAGGAGGTTATGTTTTCGTCGTGTTTGTTTCTCTGTCTGTCTCTTTGTCTGTCACCAAGATAACTCAAAAAGTTATGAACCGATTTGGATGAAATTTGCAGGGATTGTTAGGTATGCTAGGAGGAACAGATGATTAACTTTTGGTGAAGATATGTCCTTCCGTTTGTTTGTTTGTTTGTTTGTCCGCTTCATTTTTCTCGACGCTCTAACTCAAAGGGTTATGAATAGATTTTGCTTAAATTAACGTGAGCTGTTAGGTATATAACAAAGAGTAAATGACCAAATTTTGGTAATGATTCGCTTGTTCGTTCGTTTGTCACTGTTTTTAATTTTATGTTTGTTAGCACAATAGCTCAAAAAATAATAAATGGATCTGTATGAAATTTATAGGAGTTGTTAGTATTGTTAAAAGACATAAATGGTCAAATTTTGGTGAAGATCGGTATGTTCGTTTGTATGTTTGACTCATGTTTGCCATAACGTTTGTTAACCGTATAATTCAAAAAGTTATGAACGGATCTTCAAGAAAATTGGGCAAGCTGTTAAAAATATGAAAAGGCACAAATGATTAGATTTTGGAGTTTATACAGAGAAAATTATGGTTTCAGAGCCAATTTTAATTTTTTGCTACCGTTGCTTCACTTGGCGGAGGTATGCGCTCTCAGAGTGCTCTATTTGGAAATGTTTACATGAGTTTGGCCTGTCGCTAGCAACAATTCAGATAACAAACAACTTCAGTTTACGACCGTGCGATGTTTTTCTCTCAGAAAATATTGGCCTTGCAGTCTCTCTCTTGATGATGATGTGTTGAATGCTATTATATGCTAAGCGATAGATAACCTACAGCCCATTTCATAGACAAGCTTACTAGAAAAGCGAAATTCCCATTTGGGATATGAATTTGAGCTTTAAAGAACAACTGATCACGAACTAGTTTCCAGGCACGAACTGCACTTATATGGCTCACGTAATGTGCTTATTTGAATTTCTTTTCGGTAATGTGCATTATATGGATCGTTGAGCACCTCTCCTTACTCTCCTTATTTTACGAACAATTTCAGAACTATGGTTCCATTAGCGCAGTTACCCTTGCATTACACCCCCTCCCCCCTAAAAAAAACAACATACAGAACCAAAATTTGGTTTCTCGTCAAGTAAAATTGCATCATCGATTGGTCGTTGAAAGCAAGCCCAATAATTAGGCTTCATATGTCTGAAACTTTAGACAGACACGCTGCCTGTGACCCACTGAATCGAATTTCAGGCCTTGAAGCTCAATATCGATTAACCCTCCGAAAATTCCTCAAACTCAATCCTACTCCTCAAATGAAGTTCAAACATAATCGAATGCTTCTAACCCCCGAATTTTCGGTTCAAATTACAAACCAGTCATTCTTGTCTAAAATCTGGTTAAATCAAGCCTCGTGGGCTTGTTGAATTCGACATGACAAGTTGCTCGAATTAAACTTAATATTATGTAAAAGTTAAGTTTAGTTCACATTCAGGCGTGCAAGGCTAGTCCACTATTACTCACGTTTTGCTATGCTAGCTATTTCCCTACAATTGTTTTCTCACAATAGAAGAAAGAATCATTGTAGTAGCGCAATCGCACTGCCTGAGTAAGATAGGGTTAGAGGCACTCTCATGGCACTGTTCATAATTTGGACTTCTATCCTCCTCATGCAAACCTTAACAAATTTTACTGCCACACTGAGGTAGATTTGGTGAGTACATTTAACACAAACAATGAAACCAATCGCTTTTGTTTATTATTACAGTAGCAAAGGGTATACAGTAGTTTTTTATACGAAAGATAGTAGACCCAGAAAACTCCCTAATAAATGTGTTTGGGAAGCTTAAGCCCCAGCAAAAAGGGTTAACCGGCCCACTTAGGTGTTGCAATATTTGCTACAAAGTTCTAGCATATCGAAGTGCTTTTTTTTTATTGATTGCAGTGTTGGACTAACTATTGGGTCGACTGTGCGTGGGTATCGCAAAAATCCAATACGCGACCCAACACATTTTATGACGGAATGCTTTTGGTGCCAAAAGAATTTGTTGGCAGAGAATGAACTCCAAACCCTGGAGGTCGCCTCTGCTGCATGTCGAATTTTCTCCACAGGAACAAATTGCCACGAGCTCCAAAGTTACGCCATAATCTTGCCCGAATAGCCTAGAAAATTTCCGTGGAAAGTTTCTTTTGCTCGTTTTGAGCTCTAAGGAAAAATACTCGAGAGAATGAATTTCAGCTTCACCCAATAAATTTACTGTAAAAGGTTCCAAAGCGACCTGGCATCCGTAGTTTCGACTTGAATTTTGGCTGGCTTTTGTAGACGGGAGATTTGCTATGTTTATGGGAACTATTGAAGGATCGACTGGACTAAAATATGGGGATTAAAAAGACGAAACGCTTCTGAAATTTTCTGACTGTACTGGTCTAACATGAAATACAAGATGTCAACAGTTGAAAGATGGATAGAATGCATAGCTTTGCATTGACGAAACAGTAGTGTCTTATATAAGCCAGCTAAATGGATACAAATCTATCACAGCACTTGTAAAGGATATTTTGGGCTGCTGGCTGTACACCCGTAGTCGCTTTCCATCGGTAAACAAAAGTTATACTTTCTTTAACCTTATCCAAGCCAACAAAAACATCGGTAACTCGTAGGGGCAGATTTGTTTGATGCAGTTTACGCATGACGCCGATCTTTAAAAGATTAAACTGGGTTTATAAAATAGCCCGAATGTTAAATATTTTCTGCTGATGCACTGCATATAAATTGCTGTCGTCCAAGCATACCAAATAGAAGTGTTTGTAGGCTGGAAGCTGCATAGAATAAAAATCCAGCGCTAAGATTAATTACAGTACTAGAGAATGTAAATGAAAAATTTAGTGCTAAATGTACTTTCGAGCTAAAGCCAGCAGTGAAAAAGAAGTTTAGCCATAAATGTACTTTCAAGCTACTAACTGTGAATGGAAAGATAGCATCATATGCACTTTCAACTTTCAATCTGAAAATTGCAAATGAAAATTATGTACTAATTGTACACGGAAACTGAAAGCTGTATGAAAATGGAAATTAACACAAGTGAAAATTTATGCACCACAGTGCTTGCAAGTTAGAAACTGCATGAAAGTCGACATTGAGCCCTAAATTACGTTCTAGCTAGGAACTATCAATGAAAAATTAATATTAAATCTATAAGCTTACGAGCTACAAGCGTGCAGGTACATGTAAAGGACAGAACATCTACCCTGGCCATAATATTATAATACCCCACCTCCTCCTCCCCAGGCATTACGAGCCTTATTAGGTTTCAGCTGAACGACAGAAATTCTAAAAAGTCTACTACTTGTTTGGAGAAGGGTAAATAGGGTCTTTTTACGTGTTAGTGTGTTAATTTGAAATTACCAACAAGTCCGTGATTCGACAAATGACGCTACTCTAAAATAGAGCTGATAATCTAAAGGTTATAGCATTAATGCACGAAGTTGCAGATTGCAAGTTTTCCATTAAGGTATCGACTCCACCGTTGCATATAATGCCTACAACGAAGTGCTGCAATCACAGCCCAACTATTGCAGCGGTAGTCTGTAGGCCCAGTTGGAGTTGGTACCCAGTTCCTCACATTGACTTGTGATTTTTGAGGAACTAGACTAAGGTCAGAGGCAAAAGGTACTAGGGCTTACGGCACGTTCGATTCGGCTCCAAAATTAAACCGTCGAGACTTCGTTTGTTCATAGCGTCTGACGGGAGCTTTGACTTTGCTAGCTACTCAAGTTCGGTAAAGTTCACTAAGTTTCCTTCCGATCGATGCCTAAGTACCACATGGGTCCTTTATACAGAGTGCAATTCATCACTTCGCAAGTGTTTAAATCTTCTGGTCTGGCCTGCTGCTCTATATTAATTAATCCCTGGTTATGCTCTCACCCAGTGAGCAACGAATCCGCAAGCAGGTGGAGCTTTTTATTTTAGTAAACCAACCATACTGAATATTAGTTAACTGACCTGGAAGCTTTCTTTAATTGTTCTAACTATTTATTCATGATCACTGGAGCAGTTTCGCTTTACTAATGTAAATTTTCAATATGCAGCGTCCGCCCTTTTGGGGACAGACAATCTTCATTACCCTCTGGTTATATCTCTGCGGTCGACTGACCGGCTATATGCAGCCTTCGATTCTTGTCATCTGCGGAACTTCAGGCAAACGCGATAGCTTCAGTCAATTGGGCCGGGCGTCAGGCGATTACTAAAAACTGGTTCTGGATTAGATTATGAAGGTTCAAAGAATTTAATTCTACAGACTCCGTACAGTAGTTCTCAGGTGCCACAATCGTCGTTGAACTGCTAATAGCATTTGCAACACGATTCAAAGTAGCGAATCCAACGTTCCTATCTGAAGTTCCAAACAAGTCAAGCCTTTTGGGATTAGCTTACCGCAATTTCATAGGGCCGTTCTTCTGGCCCCTATAGTCAAACTTATCAGTTGCTATGTGGCTTTCTACAAGTCGTTAAATTTCATGCTCAGCACTCGCATATCAGCCAGAATGCGCCCGCAAATGCTTGGGATAAATTCAGCGCGTTGCCCGACTGAAAATATACGTTAATATATTTACTTATCATCAGGTGTTGTCACTCACCGATGATGCAAATCGCTCAGTTACTGGCAAGCGGTACTCAGTTTTCGGTCCAAAAGTTTTGCCGTTTTAACAGTTAATATTGAGAATAAAAAACTGAGTTTTTATTATTCATAACAATAACGTCTCTGGGTCGCTATAACATTTTTCCATCTGTCAATGAGCGTATATATAAATACCTCGCTTTTGAATTATTTTGGCTTTGATGAGAAATTTGAGTTAACTCATTTTCAATCTTTTCTCGTGATGTCAACCTAAGGCCATCTAAATGGTGCAGTAGTCTTCGAAATAGATGATAATCCGAGGGAGCTACGCCAGGAGAATATGATACCTTGTGCAAAACTTCCTAACCAAATTTTCCTATAACTTTGTTCAGTCGCGCTGTGTGCGAGCGACCCCTGTCATGATGGAAATTGACTCTCTTTCTCTCCCTTACCTCGTCTTTCAAGGTCATCCGTCTTTTCCGAAAACGGGAGAAGCACCACTTTCATCTTGTCTTCTTCACTGCAACATATCCCTGAAAGTGTTGTGTTGCTGCTTTTGCAATTCAGAATATCTATGAAACTCTTAAAGTGTGTCTAATAATGTGTTCTTGTGAAAGGATGACCATGGCTGCGAATGTGCATAAACAATATGATAGAGCTTTAGTAATGTGAAGCAAAAAGATATGAATTACTCATGATATTATATTCAAGTTCATAATAAGAATAGGCATATTAAAAATTAAAATGACTTAAATTCCTTTCTAATAAATTGGCAAAGACTTGAGCACCGACTTGAAAATTTTCGCTTCAATATCGATGTTTGAATGGTTCAATATTTATAACTAATTCTAATTACCTCTGGAATATATGATATCTTCGTAAATAACGCATAGGATACAACGTCATCTACTGTAATTAACTATACTTTTATTGCCCTAATTTAAGTGTCACGGCTTACGTCCTTAAGGTTGTTTTTTTGTCGTCATTGAATGACTCAGGGTCAGTGCTCTCAATACCGTTGTTGTTGCCACCGTGACGCTCGCGACTCGAGTCATGTCCAAAAATTCAATTTGTAAAAGTCTACGGGAAACGCCCGAGTAAATTGAACTAGGATCTCAAGTTGAAGGATGACTTTTAATAAATGCGCATAGGAAGTGTAGAGCGAGCAGTCTTTAACAGCCTGGGTGGAAACTCCCTAAGGATTATTTTGCCCTGCCGCTTTTAGCACAGCCTTTAGCGAGTTAGAAAACTCCATTTTACTAATGGCATCGCCCGCCAAGCCTGGTAGAATGATGATACATCTTCATCGTAGCATCTTCGGTAAGGGCTTCTCTAATGCACTTTAATTTGGGTGATAACGTACGACGGGTTGAGGAAGCAACACGAACGGTAAAATATCTTGTGGCGGTACATTAGCATTTCCTTCTCAAGATCTGGGAAGCGCAACGTCTTGCATGCAAGCTAGCACAGCAGCCCCCGAGTCTTAACTGATCTGCCAAACGAGATGCAAATCGATGCCGACGGGTCGTGAGTGTCCGGCTTTTAGGCAGCGCCTCTCATCTGAGTGCTTGCGGGAGCGACCTGACGATGGCCTTATGGTTTAGGAGGAGGTGAGGTAGAGGTGGTGGAGGAGTGCATCAGGTGTAGTGACTGTTATCTGACGAAGGAGGTTTGAGGATGGCTTAGGATTCTGTGAGGTAGAGGTGGTGGAGGAGTGCATCAGGTGTAGTGACTGTTATCTGACG
>LQNS02278160.1:16238395-16251528 GCA_001587735.2 Parhyale hawaiensis
TCTGAATGGCTTTCACCACTTTTTGGTTCGAACAGTTCGTAGGCGGCCTGGAATTTTCTTGCTGGAGGTTGTATTAGTATCATTATAACGTTTCCAGACATTATATACAGTCTTACGCGACACATGGAGCTATTTTATGATGTCCTTGTTGGCGATACTAGCTGTTTTTAAGGCAAGAATTTAATTAATCTCATTTTGCTTGAGACGCCATTTTGGTAAAAGTATTGTCTACAAATTAGCGAAACAAAAGACAATCATTCGAAAGAGTTCTGAAAAGCGCAATATACAACCAATACTTATTTCTATCAATTATTAAATGTTTTGTGGCTCTTTTAAAAACGGGTAAATCTTTCCTGGACACCCTGTACAGGAAGTTATTATTGTCGTTCACCTCAAAAAGAGAAAAAATGCTAAGAGTTGTGGATCAGGGGACACAGCAAAATGTAAACAAACTCAATAGTGTTGCCATAAGATGTCACGATTTTCCTGCAAGTTTCATGAAAATTTGATAGCGCAAAAATGAAATATTCTCAATTTTGTGCTAAAGCTATTATTTCCGTTCTAAGTGTAGTGAGCCAAATTTCTAACCCTCTCCCCACCCAATATTGCTACCCTGTAATTAACCGTGATACATTTATGTGTGTTGTGAAGCACCTTCACATTTTGCTGTAGACCCTTCTCCTCTCCGCAGCCACTCCTCCTACCCACTACCCCTCTCCCAATGCAAATTTCCTGGCGTCGCCACTGTAAATCACCATCTATATTACAGCCTCAAAAGACGAAAAAATTTGTTAGGTGAAGCCAATCCTTGCCAAAAAATCAGAAATACAAATCGTCGCGTACAAAGTGGGACTTTCGTTCCAACGAAGCCACCGTCAGCTACCACTTTTCTTTTCTGTTCTATACAACGATGTCCACAAGTACGAAAATTAATAAGTTACAACGTAGATAATTTGTCAGCATGGAATTATTAAGCTTTTTCATTTCTTTCCCGCAGTAATTAATCAACAAGAGGATACGCTGCGGGTAACCTTGGCGAGAGCACCAATTTTTCTACCCAAGTGACAGATTGTCAGCACGGTAATTAAGTTCCGCCTGATCAGCCGTGATATTCGATGCTCTGGCAATGTGCACCAGCTCGTGAATGCTCGTGCTTTAACACGCAAAAAAAAGTAAAGTTCCATGCAGGATGTAATCGTGAATGAGGTCGCTGCTAGTTTATTATCAACAAAATTAAGAGAATGACTGCAGGGTGCTGACTCGATCTAAGCTGGGTATTTCCTTTGAAGTTTCTGCCATCTGCTCAGGGATGTCGATGGCAAAATTGGATGTCAATGACTATAGCGGAAAGTGTCTTCTTGCGTGCAGTGTTTCCTAGAGTTGTGCTTCTATTTGGGTCACCCCATCTCATTTAAAGCTGTCAGTTTAGGTTTGCTTGCTGGACCCTTTGAAGATTAGTAGATGCAGAGAAAATTTGCCATAGAGATAGATTAGTCTGTTCGCACGTGAGTCAAATGAACGTGCTCTCAACCTATCACCCACAATAATTTTTGAGATTTTGACGGAAGTTGACAGGACAACAGAGAAGTAGAAATAAGATCCAGCGATATAGGACGTGTTTGTAACAGCAAGTACTTATTGATAAAAATAGTGTATCCAGTTCCTCAAGTTGATGATACATTACCTAATGGTGAGCCTGCGCTCCAATGTCGAAGAAAAATAAGAACTGTGGACTGAAATTCATGCCATCTACTTATTGTTCACATACGTACATTATATTACACCAAGACGTGTATCGTTGTCGTCGTTGTCTGGACAAACTGGGGCTTCAAATTCGGCGCACAATTTTCGCGCAAACAAATTCCTGCCCGTGAAATGGGTTTCTGATTGCGCAAAATCCGACTGCATAAAAAAATTGTTAAAAATCTCAGCCGCTGCTGCAATTTTTACATCCTATGAAGTGGCAATGGTGAACTTTTAACTGTCACTCATACTAATGTGTAGTGTAAAGCCGCAAAGATTGTTACTTTACAAATTACAGCACGGTGTACAGGACACACACGCCATGCTCAAGCCATGGCTACGACTACTCAGCCGGATTAGTTAAGTTGTATACCTACTTAAATGTTACGTTCGCTTATCCTATGACATATTTCTCTATCTTAACGCTTGTGTGCCGTACCTATGCTTCGTCCTCTATTTGGGAAGCGAAGATTAAACTCAAAGGTGTAGCCATCATAATTCAGCGCTCCTGGACTAAGTCAAATGTGACGCCTCCACCTGGTCCCTCGTGACAACACAGAGCTGCAGTTCGCGTACATTGTATATTCTGGTCTCCGATTGGCCCTTCCATCCCTCACCCCAGTCGCCCAACTTGCTTTTGCCGTTTTGTTGTGTCCGTCGGCTGATTAAGAAAGTTAGGATTATTTACAATTTGTCCTGGGACCGTTACAATGAATGCCTTTGCTGTAATGTGGGTTAGAACGATGTACTGCGAAAAAAAAAAAAAGGCCCGGTAAAGACATTACGTCCTTTTTTTTACCTGCCGATATCGATAACGGTATCGACCCTTGGCCCAGTTGAGGTAAAGGATATTTTCTCTTTAAAATATCCTTAGAGGAAGATTTTTTTTCAGCATTTATTTCAACATCACAGTAAATTATTGATAGGGGAGTAATACAATTTGACAACCAATATGATCAATAATAGTTGTTTAATAAATTGGTTAAAAGAGTAACTATTCGGTGCAAGACAACCCGAAAGTGTAACCCTAAGCAGAATAATATCTGTTTTTTGCTTACGCTTATTGTTAATGAGATACGGAGAAGACGTGCTGTAATTGTGCATAGATGTATGCGTGCAAGCAGCCAAATTTTAAATCTCCTTACCTTCGTCTCACTAAATAAAAGAGCTGCTGACGATGTGGTTCAACAGTATGGATGCTGTTCGAATATAGGATGTGTTAGATAGTCGGCTGATTAGCCGGTATCGTCTCCACATCAAATTTTCTCCGCCACTTCAATTACTTTTCAAAACTTTTTATGGAGACTTTAAAACGTGTTCCGATGAATCTTAAACCAAAAGATTTATCGTATTCATTCCTAACTGTGCGCATTATTTGAATAGTCCGTCCATTAGTCTCTATTTTTATGAAATGGAAAAAAAAATGACGTAAAGTTAGTTGCCAAGTAACTGCTGTCTCACAGATTTATATTTTTTTATCGTGAGATCAGATAGAAAAGTAATTACTGCTGGCACTTCATATCATTCCTCGCAAGAGGAATGAAACATCGTTATCCTTCAAAAAACATATTATATGCAGGTATTATTCTACCATGCGTAGAAAAGTATACAACCCTGCAACTAACGTGTCTACCTGCCTCCAACTTTGTCAGATACTGCTGAATCAGCTACTGTAAGTGTTCCGCCAGATCCTTTGTCTCATACAAACAAACAAAACAAACAAATATAATTTATTATCTCGTATACAGGGTACAATGGATACACCTATCGAGGTTTTCTTTTTGCCTTAATTCTAGAATTTTGAAGATCCAGTAGTGTGAAGAGCAGGAGAAGCAGTCCGTGCTGAGAGTCAATTTAGGATCCCTCATCGTGCATCGCCTTCCAATCTTTAGCTAACTATAGCTATGGTCAAGTAGCCCTTGGAGCGTTCAGAACTACGTCGGCCAAAGATCGAAACAAAGCTAAAATTACTCATATTATGCCTATACTTCATGCTTGTCTATAACGCACATATGTGGTATTTTTTGCAAAATAGTCAGTTAACATTGACTAGTAATAAATGGCGTACATAACATCGCAACAGATTCCATCGACCTGCGGTCAGCACAGTGGGAATACCTACTTTATGACTGACATGACACAAAATGTTCAATGCCTTTAAATTTTCAGAGAAGATGCAGTAGAACAAGTGAAAAATGCGTGCTCTAATTTTCTACCTCCGACAGAGAAACTTAACAATACTTCCTGTGCTAAATGAACACTGCACGCGAGTAGTGGTAAAATATACAAAGGATTTGGCGTAAGAAGCATCAAACTCAACGCAGTAATTTGCGACAAAAGTCTCGAAGACCGAAAGGATTTCGAGCTAAAGTTTTATTTTTTTTTTAGCACTTACACATGTTAGACGAGATCTCGGAAAATGAAAAGTGCACTTCTCTCGCGTGGGAGATCAAGTGCACTATGTCAAAAGGTCTGACGTTTGTCACTTAGATAATAAATAAAATGTACAATATGCTTTTTTCATTTCTACGTTTACCACTGACTGCATCATGAAAGTACGCAGTATTGCTGCACATGAATAATGCGCGTGACTAGAAGGTAAATGAGGTAAATTTTCTATCGTAGGAGACGTTAAAAATAATGCAGCAACTTTCAATAAATAGTGAGGATCGTTTAAAATAAGTCCTTTTTTAGCTCTGCCAGGGAAATAGAAGATTTCTTGAGGAAATAAATGCTACTATCAGTTTGCAGGGGTTGAGTTCAAGTTCTTTGCGACAATATACTTTACATTGCTTATATCTCTCTATTAGTTAACTAGTAAGCAGTGTGACAAGCATTTCGAGCGTATTTTGCCGTTCAAAGACTGGTTGGACAGGATATAAAGAGTTTTGTGGGTACATAAATATTATATGCAACTAAGGACGAATGAGACGAATCTTTGGTACAAGAATTAGCAAAATCGGTATACTGAGAAAGTTGGGGAGACACGGTTACCTGAGCTGCGAAATGTGGCGCGATGGAATTTAGGGATAATTCTAATTATGCTGCAACATTGAACTCTTTTTCTGGTAAATGACCACATATTATGGTGACTTCCATAATGCTATCACCATGAGAGCGGTTCTTATGGACTAAATTATATTTATATATCCCAGCTTACAGCTGAAATGCTTGATGTTCCTTTGATATGTTCTTTGAAGACGAGGTAACAGAGGCATACGGGGGTTATGCTGAAATACTAGTTTTCTGCTCTCATTAATGACGGTAGCAATGTTTAAGATACCGTAACCAAGGAGTGGCGCAGTATACCACGAGTTTTTGAATTGGAGTTGCGTAATATTTTTCATGATGGTTCCCGATAGAAGAATTTGGAGCCGAATTCGTTTGACGTTCAGTGATGTGTCCTTTATTTCATTGTATTTCAACAGCTGTTGGTGCCTTTGGTAGCTGTGAAATTAATTGTTTTATGACAGATGCAAGCGTGGAAGTGCCGCTTTGAATGAAAGAGACTATCTATTGTAAGAAAATGCATATTTTAGCAAAGTTTCTTAACAAAATTAACCACTTAGCTAGCCAAATAAATGCCCGTGTAGGGAGTAAAAGTTTCTCAAAAAAGCATTGCCAGTACTATATGTGTTATACTTATTTTACGTTTTTAGTTCAGATTTTAATTAAAATTCTGCTAAATGTAATCACCTCGGTTTTTTGGTTGCTTGCCTGGTTGGTTTATCCGCCCCTCTCTATAGAATAACCCACAATATTCCTTAATTTTGCTCAACAGAAAGAGGCCGTTGCTCTGCCAAGCTTGTTATCTAAACATTGAAGTCTTCTGAAATACCTCTCAGAGCTAGCATGGGAACAGAAATATAATTACGACATGCTGCTGAGATTTGATGCCTTTGAGCTCAAGAAAATGTGTAAATTGAGTAAACGATCAAGAAGGAAGATAGAAACATAATCTTCAGATCAGAATCACGCAGGAGCACAAAAAAATAGGGTTACACTGAATCATTTGCTTCCTGCTGGCATTCCCTACCTAACGGCCGCGGACGCAACGCGTCACCGAGACTTAACTTGAACCTGCTCTATGTCGCGATTCTAAACTGCTCGTGTCAGTGAACACTTGCGTGAGTGCTCCTGTCTGGGTTGTTTCGAATGTCTCTTAGGGTAGCGCTTTGGATCCTTGTTGTTTGTAATGGGTACCTACGATATGTTTTGGTCCTTGAAGCTCATTACGTGCGGCCAATTATGCTCACAATTCTTCTCTGTTGGCGGTGATTCGGGCCCCGATATGCGTGAGGCTGTTGCCCAGTCCAAAAGCCAGTTATAGTTTAACGCATAATGCTCCTACTGGAGTATGAAAGTGAATGTAGACATAACTAAGTCGATAATGATCAGTCGAGCTCGCGCTCTATTTCATCCGCATCCTCCACTTGGGAGAGGTGACACTATTCTGCAGGGGCCCAGCTGCCTTGAGACGTTTGGTGTCTTCTATGATGAGAAGCTTACTTTTGAGGCACATATTAGGCCTCTGGCATTTCGTGCTGCTTCGTAACGTTGGCATCGTGAGTGAAATACAAGCTGTATTTGGTGATGACGTAGCCGGAAGAGGCTACTGAGCTTTCTTGCTTCCTCTTCTAGAATATTTCCTTCCCTGTATGGGGTTCAGCATCCACTAATCTTCTTCATCTGCTTGACTGCCTTCCGACTTGTTGGCTCAGCCACTTGTATTTCTGCCCACATTAATCTAGAAGTCTGTGTCATTGACGGAGTGTTGCTTGCCTTTGTATGTTCTATAAGGTATTCAACATCCAGGGACATTAGTTGCATTCATCTGTTACCGCTCTCAAAATCTTTTGAAAAAACACACGGGCTGTGGCCGTAGCCCAGCCCTACATCTTGGAGACGGTTGGGTGCCAAACTTGTCAGTTCGGTCGTTGTGACGTAGCCAGAACGGTGCTAACGTCGACTTCAGTGCCGGGATCCGTGTCGGTCTGCAGGTGTTCAAGTCAGCTGTTATAAAGGTATTTTTGAGTGATTCATCTTAGCGACGCTCTTGGCGTCTCGGAATTGCGTAGTATTTCACGTGGTTTATCTCCCCTCCCTTGATTCCGTGCCGTGAAGTTTAATTCATAACATTCTTGCTCAATGAAAAGCTAGGTGTCAAATATAAACAAAAACTCAGAGGACTTTCAAGAACTCATAGATGTATGCATTTCTGCGAATGCATTATTCTTTCAGTACAACTCAAACCTTTTATGCATACATCTGCTTCCCAGTTACTTTTCCTATACTGTAGTCTCCTTATAAAAGATAGAGAAAATACGATTCCACCTATCTATAACACGTATGGAAACTGGAACTTACTGTTTTGCGTACACATTATACTGACAGCCAGTGCTCTATGTACAATACCGGAACTTAACGTTACCTGCCGGACAGAGTCTGTGTTTCCCCACTATCGTTTATTTTATTTCATTTTTGTTTTTTCTACAACTACGGACTGAATTCTACCCTTTTCTGCAAAATAGTCGTTCTTTTTTGCGGTCTAGTCTGTCGGCTTCCGCGTTGCCTCGATATGCTACATGCCCCTTTCTTTTCCTCTCTCGAAAAAGTTGCCATTGTTTAATAAAGAGGCTTGAAACAGCCAAAGTATCACACCAAAGCTATTGGCTCTATTTTTTTTCCTTCAGTTGCAATGGCAATAGTTGGCTTTACACAAAAGGTTCCATGACTGAACTTAATCTCAGATATTTATTGATGAATTAGAACTCAGATCATGACTGAATTCAATCCAATCTAATTATTGATGAAATAAAACTCAGTTCCCCATCAAGGATGCTGAGACTCTACAAGGTTAACTAGCGGGGCGGGGCCAAACTGCAATGCACCATGGGTAATGAGGCGTGTGACGTCACAAAATTCGAGTACGCTACTACGCAGCTATATTACATTGTTTCTCCATCATTGCAGTTGTGCCTCCAGAGTGTCCTACATGTCCTAGAATCTTTATAGTTACACAAAAAACACGTATGAAAGCATCTACTAACTTTTATTTAGCATTCTGAAGGATACAATTTTATCATTATTTCGGAGAGTGTCTGTAAAATGCACCTTAAGCTGTACCGTCGCGTACGCGCCGTTAACAGATCCTCCTCCTCTAAGAGTAAAAACTACCACAGAATTGGAAAAAGAAATTATTGATATAACATTGGCCAGTTTCAACACCATCTTTCCGAGAGACAGTTTAGGAGTGGGAAATACGATTAGGTCATTCTTTTCAAGTTAATTAACGCGAGTCGGACGCGACACTTACTTATAATGCTGTAACGCACTAGCTGATGTTTTTTTTCCCAGTTTTACCGAGCAATAAATATTGTCCGGCTTCTGCGTATTATGTATAGACTTTTGCTTTCATATTACTTCGCCGGAGGGGAAGTAATTTGCTTCTCTGATGCTTCAATGTTTTTCAAGCAAATTTTAGTAAAACGTCCTTCTATCTCTGCGTTTAATCATACGCATCTGAACCATTTTTGTTGCAGCTGTTTGAAATTATAGAGGATAGCAGGTCATTGGTAGAAAACAAGAATAAATCGATCAGTCATATGATTCCATCTTCAGAATCATATTACTCTCGATAAAACTCACTTGATTGATTGCATTTTGAAGACGATAAACTTGACTCCAAAATTGCTTCTAACACATGCGGGCATTTACCGGTTGAATTCATCTGCGCTTTTAACAGCCTTTTAACCAACGTTCTTTCAAAATTTCATCATTCAGAAAGCTTAAAAGTTCGTAGATGCTTTGATACATATTTTGTGCTACTACGAAGATTGCAGGACATGTAGGGCACTCTGGAGGCCCAAATGAAATGATGGAGAAACAATGTAATTACGTACGACCGTACTTGAATTTTGTGACGTCACAAGCCTCATTACCCATGGTGCACTACAGCTTGCCCCGCCCGAGGGCTAACCTTGTAGAGTCTCATCATCCTTGGATCCCCATCATACTAAAATTTCTTCATAAACGGAAAAATCTCTATATCTGCAAGTTTACATTTACCATTAGACAGATAAACCTAAACAGGAGTCCGATTACACGCCTATCTTTTAGACGGCAAATATAACCCTATCGTGACAGCGTTTCCTGTTTGCACCAAGAGTTCCAACTGGCCAATTTAATCTCATTCAACAATAACTGTTGACGAAGTAGAACTCAGAGACCCCTCAGCGATAGCAGACGCATGTTTGTTGTCGTCGTCCCGGGCACTGAAAAACTTTAGCAGCTTCAGACATCTAACCGCTGACCTTAATATGTAACAGCGGAAAATATTTGGTTTACAAGCCACAATTGCGGTCAGAGTTGAACACAGAAAGGCTCTCCCAGCCATGCACATAACATAGTATTGAGATTGACCTGGCGTTTGTTGGACGAGGTATCGGAAGTAACTGACTCACGAACAGCAAAAATGCATTGCATTTGCCCCGAATTTGTACACGCAAGTCTTGTTGTCACAAGCTTATGGACCCAGAACTTGCCCAGGTCATTCACCTCCCAGGGCTGCTCAAGTTAGTTTTAAGGTTGCGTCAAATATACAGTTGGTGAAACATGAGCTCATATTTTGTACTACTTATTCTAAATTTTTAACTAAACGGTGATAAAAAATTGTTTCTGTAAGCTTAATTTAAACTTCTAAATGAGATTGAAAGGCAAAATTTAAGATGAAAACTATCAGCCTTACTCATTATGGTCGCGCATTCGCACCCGAATCAGAAAACTTAAGAATGGGCCTAGCGGTTCTCCTGTGAAATATTGAAGACATTAGGGCATAAGCCATAAGCCGTAGTGGTATGCACTATGTCTGCCCGTCCTATGTTCTGGGACATCGTGCCCCATGAGGGACCCAATAGGTTAGCTTCACCTAGTTAGACGTTTCGGATGTTTTTATTTCATGTTCTCTACTTTTCTTTTGCTGGTGATCGCTGTTCTCTTCTTCTAGATGGCGGAATGGGACATAAAGTCCCGAAATAAAGGCGCCGATTTGGCGCTGAAATTTTCTTTACCATTACCTCCCACTCAAATCCAGTATTTATATTAACATATTTAGGTAAAGTAAGGCATTCTAAGACGTTTTCCACGAATAACATTTTCGTCAGAAATGCTTACTTTTCGAGATATTACAATTTGAAGTTCGTAATGTTTTGCTATGAGAGAAAATAACCACACTGGTAGAGTGTAATGGAAGATCTCTTTCCATATAAGCTCAATATGCCAAGCATTTTGGGCTTATATGGGGTGGTAAAATACTGAATCTAATAATAGTTGCGCTTAAATTTGCAAGTTAATTGATGACTTCTTGATACAATTGATGAGAAATTAAAACTAAGGAAATTATCTAATTACAAATCTAATATCGACAGATGATAAAATTAAACGCTTCGGGATAGTTTAAAATCCCAACATCAGAAAAAGAACTTTAAGATCTACAACATATAAATAAAATGTGTTCTTTATTATCTAGATAGGGGAGTATAGATGAGGTCGAGCGCAAGTTTAAAGAGCAAATGAACAGAGCTCCGTAGAGCAGCCGGATATAAGCTCCTGTACAGTCGGCAGATGTGGGCTAGTCAAGGGTTGTGTGAAGCGGTACAGCTGAGGTCATAATGTTAAGGGTGGGTCTAGTTCTGTTGGTGTAGAGGATATTTAATGTTGTGATTTCGATTGGATTAGAAGAGTCAATGATTGAGAAGTTATTCTTGCTGATGGGATGGTTGTTTTGCTGAGCATGTAGGCGAGGAGCTGAACGTGAAGGCTTTGCAAGTGGTAAACTGGTTCGGCTGGATACCCCTAAATGTTGGTCAATGCGGGTTTGAAATAGATAATAAAGAAAACATTTTATTTATAGGTTGTAGATTCTCAATTTTTTTCCGATGATGGGTTTTTAAACTATCCTGATACGTTAAATTGTATCGTCTGTCGACATTTTCGTCTATAATTATACAATTGAAGAGAATGCAACTGTCGCCACTAATTACTTAGATATCAACTCGAACTGTTTTGCACTTAACGCTATATGATAGCTACTGGCTAGCCATCCCTGCTGCCAATACCCTCTAATTAGCGTACGGGTGGCGCAGGAATATTATAATCTCCACTATACGAGCGCACCTTGCTGTTCAATACGACCGTTTTGCGCTCATCTGAGCCAATCTGGTTTATTAGGCTACGCAAAGTGACTTCTCGCGTCGCCTAGACATTGATTGACGGTTTCGCTCAACGGCCTGAAGAAATATTGGCTTCAATATTATGGGATCGAGCGCGAGGAAAGCGAGGCAATATTAGCGCTTATTCGTTGAGAGAAACAGTGCAACATTGTGGCTTATTGGGACCGTACTGTGTGGCTCGTATAAGCTGTAGTATTCTGTACTACTATAACGTTGCGCTGTCTCAATACCGATACGTCATCTACAGTATATGAAGCACACCATAGGATAATAA
Source organism: Parhyale hawaiensis (assembly GCA_001587735.2). Classification (NCBI taxonomy): domain Eukaryota; kingdom Metazoa; phylum Arthropoda; class Malacostraca; order Amphipoda; family Hyalidae; genus Parhyale; species Parhyale hawaiensis. The sequence goes on from LQNS02278160.1 coordinate 16,249,643, forward strand.
TTAATATTGTTTACGAGAAACAATCCGTATGTACGGCCCCAGAGTGGCAACTGCTGTACAGCTGTAAAGAAAATAATATGATTGTTTGGAGAACGTGGCCGGAATGAAGTGCGATAAGTTGAGAGAACCGGTCCAGTCGACTGTTGTGATTGTTTTTACTGGGTCAAAGTACGATATTATTCTCTAGCCCCAGAAAATGTACTACCTAAGTGCTATGAGAATCGAGCCAAATTCGATAGGGGAATTACCCAATTGCCGAACTACTTCTATTTCCGAACAAAGAGCTATTATTTGATAGGTTTGTGTTATAAACCTATTAAATAATAGCTTTTTGTTAGTTAGTTAGTTAGACACTTGGTAATTCCCCTATTATGGCACAATTAATCCTTCCGCTTAGGTAATGTTGATTAGGTAAAATTTGATTCTCTTTATGCTCAGTTGCTCTTCCGTTGCTCCCATAAATTATAATTGTTACATAGTATTTTACTAGTTTCCAGTGTTTATGACATTGTGAATTAACAATACCGTGCACCAGAGTACTGTAAGTATAAGTGGAGCATGAATAGTATGAGTTTACAGTGATTAAAACAACAGCGAATTTTTCATCATACCAGGGAACTGACTGGATCATACTTGCATTGCTTGAAAAAAACTTCTTTGGAAAACGTAATCGATTTTTCGCAGACATTAAATTGTCATGAAAGTTACTGCGTCTGCGAAATTTCAATATTCAAATAATCTAACAGTTGCCTAACTTTGTGCAATTCTCCCCTTCTTCTTGGGGGAGCTTTTTAGAATATTTATTGGAGGGTAGATTGTCGAGAAGTATCCAGGCTTATTTTTTTTTCTCTGCTCAGTGGTTTGTTGAAGGAACATGTTCTTGAAACAGAATGGAATAGAATGAACTACAACGAAATGGAATGGCATGATATGGAAATAAATGAATTGGAATGGTATGAACTGGAATGAACTAGACTGGCATGGAATGAATTAAAATAGCATGCAATGAACTATATAGAATGGCATGCAATGAACTATATAGAATGGCATGGAATGAACTGGAATGGATGAATCAGTATTAAACCAAGCACACGATAGGTATTGCTACCTAAGTATAGCGAAATGATGGGCGGACATGAAGTGTAATATTGATGCAAGCACCACGCGCTGAAAACTTATTTATTATAGCTACCTCGAGCCCCAAGAGGAGCTTCATAGCTTACCTTACCCCCAGTTACGCCTTCGGGACGTCTTTCTTCTTGCATCCGCTTCGCTTCTTTCGTTTTTTTAAGCCCTATGCATTAATTAACTTTTCTGTTTTTCTCCTGTCTCCGATTTATTTTCCCATTGATGGGTTCTTCCTTTTCAATCAATCTGCTCTATTAAGTACACACATGGAGATGGCACAATGTGTGTGGAACACCGTTTACCACTAGGGTTAAATTTATATTACAAATTAACATTTTTCATTGCCCCTTTCTCATCCATTCTTCCTACCGCAGTATCTGCTGTTTTTACTGTGGTTTAAGTTAATAATAGTATAGTATAGTAAACTTTGACAGTATTCTGCTTATGATGCAGTACATTCATCCATTGCGCCCATCAATCTTTCCGTAAGTACAGTTACGAGCATAATTAGGGGACAAAAATAAAAAATTTCATATCTTAAAAGCTGTAAAAGGTTCAACGCTGAAATTTTAACACAGAAGAGGTATTTATTGGGATACTTAATAATATGCTAAGAATTTATTACCATCCGAAGAATAAGAAAAAAAGTTATGTATATTTAACTTATAATTATGAATTTAGTGTGAGCAGAATTAAGGGACACTTGACAAAAAACGCAACAAAACAACAAATTTAACAAAAACCTTCATCCTTAATCA
>LQNS02278160.1:16256514-16274614 GCA_001587735.2 Parhyale hawaiensis
AGGACAACTACCTTCTGGGAAAACAATGACCCCTAGGAGGACAACAACCCCTGGGAAGTTAACTACCCCCAGGAGGGCAACTTCCGATTTGCAAAAATAAACACGATTAAATTAGATGTGCAACTAATTACATTAAAATCCAGCAACAATCATACCGGTAGAAGGAAATTTTCCAAACACTCAAAATAAAGTTGGTAAACCGTGAAAATTTTCACGGGTCCAGCTAGTTCTTAGTATTAGATTAGACTAGAGTAAGCCCGCTGTAAAGAATCACAGCGAGAAATTACTGAAGACGTTTTTCTCAGTATCCATGCCTTACTTATGTTTCCGAAGGATACGTTGCAGCACCGATTCAAATTGTCATAAAAAATAAGCGCTCACTTTTTCGATTCATGTTAGGAACACAATCGTCCTCCACTTTAGGTGACATGCAGAAAACTCTTCCATTATCAAGCACTAAAACATTATTGTATTCAATGAAACTAACTGGAACCTGTGAAAATTCCACATGAGAAAAGCACTATGCTTCAGTGATATCTTATCCTATCTAATACTGAGCGAACCTTGGTATATTGAACAGGATAAAAACATTGTTACTCTGTTACTCACTTATAATGCCACCCCCCCTCCCGCCACCCAAAACCGTATCAAGCATACGAAGCGCGAAAATTACACAGCGCGAAAATATATTCCAAGCCACACCGCCAATCTTCCGCCTATGACCCGAGAGCAGTGCCGCTCGAATGAGTGCAAACTTTGTCTTCTCCCGAGGTGGTATCCAATATACCTACCGTAATTCTTCCGTATCTAATAGTGAAAGCGTAACGGTCGTACTAAGGAAGGAAGGAACGTGTGGAGGAACAAGCAGAATTATAATATGATACCCCGTGGCGTATCTTAGATACCGAAGGATTAGCGTTCAGTACATCTAAGTTTTTGTTCTGAAGCGAAAACTGTTCCAACAAAGAAAGGCAACAAGCCAGAAAAAATAATTGTGTCTACTGCCCGTGAACAATCATGGCTTCCTCTTGGCTTCGTTGATCATCTAGGCTACTGAACCTATGCGTAGTGATTGAGAGCAAAGAGAAGTTTCAAATATCTTTATTGGTTCAATTTCAAGGAGTGCTTCAAGTAAGAAGTACATTCAAACAATAAAGGGATAAGGATCCCACTTCCGCCGTTTTCTGCAATCTGGTCACTGATCTCTATGAAAACGCAACTCAATAATGAATCTAAGACCTGGACCATTTTTCGCCTATCTATTTTGTTAAGAGCGTGGCAGGAAATACAGTAAATTTACTTATATATTTATTTTTAGTCATATGTTTCATGTGAGACTCTTAACGAAATTGATAGAAAGAAATTAGCACTGGCGTTCTTGGCTTCAGTTCTCTGGTAAATTAATACACTTCTTATTTACCGGATACTCATCGGAGGAAACTAAGAAAATGGTAAGATATTCTTCAGCGCTCAACATTTGGGGAAAGAATACGAGGATTTTTTGGCAGCAAATAATTTTTTTCCAATTTGGGTTCTTCTTTGAACAGAACACTTTTTACTTGAGGAACAAACCACCGCTTGATATGATATCATCGAGAATCCTTGATAGAGAGCTCAGTTTTTATTAATTAAAAGACAATATCGACTGCTGGAGAAAAAAATGGCTCTTCAGCGCATCATCAATGGAAACTTGGCATTGCTCAGCCATAGCATTCTTATCTGTTGCGTTCCATAATTCAAGCTGGCACTTCAGTGAATCCTACATAAGGAAGTTAATAAGAAAATTATGATCAGTGAAGACGGGTCATCACAAATTCTTCACTGTCATTTTTGACAGTACTGGCACTCTAGTTCGTTACGTAACCTTTAATAAACAGCCAACAATTGAGTCTCATTTACCTTTAATGAAGAAACAATAATTATCTATCTTCTATAATATTTATAGCGTCGTTTCTACGTACCTTTGTGAGTTACGCTCTTCATCAGTAACAGATAGCAGGAAATTAAATATATAGTTCGGTTGTATCCATGATACGGAAGTCGAGCTCGGCTTCATGAGCGTGTACGTTAAATTTAAAGGTGATACGGGCAATACAATTGGACAATACATCACGTATATGTATTTCCCTTGCGCACAGACAATGTTCAATATAGCTTTCAAAGTAAATTAGCTGGTGATGGTGACCGACACGGCCAGGAGTGATCGGGGATAATTAGAGCGTTATCTATGACCAGCTAAAGAACACTTGACTTTTGCAAAAGGAAAAAATGGTGATAACAATCCAACGGGTCACGAGCAGTTTAGTATACTATAAAACTTGAAAATATTTGTTCATTACTGTAGAATTTCCAGGGTTCCAACCTGAAAGGCCCAGCCAGACCGGGAAATTTCCACGGATGCAGCTAGTTCAAATAAGTATATAAACACACGGCGTTCATTCTTAGTATAGGCTAGTGGCCCGTGCCACCGTTAAAAAAATGGCAGAATATACTTTCTTGGATAAAAGTCAAATTTTCCTCACTTTTCTTCATGATTCTCTTCTCATGGTTAGCTTTTCCTTTTTCTTACTTGAGCTTCTATTCAACCTGCTGTTTATGAGATGAAAGATATTAGTTGTGAAAAAAAAAAAACAGTTTAATCTACAGTAGTATCTATGATACCACGTCGAGATACTTAAGAGGTCTTCGCTTTATTATGCTCTTTTTTTTATGCTAACACCCTATTGTAGCGGGGTTATTTAGTTCCAGAGTATCCAACTATATCACCTTAATTCCACTTTATTGCATAAGTTTACCTAAGTCACTCTTCTAATTCTGGATTCAGTCCTTCATGAATCGATATCTATAAGCTTAGCCATTTAGGATGTACTGTGAGAGAGGAAATTGCTAGTAAATATAGAAACAAATTCACAGCACAGCACATATTTGTAGAATGCTAAATTCCAGATATTTTCTTAGAATATCACTTCGTGACTTTTTCCATATAGCATCATGTACCCACGACAGCATCACTTATGCTGAATATCCAAGACAGAGAAGACTGATCTCACGATTTCTGATAACTACAGTAAATTATGGCCTCTACAGCACTGAACTAGGAGGCGACAGGAATTAACCATCATTGAGAAGAAAAGTTTTCAAAGGCTTAATGGAAGGGAACGATATTGGTGAAAAGTTCAAAATTGTACAATGTACAGCGGGTTATGAAGAATCATGAAGGACAAATAAGGATGCATGCAACTAATATTTCATCAAAGATTGGTGGCAGGAATGTTGAAATACGTACCATACGTAATCCAATATAATACATAAATATAAATATTGCCTCAATGAAGGTTTTCTACTCACCATAATCAAAGAACATTGTTCTTTAAAACCAGACTAGTACTAACCTGACATTTAGATTGGCGCCAAACTATTGCGAGGGATACAAAGTATAGCAAACTCCTCAGCGCTATGAAGCTAGGATCAGCTGCATTTCGCAAACTGACAAGGTAAAATCTTCCTAGTCGCGCAACGGATGAATTTTTATTTATCTATATAATCATGCATATCAGGATGGAGAGAACCAACAAGTAAACAAGAAACCATCAAACTCTGTTTGTATTAATCATAATTAATGCATTACTATATAGTGCAATGAAATACGTAACTTCTCTTGGTTAAATCAAAGTTGAATTTCAACGAGCAGTCTATCAATCTAAGAGTGTTACAAAGTGTTACTTCGTATGCAAGTGTTGCTTTGGAATCCCTTGGTTTCATGTTTAGGTGGAGCTGGCTAGTAGCAGGCTATCAGCCTTCACCTCTTACGAAACATACAGAATAAATATATTCTGTCCCAGTGGGCATGCATATTTTTTAACGGCAGTAGTAAGTTTCATTTAGTTTCGTGGGTCAGATTTTCCCTTGTACAATTCGTCCAGAATGTCAGCAGCCGTGTCCAGGGAAGCTGCCCTTCCTCTCCTGCCCTGCGCGGTTAGTAATTCTAACTTTAGCCGAAATTGATGAAATTCAACCCGAGTGTAGCGCTGGTTTCCCTGCACAGTAGCGCTGCGGAACTTGTTTGTTAACGCACGGATATTCCCTAACGGCGTCCAGCAAAGGCCTGTTCAAGTGACTGCCATGAGAATGCGTACCTTACTTTAAGCTAATGGTAAGAATGCTTTATTGTGTCGTTTAAACAGCAGAACAGTCCAGATTTTTTCGAAATATAATTCATTTCAAGTCCGAAGACACTGTATATCAAAAACATTATAAGTGACACTTGCTTAAGCAAAGCTACTTGACGGCCAACATTTTAGAAAATCTCTTGGCAGACACACGACAGTGCTTACGTGAACAGACAAGACATTCAGATAGTTTACCAAGGGAACGCGTTCATAGGACCGGGGTGTCAGTTTTTAGCGGATAGACGACAACTGCGGACAAATGTGGACAACAGATGTATACAATACTAGTGAAAACCCGCTCGTGTGATACTACATAATTAATTTACTTTGTTTTGTTAGCGGAACCAGTCCTACGCCCTAACCTATCAAAGGGAACAACAATGCCGAAGATAAACATTTGTATTGTCCGCACTTATCCTCTGTCCGCTAAAAAGTGACGTTCATATAGGACCGTCTTGTGAGTTGACCTTAGTCAAGTTCAACGGTCCGTGTCGAGGACAGTAAAGTTACGGCGCTTCAGAAAATCATCGGACGAGGTCCAAGTGGTAGTCGGTTTTTACAGTCTATTGTAGTGAAGCAAAAGAGAGGCTATATTGGCGACAGTGTTCACGCCCCGCGGGCAATGTCTGTTCGGACTCCGTAACTATCTCACTGTTAAGGCCCGTCCAGACGATCAAACGTTTCCTCAATGATCGTGTTTTTATCAGTTCACGGACAAAAAGACATACGGTGGCGCGCTCAATGTTTGACATGAATGATTAACAGCAAGTTGAAAATCACGGAGAGGAAGTTTGAGGAAACTCGAAGTTCGAGAATTATTCCGTTTCCTGAATAGCGTGATTATATGTATATATGTGCAAGCTGAAGCCTTGAGCGCGGCAACGTAATCGGATGCGGAATAGTGGGGCGGTAGAAGTTATGTGTTAGTGCGCACCCACCCTCAAAAACCAATGTGTATTATTCTGTTTGTTTATTTATTTCTCAGCCAGTTAATTTCTTTGCTCATATTGCGTTCAATTTGTTCAATTTTGGACGACAAAATTGTCGTATGCGAATGACAAGAATATCAGAAGCCGTAAAGTATGTGGCCAACCTGAGATTCATCAGTTCTACATGAAACTTAACCTATCCCACTTATTCTTAGCTAAGCCTGACCCAACATAACATTTACTTATGAAGCCGGCCACATGCAATACCGGCACCAATAATACGAGTACGAGCCTTGTACGGTATTTTGAGAAGGTTGGAGACTTGTTTGTTAACGTACGGGAACTGTGGCCGAGAGCTGCTGACCAGTTCGAAAAGAACAAAAATTTAATATCTGATTTACGCGCCTTAGTCAATGTCGCTGTACCTTGTAGGAATTGACGGTGCCACTCTCCCCTGGTTTTTGGAATGAAATTAAAGATTAAACTGGAGAATATGTCAGCTGATTCTACGAGTGAATGTTTTCGGGTCATTGTTAGGCGTCTTCGCGTTACCACTGCCAAAATTAAATTTTATTCTTGACTGGAATAAAATATGCATCACAGTGTCGAGGGCAAATCTAATCCAATGAGGAAATATCTAAGTTTCATAATGTCAAGTGCTACAAATCAAACCTGCTTCTAAAGATGTTTCCCCTTTCTAAGCGTTGCAAGAACTTGAGCCCAAACTAGGAAAATTCAACTCAAGTGCAACGTTGGATTTCCCTTCGAAAGTGAGTAGGAGCATATGAATCCAAATTTGTAACAGAAACGTTTGTAGACTGTTTGGAGACCAGAGTACGCTAATGGGGCTATGTTTGGATTATGTAATGCATGGCGGAGTTGCCTCTACTTACAGCAAACCTAAATCCTCATAAAAGTAAAAATAACGTGGCAACGACGACGGCAAACACATGTGTATTTGTTTATTTATTTCGTACACAGTTAGGGAACATAGGTGGGGTCGGGAGGAAGTCTAAAAGCGAATGGACGGAGCTGCGTGGAGGGGCTGGAAATCAGCTCGTGTACAGTCGGCTGATGTAAGTCTAATGGTGAACTGTATGAAGCGGTACAGCTAAGGTCATGTTAAGGCTGGGTCTGTTCCTATGTATGTAGAGGGACTCTATGGATTAGAAGAGGCTATGGTTGATAAGTCATTCCTGATGATGGGATGGTTGTTTTGCTCAGCATGTAGGCGGAGAGCTGAATGGGAAAGTTCTGCTAGTGGTAAACCGGTTCGACTAGATACACCTAAGTGTTGGTCAATACGGGTTTTAAAATGTTGCCCAGTGCTACCGATGTACAAGGCATTGCATCCTGTGCATCTGAAGCGGTATAGAACACCTGCCAGCAGTAGTGTGGCAGGTTTGTCTTTAAATCTAAAGTATGACCCTATGGCAAATGTGATTTAGTATGAAAATTTGAAGTTTATATGTGGGTAGGCTTCAGTGAGAAATATTTTCAATGTGTTTATTGCACTAACAGAAGTTTTGTTGTAGTATGGAAGCAAGTGGAAGAAGTCTAATTTAGGGACGGAGTGTTTGGTATCACCTCGCTTTTCACCAACATTCCCGTAGACGAATCTATAGATATTATTTTCAACAATTTTTTTACGACAGTGAGCTATTCCACAACATGGACAAACCTACCTTTAGAACTTTCCTTAGTCTCGCCATTAAAGCTTCCTTCTTCATGTTCAATAATAGACTGTACAAACAAACAGACATAGTTTCAATGGGCTCCCCGCTGAGGCCCTCTCTAGCAAATGTCTTCCTATGCCCTCACGAAACTCTTTGGCAGATGATGCTTTACTCATATTCAACAACCAAGCTAATTCGGACTTATTTCTACAGTATTTAAAAAGTAAATATAGAAATGTAAAGTTTACTGCTGAAAATCAGTTAGATAATTCTTCAGCTCGTTTAAATGTTTTAGTAACTAACCAAGACTCAACGCTTACCACTGCGGTTTACAGAAAACCCACCTTCTCAAGCCCGGGACAAGTTTTTTCAGTCACTGCTACGATCAATTTAAAATCAATTCAATTAAAACCTTACTATTTCGGGCATTATCATTTGTCCTCCTCCTACCGTGCCTTCTCAAGCAAAGCTGACTGTCTCCGAACATTCTTCAAAAACAACGGTTATGCGCACCATCTTCTGGACCTCTGCTGCAAATTGTTCCTAGACAAATTGTTCGATCACGGCATTAGCAAACCCTCCGTCCCTAAATTAGACATCTTCCACTCGCTTCCATACCAAAACAAAACCTCTGTAAGTGCAGTAAACACATTGAAAATATTCCTCTTTGAAGCCTACCCAGATTAAGCTTGCAAATTTCATACAAAAACCCATTTACAATTTAAAGACAAACCTCTCAAACCTCCCTCGTCAGGTGTTATATACCGTTTTAAATGCTCAGGAGAAAATGCCTTGTACATCGGTAGCACTGGATAATATTTCAAAGCCCGTATTGACCAACATTTAGGTGTATCTAGTCGAACCGTTTTACCACTAGCACCACCTTCCCATTCGGCTCCCCGCCTACATGCTGAGCAAAACAACCATCCCATTAGTAGGAATGACTTCTCAATCATAGCCTCTTCTAATTCAATCGAGCTGACAACATTAGAGTCCATCTACATCCATAGGAACAGACCCAGCCTTAACATTATGACCTTAGCTGTACCTCTTCATACAGTTCACCATTAGACTCACATCAGCCGACTGTACAGGAGCTTACTTCCAGCCCCTCCACGTAGTTCCGCTCATTCGCTTGTTAGTCTTCCTCCCAACCACACCAATGCTCCTGTAATTTTGTGCGTAATAAATAAACAAGTGTATTTAGGATAATGAGAGGCATATCGAACGCATCTTCAGCTTTCTAAACTAAAGTTTCTTCAAAGGTCAACAGAAATAAATAGTTTTCTTATAAAATTCTCGTGGTTCGTACCTCTACATTGTCATCGATAAAAAAGAATCAGCTTTCAATAAACAGAAACTATTACCACCGAAACCAATACGGCTGTCATCGATAATAAATTAAACATGTACAATAAATTCTTTCTCCCTGAGCGAGAGAGTTGTCACTTTATGCCATTGGTTGCGTCCCCTCCTCTCTTCCAGTTGACAGTTCACAATTAAATGGGAGACGTCCGTGTTCAGCGGTGGATAAAAGCCGATGGAGAGATTTTCAGTGCCACCGCCAATATTGGCGACCGTGTAGTGGAATGGTGCGTGTGGGCCATTTTTTTATTCGGGCGATATTAGTAATTGTCGTCCGATTGCGTGATTAAATGGTGCGATTTTATCGAGTGCCAGAGTGGGGATGACTGCACGGGCGAGCGTGAGAGTCTATTGGAGATTAGTGAGGAGGTGATATTGGCCTGCGGGATAACTGCACGGGCAGAGTCCAATGTAGTGTTTCCATGTCTTTGATATTGGTTCTGGGATGACTGCACAGGCAGAGTCCAATGTAGCATTTGCATATCTTTGATATTGGTTCTGGGATGACGATGACTGCACGGGTAGAGTCCAATGTAGCGTTTGCATGTCTTTGATATTGGTTTTGGGATGAATGCACTAGGAGAGTCCAATGTAGCGTTTGCATGTCTTTGATATTGGTTAAGGGATGATTGCACGGGCAGAGTCCAATGTAACGTTTGCATGTCTTCGATATTGGTTCTGGGATGATTGCACGGGCAGAGTCCAATGTAACGTTTGCATGTCTTTGATATTGGTTCTGGGATGACTGCACGAGCAGAGTCCACTGAAGTGTTTGCATGTCTTTGATATTGGTTCTGGGATGACGATGACTGCACGGGTAGAGTCCAATGGAACGTCTGCATGTTATGATATTGGTTGTGGGATGACTGTAAAAGTAGAGTCCATTGTAGCGTTTGCATGTTATTAATATTGGTTGTGGGATGACTGCACGGGCAGAGTCAGATGTAGCATTTGCAGCTCTTTGATATTGGTTGTGGTATGGCTGCACAGACAGTGTTCAATGGAGCGTTTACATGTCTTTGGTATTGATTGTGGGATAACTGTACAAGTATCAATCAATCAATCTTTATTGAAAATAAATGCTACATGTAACGCAACATCATTCTCAAACCGATATCTAAGCACTACTAAGTGCTTTTCCGGCAAAAGAACTACAAAACGGACAAAAAATAAAAGACTACAAAATACTCCATTGTCCATTGTAACGTTTGCCTGTCTTTGATGTTGGTTGTGGGATGACTACACGGGCAGCGTTAAATGTAGCGTTTGCATGTTTTTTAATATTGGTTGTGGGATGACTGCATTAGCAGAGTCCATTTGAGCTTGTATGGTTGCGAGGATAGAGGGCAGCAGTTAAACACCATAGGTGGTATCATCAGAAATTTCTTTTGTATTCAGGGACTCTACCATCCGAAAATAGAAGTGAAAGATCAGGTGTTGGAGGAGATGAGGCGTAGCGTGGAGACTGAAGAGAACGAAATAGACGAGATGGAGATTGTGCAAGCTACGAAGACTCGAATGAATGGCAAAGCGGGAGGAGTGTGTGGAATAGTACCAGAGCACATAAAGTATGGTGGAGAAGGAGTGAGAAACGGACTCACCGAAATCTACAGAAAGGCATGTACAGAGAAGAGAGTACCACAAGACTAGAAAAAAGCAATAGTTATCCTTGTATACTAAAACAAAGAGAGTAGAGAAGATTGCAGCAAATATAATAGGAATCAGCCTTTTGCCAGTTCCTGGGAAGATCTATATGAGAGTGCTGCTGAACAGAATGAGTGGAAGAATAGAGGCAACAATGAGAGAGGAGCAGGCGGGATTCAGACCAGGGAGATCAACAATAGAGCAAATACTCACACTCCGACAAATAGTTGAGAAGCGATGGGAATATGGGCAAAAGATATATTGTGACCTCGTTGACTTGGAGAACGCATACGATTCCGTGTGGAGGGAGTGAATGTGGAGAATTGCGGAGAACTATGGAATATCAACCAAGATTCTCCGGATTCTGAGAGAGAGGTACGGCGTAGTCTGCAGCTGTGTGAGATGGGATGGCGATGAAAGTGACTACTTTGAAGTTGGGACAGGGCTGTGTAGCGTCGCCAGGGTTCTTTACCATGTACATCAACTACATAATAACTAAAGTAATTTTGAGAGACGATGGAATAAGGGTGGGAATAGAGAGACTCCAGGACCTGGACTACACAGACGATGTGGCCCTGATGGTCGACACGTGGACTACGCTGGCAGTGCTGATGACGAGAATGGAGGCGGTCACTCAGCAGTTCGGGATCAACGTCAGCGTGGCCAAGATGGAGGTAATGCAGATAGGCAGAGAGCAGCATAGAATTGACATCGAACCGTTGACTTTCAGAGGAGAGGAGGTCAGATATGTAGAAGAATTTGTGTACCTTGGAAGTCTCTTTACAACTGACGGACGACATAATAATTATAAAGGGCGTGGAGAGAAGAAGAGTTGCGGCTTTGAGAGCGTTTGGGGCGCTGAGAAGCGGTTTATGGAGAAGAAGGGAGATCAGTCTGCGGGTGAAAATGAGGATCTTCCACATGTTAGTGATGCCTGTCCTGTTGTATGGAGCCTCCACCTGGCCAATGACCGTTACCGAGGAACGTAGGCTAGATGCCCTTGAGATGAGACTTGTAAAAATAATGACGAATATAAGATGGGACAAATTCAGAAGGAACTACGATATCCGGAGAATATGTGGACAGAAACCAGTGAGTCTCAGGATCAGAGAGGCCAGGCTGAAGTGGCCGGGTCACAGGGAGAGAAGGGACCGGGGCAGGCCTGCTAAAAGGCTAACATGGCGGGAACGAGACCGGTGGGCCGACCGAGAACGCGCTGGCGGGATGTCATCGGGCGAGGCCTGATGTGCGCTGCTGTGTAGTTGGACGATGTCATGGATAGCGCCACGGAACGGGAGTTACTGGCGAGACGTTGTTGAAACCTCGTGTCGCTGGCAAGCGACGGGAGATAAAGTGAAGTAAGTCAAGCTACGGTATACTTACTTCACGATATAGTCACTACACGACATAGGCTTTTCAACTTAGTGCTACTGCAAAAAATTGAGTGGCATGACTGCGGCACATTTATTTCACGACATATTCTCCCAGACGTTTTCCAATAACAGCTCAGTACAGTAAATCTCAACGCCTGTGTGGACGATCCATTTAGAGCAAAGGCCTCCATTATCGTTCTTGTAAAGACAAACTTTACTGCTTGTATCACAAGATGAATATCTGTAATGAAGTCACGAGCCAGCGAATTGAAAGTTTACCACTTTCCATTATGCTACAGTATAGACTTCCCCAATAGTTACTAGTTTTGCCTTGCAATTACTGCCTATCTATGCGAGCTTTATCTGTTAAAGAGCTACAGTAACTGTCCGAGTGAGTAGCCTCCAGAATGAGTGATAAAACCCTAGTTGCTCACAATTGAGTTATAGATAACAAGAATATATACGGTATGAAAGGTTGATGGTAGAAGTGCAGTAACCCTACGAGAATTATTTCAAATACAGTGTGTATTTTGCCGGCAAAGATGACAGTAAAGAATTGGTATCGGGCGCTCTTCAGGGTTCACGCTAGCGTGTGCTCGTGATTCTACGACTATAAGGAAAAAGCACTACACCCATTCTATAGCTGGAACCAGATCTTCTGTTGAAATAATTAAGAACAGCAGAACTAATTCTAATTAGGTAAACTGAAGGTTCTTATTTTCCAGTGTAGCCCTCATCTACTGCTAAAGAAGAACAAATTACTGTTGGTTGCTGTAATTTTTGAAAATATTCCAACGTGATCAATATCTATAGTTTCTGTCTCAGGAGTAGAGAGGAAACTAAGAAGGCTATCTCTTGTCCAGCTTCTCTCGAGAAATGGCAATGGCATTTTTCAAACAAAAGAAGTGCTTTTATTTGCTAATTCTCATTATTTTCTATCCAAATTTTATTTTAAAACCCCTTAGTTCAGGCGCGTTAAAAAGCGAACATAACCTAACGTTTTTCTGTTTTGTACACAAAAACTGCAAGACATCTAATGACGTTTTACAGGTAAGGGAGGATTTATTAATGATCAAAAGCTGATCATTTTGTTTCAGCTATTGATTGGAAATTTATGCAAAACCTAAATAAACAGTTTTTTTTAGACCGAACCTTTCGCATTGACGTAACAGTTTACAATTTATTACATACTGCTGTTAAGCCGCTTGTCGACGTCAGGTTGTATGTAAACTGATTTTTTATAGAGTTTGGCATTAACAATTTGTAATTAAAAATATAGATAGTTGATACAAGTGCACTCGAAACTGCAGCCAATTTGCGTTGCAAATTTACTATTATTCTCAATGTATGCGCGGAGATCGTTCTACTCGGAATCAACGCACAGTCAAGTGTGAAACCCAACTAGCCTGTCATTTGCACTCAACGCCTGATAGCCTTAAACGTAGCAAAGCTAGCTAATGCGAAGTTGCCTTAAAGAAATACAACATCTTGAGAAGAGACGATAACGCTGCTGTGAGTGAAGAAATTAGCCGAGTCTGTTGTACAATGTTGTATAGCTATCGCATCAAACGAAGCAAACATTTGATGGGTCACTGATCAATATGCACGGATCCCGTAATAGTGCAAAAAAAAATGGATACGCTGGCAAAAAATTGAAACGTATAAGAATATAAGAGCCGCGCAAATACATTGGAGAACATTGCAGCAAGTACAGTCGCATTTCTATATCTTTATCAAGACACAAGTTCAAATACTTTGCTGAAAGAAAAAACGCGAGATTCACGGGTGAAATCAGAAAACTAAGAGAGATTAGAGGAGGTTGTAAGGTAGACAGGCTGCGTAACGGTAGACAGGGTTAAGTGGCGGGTATTATAATTTAGACGACGTGGTTTTAGTTAGAAGCGCTGCCTCAGGTCAAACTTTGGTAAGTGAAATAACCGTGGAATTTCCGCGGGTCCCGCTGGTTCATCATAATTTTGTTGCTAATTTGCTGCTGAGAACGTTGCTTGAGGTCTGGGCTGGTTCATTTAGAGAATTATTGAAGGACGTCTCCACACTTAACTAATCCAAGCTTAAATTTCATTACGGGTCAACTTAGTGCCTTCGCCAGAGCGAAAATCTACAAATGCTGAGGCGCCATCATAGTGTCATCATTATCATGGATACATATTATGCATTGCAAATTTTATCTATATAGTAGGGTATATATATTAAAATAACTTTCCTTCACGTTATTCCAGTATGAAGTAAGTCATAGTTTTACTCGCTGTATTGTAGAGAACCAGTTTTTATTAAACAAACTAGAGGGCCAAGCCGTCAAAAATGACGGCAAAAATTTTGTGAATGAGCTCTTTATTGTCCCGGTTTCCAGTATAGGTTTTGCTGTATTACAGGTCTCATCCCTGCAGGCCTGATCTTCCATTAGTGAAACGCAAGCTGTACAACAATGAGTTTTGCGATAGCAAAATATCCCCCCTGCAAGATAAGGAGTGAATATCTGCTTGGAAATGATGAAGCGTTAAATTGCACTAAGAAAATAAAATTTCAGTCAAAAGAATTCACTGGAAATGCCCAGGGCTCACAGTATTGTGGATACCAACTGATTGTTGAACCTCCAGCGTCGAAATTTGGCTGCGATGTAAATTCAATATAAAAAGGCGTCTGCTCAGCTTGAAGATTCAACTACTTCGATATCATTCAGCAATGAAAGCGAGGATCCAGAGGCTGGGGATCCAGAGCCCGGGTTCCAGAGGCCGGAGAACGAGAGCTATGTTTGTCACCGGTACTCCAAGCGCTGAAATTGCATGGTATCTCACTACATGAATATTCTCGTATTAAACTCTTAACTGTGTGACGGAGAGACGGACCAACATTGGAGCAAGCGACCAAGAACTGTGTTTTATTATGTAGTGGATTCTTAGGATCAAATAATTACTAGAATATAATAAACCTGAAAACTATAAAAATGCAGATTCTTACATTTTACGCCACACCTATTTTTTTGGCCGGCTACGTAGCCTATAGTACTTATGTAGGCTACTTAACCGATCACTTACCGGCTACGTAGCCACTTAAAAAAAAGTTTCATTCTCTGGCAAGTTTTTAGCAGGGATTAATACAAAAACTGTACTAGAAGATTGTGTATACAAAACTAAGTCTCTGCATCATTATTTTTTTTATGCGTAAAGTTGGAGAAATTTCAGTAAAATGAGGTTCTGGTGAGGCATAGACTACACCATACCTTGACTGCTGAAATCGGAACAACATAACATGTCTGCCGTATTTCACAGTCAGGCTAACGTGCGAAAAGCGATATTGGCCGATTGGTCAAGTGTTTACTCAATCTTCAGGTGCTCTACGAGCCAGTTTATGAACGAAGTTAATATTTTTACACCTCTGGCTTATAACACCCTGTTCAAGTTGATGGTGACAGGTTCAGCTATATATATAATTTGGATGATTACACTGAGATAAATCAGATATGAAAATTGGAAGCTGTTTAGCGTTAAAAAACGCCATTGACTCGCCTGTTTTCTTTTTTTACATACTTCTACTATATTCTTCAAAAAAAGTGTAATTTTCCTCATCATTTTCACCGCTCACGTACGCTTACTTTTTCTTTATAAAGCCAAGCCCTAAAGTGAAAGCGAGTAAACGTTAGGGTGGAGTTGAAATATACAGTCCTACAACAGCTTCTAATGCTGTATAGGGCTTCATTTACAGCTTAGATAATAAGCCAACGCGGTAACATTTTATTACAGACCGCTCTCGGGAAAACGGCCCTCAGCAACGCAATCTAAATGCCAGGAAGAAAACATTCCCGTGTTTCGACTCTCAGGTAACCAGCCCTTTGAGAGCTTCCCACTCGGCGAAGCTCCCCAGTTGCGCTGGAGCTCCAACCGTTGCCGTCTATGTACTCATTCCTTCAATAGCTCGCTACCTTTCCCAAGTGAAACTTTTCTGTCGCTCAAGTCTCTAACTGCAGATTTGCCTGATTCGCACAGCCAAAGTTCCGTCGTGAAATCGGGTGCGTGTCGTCATGTTATCGTCTGCCTTGTGTCAACCGTTAGTTTTCTGAAAATTGCGAAAGTTCCTGACTTATTTATTGAACTTGCATTGTATTATTTTGATTGTCGTTCGTTAGAATGAAGCCAAGATAAGAGAACATAATGAAAGCGTATTCCCAATGCGGGTGTTTATTTACGGTTCGAAACAATGCTATACCAAAACTGACCTTCCTTTTAATCGAATATTTTTTGCCAAGTGCAGTAGAGCTCAAGCTACCGTGACCTTATGTTAAGCACAGACCGAGTTATCCTGTAGGCCTCTCAAGCTAGATATGATATTTTATTATTTATCTAGTCCTTTTCTTCTATGTCACACAGCCCCATCATGGAACTGTATTTACAAACAAACTCACGAGAAATTAGCACCAAAAAGTGACGTCATCATAGACGAATCTATGGCTGAGCAACTTAGGAGTATATTAACTAATTTTAGCAGAAAACTGGTTTTAAATTACGAAATTCATCTTTAGTGTATAAATAAATTAAGTTAATATGTACTAATTTAGCAATTATCTATGGAAAATTGCAGTGCATGTTGGTGGAAACTTTCACAGCACCATGGAGCGCTGAATTTGTTCCCTTTCGGCGACCTGATTTAACTTCTTTTTCTTCATTGAAGCCTTATTTACACTTCATATTCAGTTCACAGTGCTCTTCACAGAACATATATATTCCTTACCAACAAATATAAGCACCATTATAGCCAATTCTATACGCAAGAGAAACCACAGTAACAGTTAGCCAATTGCTCGAACTTTCTGTACTTGGCGATAACATTTTACGATATTTTGCAGCTTAAGTAGCTGGCCGTCATGACCGGGAGATTGAATGAAATAAATCGAAAATATACGGTGATATTTTCAAGAAAACATCATACGAGGGCCTTGGGTCTCACACTCAAATACTTCGAATCGTCGATGTGATGAAAATTTGCTATGTGCTATCACGGCAAAGTTCTATTTTTGTCCTATTGAGTCCTCGCGTTACATTCTTTGCTTCCTCAGCGGTGCCTACATCAAATTACTATTGCTCAATCCCAGTTTAATCTTCCTTACCCGGTGCATGGTCTGCCTCCGAAGATAGAGAGAAACAAGGGACGTAACATGCAGTATGTTGTTAGCAACTTGGAACCCACACACGGGAGTGTTCCCTCACTGGATCGGCGCTCTTTGGTGAGGAATGTTCATTTATGTACGGCAAATCAGGAATGTCCATCAATGTACGGCAAGTCAGGAATGTACATCAATATTTTATTTCGGCTCTGCTATTCGTTTCTGGCTTTACGTATCTAAACAACGTTCGCAAGCTGGTCTGCTATGGGCAACTGTTTAGAACATGGTGGTGACTTTCGATGTCAGCTTCAGCAATTTCCAGTTCTGAAAGCAACTCTATATATGTATATTTCTTTAGGAAAATGTTGACATGCGCAACTTACAGTTGCTAGTCCTAAAATTTGAATTATTTTTATTAAAACTTCGCGCTTGAGCTCAAACGGACAGGTAATACAACCCAAATGAAGCACCTTGCAACAACAGGAAGCCCCAAACGCTGCTAAAGAAAATCCAGAAAAAACATTAACAGCTGACTTAAACGCCTGCAGGCCAATACGACTAAAAGCCGATGCCGGCAACAAATTCCAAACCTTAGCTGACCAGGGCACGAAGCACCGACCGAACTGATTAGTTCGACATCGGACAGCCTTCAAAGTGAAAGAGTGCCCTCCGCACGCAGCACGAGTCTTTCCCCCAAAGACCTTGAGGGCAGGGAGAGAAAAATACAACCAATGCCTCTCATTATCGTACACCTTATGAAACATACATAGCTCTGCTACCCTTCTCCTGTGGGACAGGTTCATATGATCATTATCAGCGCACAGCCTGCTGGCTGAACGAACAAGTCGGTCCAACAGACGCAAGTGAGTGTCAGCAGCTGAAGCCCAGACCGATGAGCAAAACTCTAACACAGGCAACAAAAAAGTATAAAAACATCTACGAATAACCTGACTGTCACCAAACACAGAATTCACTTTACGCAGGAGCCCAATCGTAGTGGAAGCACGTGACACTTACCTCCTAAAATGCGGCTCAAAAGTAAGCTTCTCATCAAAGACATCGCAAAGAATCTCCAAGGAGCTAGACTCCTGAAGCAAAGTGTCATCAATCTCCAGTTGGGGATAGGGCGGTACAAGAGTCCCAGACCGACTGATAATCATCGACTTGGTTATACTGGCATTCAGCTTCATACTCCAGGCCGAGCACCATGCACTAATGCGTGACAAATCCCTATTCAGAGACTGAGCGACAGCATCACGCAGGCAAGGAGCAGGTATCACTGCTATCAAAGTGGAATCATCGGCATAGTTGATCATCGTGTTTTCAAGGGAAGAGAACATGTCACTAGTATAGATAACGAACAACAACGGGTCAAGCACACTGCCCTGAGGGACGCCAGACACCACCACGACTGAGGCGCTCAAAACGCCGTCAAAAGACACATTCTTCGTTCGCTCAGAAACAAAATCGCGTATGATTGACAGAACCCTACCACCCACACCAAAGGACTCCAGCTTGTATGATAGACCCCTGTGGTTAACCCTGTCAATCGCCGCACTAAAGTCCAACTGGACAAGGCGTGCCTTGTTTTCATTTACTTCTTATACATTATACAAAATACTTATCAGTCTGAAATAATATGAATATTCTACGAGTTTATAAAATATATATTTGTAGGAACAGAGTTGTTATTATTATTATTATTGTTAAAACTTCACGCTTGAGCTCCCACGGACAGGTAATACAACCCAAATGAAGCATTTGCAACACCGGGAAGCCCAAAACGCTGCTAAAGGAAATCCAGCAAAAAAACATTAACAGCCGA
>LQNS02278160.1:16291735-16303087 GCA_001587735.2 Parhyale hawaiensis
AAATTTTGTTTTCGATTGTTTTGAAATTCGGTATATGACTTGTTCTTGTTGAGATGTAAGTCATATTAAAATTTTATGAAAATCCAGTGACTAATATGGAATTTGGCCAAAATTGCAGTCGATCCCCTTAAGCTTATTGTGATCCTCTCTAGGAGCCCGATAATAACCTCAATAATTTACTTCACATGAATCATGCAATTAAGCTTTGTATTAGTAGGATTATCAACAGGCATATATATAGACCACACCATACATTGACTGGACACTGAAATCGGGCCTCTCGCAATTGGGCCTGGAGGCCGATTTACGCGTTAATAAAATAAGTTCTAATTAATAATCACAGAGACCTCAAACAAAGATTGATTTCTTTGTCGTACCATAAGGAATGCAGAGCAGAGAATCTAAACTCACAATCATAGTAAGCGATATGCATCATATCTTCGGACACTAAGAAATATTGAAAATTCAGCATAATTCCTTCGAATAATAAAATTTTCCAGAAAAAATTGGCTCATAGATACTCCGCGTAATGTATTTTGATATCACATCCAATTGAGTTTGCAGCAATAACCTCAGAAATTGTTGTATGTAGAGCTTTCGGTTGACCTCATCCCAATAGCCGCAACAAAAGGGAGGTTAAGAAAACCCAGTAATGTTGAAAAGATGAATTGAAATCACAGTAATACTACATTGAAACCTACCAATAAACTAAAAGTGCATGGCTAACTATGAGATTAAGATACCAAGACAGCCGGTAAATGATATTAAAATATAACAATTTATATCTTATACTGGAATCATCTAAAGCTGCACATCGTGATTGTAAATATAATTTCACATAACTGCCTAGGTATATATACACCACTTGTTTTTGTCTGCGTTACATCACTTCAGGGTTTCCTATGTGGCCTAAGTTGAAGCACATCATGGTTGCCGGAGTTAAATCACTGCACAGTGGCCTATATTACGTCACTTCAGGGCGGCCAATGATATATCACTCAACAGCTGTCAAAGCAACATCACTTCACGGTGGCCAATACAATATCACTTCACGGCTGCCAATGCTGAATCACTTCTATGCTGTCAATACTACATTACTTCATGGCGGCCAGTGCTGCATCATTCAGATCAGACGGCCACCAATGCTACATCACTCCACTGCTACCAATGCTAGATCACTTCACTGCTTCCAATGCTAGATCACTTCATTGCTTCCAATGCTAGATCACTTCACTGCTTCCAATGCTAGATCACATCATGGCAACCAGTGAGTGTTTCATCACTTCACTGCTGGCCGGGCTTCATCACTTTATGGCTGCAAGCTCCTCCAACTCACCTTTCAGCTATGCAGTCTGTTCTCATTTATTGGCTTATACCCCGTATAGCTACCTAATGAATTCCATTAACATTTTCATCAGCTGTTTACATGGCATTTCATTATAAATCGAGCATAACACGACTTAGAGAAGCTTCTGCTATGCAAAATGAGACTTTTTATTTTACTATCTATTGCGAAATAAGCTTACTGCAAATATCAAAGGACATCCTAAACAGTTGCTAAAGTAAAGGTAAAGGTAAAGTCAACTTTGACTGTACCCTCCCCTGGGAAAACCACATGCACTGGTTCGTGCTGCAGATATAGCCCAAATGGGCCCAGAGGAGTAAGTAGAGTCGCAGCCGACCACGGGTCGCTAAGAACTCTGGCGCTGAAACGGAAGTTTCAACGACCCGAGCACCCCCACCCTCCCATTGCTGGTCAGGCAGGTGCGCCCACCCAGCTTCCGCATACCAAACAATTGCCGACTTAGCGCGCCGGACGCGACAAACATCCCGTGACAGGCTTGTCGCTTGAACTAGGCACCTCGAGCACATGACTCAGGCACGCACGGGATCCTGCTGTTGTGGGTAATTATACGTAATTACACTTCAAGCCTTAGTATTTTTTGCGAATTTGTTGCGTATAGAAGTCTTAGAAGTATGTACATGTTAGCCAGCCACTACTGAATATAAAAGAATTAAGTCAAATAGCCTAAACAAAGTATGAAAAAGGAATGGAAGTACGTGTAAAAATGCTTCTTTTCCACCGTGCAGACCGTTGGACCGAAATCTGCCTTAGGGGCCAGTGTCCAATCAATGTATGGAGTGGTCTATGCAACAGGTAGTTAAAAATACGGAATGTTATAATCGAACTTTTCGACTGAGCTGGGGTAGTAATAGAATAAGAAAATATTAATTTCAAACCTTTGGTATCAAGTTGAATTGACCATTTTTAATTCATAGCAACACAAATTGTTTCATCTCACTACGTCGCTATAAATGAAGAACGATTATTATACCTGCTAGCAGAAGCAATATGATAGTGGATATGTTATGTGAATTCCAAAATAATTAAAAAGTAATGTGTAATAAACTTTTGCTTTCCTTTGTCTAAATATAACGGCAATAAACGGCCTATTCTGCAAGCTATAAGTCTCCTTGTTTCTCTAGAGTCTACAGCTAAGATACACTCAACATAGAGTTATATTTTTGAATAGTTACTGGTATATTACACTGACTCATTTACGAGCGGTGCTACATTGGCGCGAAATATAAGCGTTCTAACTTCTCTAAGCATATAACAAGCTAAGTCACACCTCATCAAGCTGACAGCAATGACTTTGCTCAATACTACGCATAGCTTTATACAACGGTATTACTTCTCCACTAGTAGTTATCTTATATCTTTATACCCCATCTGTTTAACACGTTGTTTCTTGCTGTCAGTGTACTCTTTGTGAAACGGTACGTTTTCACTACACAGGCCCAAATTGAAACTCTATAATAAGGAAGCTAACCTGTTGGCGCTGCTCTTCCCAAAGATGCGGCTTCTTTTCTTGCAAAGCGCCGCCAAGTTCGGGCAAAATTTCTTGGTCCATAAAGGTTCGAGTGGAAATTTAGATCAAGTTACGCCGCTCGAATACTCTGCTTATATAAGGCAAGAGGTCGCGCACGACATGAATTATCTTACTACAACGGCGAAATTTTAGGTGGTCTGGAAATTGGAATTACTTTGACAAAGGAGCAAAATTTTAGATGGCCTAGAAATTTTGAATTAATTTGTAACAGGATCGAAATTTAGGTGGCCTAAATTGAAATTTTTTAATACTCGCAGGAGTGTAATTTAGGTGTCTGGAAATATCAATTACTTTGCTAAATGCGGAGAATTTTAGGTCGCTTAGAGATTTTGAATTACTTTGCTACAGAAGCGAAATTTTCGGTGACCTGTGAAGTCAAATTTTACATTAAAATAAATTGGCAAAGTGAACTAAAGGCCTCACCACATGACAGCAAAATCAGTGTTCTCTCATATTAGTCAAAATGTGTTGCTAAGTCCATAAAAAGGAACAGTTGAGAAGTGCCTCTCCTGCTCCATTATTCTTATTTGAAAATATATCCAACCTTGTTAGAGACACTTGCTGAGAGAAGTTGCTTGATTGCTAACAGCTTCATTCGCTTTCAAGACATTCGGGTTATGAATTGACAGAATATGCTCATATGCTTAATGTGAGCTCACAGTCACATGCACAGCGGCAGTCACATGTACAACGAAAATGAAAAGATCGCCATCAACGTCAAACATTTAATTTGACCATGAATATTAGCTAGTGAAAACGTCTCTGCACATATCCTTGCCAAATAATTCAATTTTGTCTTATTTTGAGCTAAAAGCTAGTATTCTCTGAAGGGAAGAGCACTGACACTAGGCCTCAGGGCTGAGTTTGTCCATCTTGTGTCCTCAAGCCCTAACGATCTACACCGGAAAAAAAACTATGGTGTTCTCTTAATTGTCTGTAAACCAGCGCACTCTGCCGTTCACGGAGCATTAATATTTGAGTAGTATGTGCCGGCCAGTAAGACATGTTGGTTTTGGAACCACAGCACCCCGTCAGGGGGTCATAGGATGGGCCATAGGCTATAAGATTAGGTAGGTTCACCCAGCCTCTGTTATAGGGTGCAGTAACCCTAGGGAGATGTTCTTGGTTACCTTAGCCATTAGCAAGGCCTTCGGAAAGTAGGTCCTTCGGGTCCAGTTTGCTTCTTCCATTAGTCTAGTTTTGCTGATTAAGCTTTGTATGAAGGGAGGTTTGAGCAACACATGCACTCGCACATTTACAGCTGCAGGCTTCGTCGTTTCCAAGCAAACTATTACTGCACAAGTGTTATAAAATATAGGGATTTGAATAAATGTTACCCTACTACTGAGCGTTAGTGAGCGAGAGTGTAGAGTATGATTGTTATTTAGCTAATCGGGTTAAAAGCAGCTGACACAGTGCATAAATTCTGTGAGCTTTTTACTGACAAAGACCGTGCTAGTTGTTGATGACCACGGGCAGTTAGCGGCCCTAAAATTAGGTAAGGCCGTGCACCTGAGGAGTCAAGTCAAACTACGGCGATTCTCGAGGAACTGGCCAAGCCGATTCGCATATCAGCAAAAACGTGAGGAGGACAATAGTCAGAACTGACCTGAAGCCCTTAAGCTTTTCCTCGATGCTAAAGTGGCTCCAACGACTCACTGACCTTCAAAACAGAAGCTTGGCTGACACAGCAAAGCCTGATCTGTACTTTTTCAAGGATGATTAGGAGGTGAGACGGTTATTCGTGATCAAAAATTGTTCGCAATGCAAAATTCTAGCTTTAGATTGGCAAAGTGCGGGGGGAAGTAACTTTCAGACATTCCAGATGGTACGAGAAATCTTTCCCATGTCAAAAGCCAGCCTCCCCTATAGCTTAGAGGGCTGTCGTCGAAAAGTGAAAAACTTCATTTTTTTGGCAAAACAAGGCACGAAAGCAAATTCAAATTCAAGCGCTGATGAAATTTGGACCCTTGCTCTTTGTGATACGAAGAAACACTGCGAAAGATTATTCCACACTCCAGCATGACAGTGCCTCTCGTACGTCCAGGAACTCATGAGGTGCGCAGCATACAAATATGGCCTTTATTTTAACGAGATTTGAATCCCCTGGACTCCAGTAGTTGGTCCGCAGAAATTGCATGCATCAAACGACCAAATAATAGGGCAGATTTAAGAATGCACCCACACAGTGTGTTGTAAAATTATCTGTGGTGCGTAATATTCAGCAATGTTTTATTATTTCCTACCATTATCGAAAGACTAATAATATATGCTACTAGCAACAATTTTTGCGTTATGCACAGAAACTAGCAGAAACGCTCTGTCGCACTTTCTGGAATACAATTTGTTTCCCCAAAGGATGCGAGCGCCCGACACTAGAAACCGCTGTGCCATAGGGAGCAATGTCACCATATTGGTCTAGCTATGTTATTCTCAGTCCTAATGAGTGCTGCAACGACAGCCCTTTTTGGGCTAGAGATTTCTCGCTCTGATATAAATTATAATTAATATTGGACCGAACCAAATAAATTTGGAGGCTTCTGTTCTTCTACTTTCTGTACTACGTAAGCATTGTGCTGCACTGGCGCATTCACTTTCAGCAGTGTGATAAGTCACTTAATCTATCATTTTCGAGCTGTAATGGCCCTTTTACTTTCAGTGTTATGCAGGTAATACTCACCATCACAGCCCTGCCTTAATTACCCTCACTTCAAAGGCTAGTTTAACCAACCTCGCAAAACCTCCTCGACTCTTGCCAGCGTCAGGGTATAAGAGATTAATATTTTTTTGCTAACCGCACCCTGAGATTAATTGCTCTGCTCGCTCCTTTCTAATCAGAAAATTTATAGCTTGGAACCGAGAGCAAAGATCTTTTAATTTCCTGCTGCATAACGTGGAGAGTGAACCAGTTTCGCTGAGCTAAAGGACGTAAATTTGAAAGTCTTCACTTGTGTCAATTTAGGTCAATATATCAAAGCGCTATAATAGGCACCAATGTGTATTTATTCACATTCTACCTGTACTTACCTGTGAACTAGGCCTCAGTAATGATAGCAATGAATTTGTGAAGGGACTTGTTATGATAATGAAGGTTGATGCCTGCAACTGTTGTAGTAAAAGGAGCCTAGTGAACACGGCCGAATACGAAAATTTAATATGATTATCGCTTATTATTAAAAACCACCAATTGTCTACTAGCAGAAATGAGATATTGCTTATGATTTTGTTAAAGGCTGGTAAGGAAGATGTCAGGAGACTAACTTTAGAGGCGTGTTGCAACCATAACTCCCTGAGTTACCCTTGTTATCTAGTGCTGAAAATAGTACCACAATTGGTGACCACTCATATACATTCCAAGAAACCTTATTTACACACTCATTTGTGATCACCAAAAGCATCTTCTTTTCTTGCGAAGAAAGGGGGGAGGGATGTATTACGGTAGCCCGGATATGGTTACAGTTGCAGCACTCCTTAGAAGTGAGGGGTTACCCTAGTTCATGGCTGAACTGTGTACTTGCGTTATTCAACCATGCCCTAGTTAGTCCACCCCTTGACATCGCTTTCTGAGCAACAGATTTCTTAAGTTCGAAAGAAATTTGACATTTAAGTGGGGAAGATAACGATAGAGCATTTCAATAACTGGATTGCTATCAGGTGCGGAGAATGCTTCGAATGAAATACATAATTATGACATGAAAAGGTAAAGTCAACTTTAACTGTGCTCTCTACTGAGAAATCCCCAAGCACTAGTTCATACTGCAGGTATAGGCCAACTGGCTCCATAGGAGTAAGTACAGCTGCAGCCGACCACGGGTCGTTAAAAACCATGACGCCGAAATGGAAGGTTAAACGACCGCGCACCTCTACCCTCTTGTTCCTGGTCAGGTAAGTGCTCACACGCAGCTCTGCATACCAAGCAATTGCTGACTCAACACGTTGGATGTCACAAAAACCGCTGGGCTGGCTTGCTTGCCGCTGGATCTCGGCACGTTCAGCATAGAAGTCAAGCACGCATGGCCTGCTGCTGCCGTGGAGCAGAATAAGGTAATAGTGCTGAATAGTAAGTATAACTAATAGTCTCAGAAAACACTGCCTTGGTGGATTTTTAAATATATCCTGTTTTTGCTTAGATCTTTTGATATACGCAGCTAGCCCGGGAATATTTTAATGCATGTCTTTTTCAAAAACAATTATTTCATTCGTAGATATTACCACATGGCGATTAAGAGCTGTCAGACTCTAATACGTACCAATCATTGGAGTTTAAAGGATATAGATCAGCAAAAATGGAGGCCACATTTGGAAACCGCCGAATTCGAAAAAATTGGCATGGTATGGGACTACTTGAGTACATCAAAATTTTTGGGCTTGAGCGAATACGGCTTCGTCAAAAAAAAAAAGAGGAATGATGCTGGAAAAATAACAGTGGCGTCTATTGTACCGTGAAAAATCGTTTCTCCTGTGCTGCGTTGATCATCAGCTCAAGTTTTACGTCGTGGACTGAAATAGGTTGAATGTAAGGAGACCGTAATAAATATTGGACTATGGTAAGAGTTGCTGCAGATACCTTAATTGTTGTTGCTTGGATTTTGACTTTGGCTGATCAAAAAGTGCATTCAAATATCATATTAGAATTCGTTTGCCATCATCTGTAACCTGGTCTCTTTCCAGCACTGATCAGTTCTCAGTGAAGAGTGAGAAGTTCACCACAGTTTCCACCTTGACAATGTTTTCACCTTTTTCCTTAGAGTGACACAAAACTTCCAGATAGATGAATAAATAAACAGATAAATACACATCGGCCTTTCTTATGTTGTCGATAGCAGTCTCCTTTTTCGATTTCCTTGTCAGTGGGCAGCTAATAACTAACGAATGAACAAAGCCATGTATTCTGTTAAGCATCTTCACCGAAAAATAAAGACTTGGTCAGCACGGTTTCGTTTACATTAAACGCACGTAAACTGGATAGTGGAATTTTAAAGACAGCTGCACCCATGCAAAACTTTGATGATCTCGCGCAAAAATATCTGAAAGGATAAAAAAGAGCTACAAGTAGCTGGAACGTACGGAAACTGACCAGAACAACAGCATTGCTCTTCAGAAACATCTTAGACCCATGTCATGCACAAGAAGCAGTTTGATCCGAGGTGTGAAATAAAGTTGAAGTCATAAAGAAAAGCGACCTATAGATGACCTGCGAGCAGTATCAGCTGCAAAATAAAAACTTGGCTCGTGCTCTCCTGCCGAGATGGTATCCAAGATTACCTAATTTTCCCCTAGCTAATACTGAGAGGGCAAAATACTGAAAGCATAACGATCGTGCTGATGAAAAAGTAAGGAAAGGAGTAAGAAACTTAGGGAGGAGCAAGCAGACGTATAACATGATGATGCCATTCCCTTCTTTACTACATGTTGTGTGTTAATTCTCCCGTCAGATTCATTTGTTTGATGATAATTTTCTTGGAGGTAAAAATTTCCATTTACAAGCCACCAGACGTTTTCAGGATACATTGATACAGTTAGCATTTGAGAATATTGCATTCATTTTCAAGCGGTGCTTGAATTCCTTTTCTCAAACGGAAGTATTTTGCTATATATTTCTGGACGCGAAGGATACGGCTTCCTAGAGGAGCTGAGGAGGAGGAAACCGGCCGAACTTTTATCATAAGAGTTAGCAGGTGCATTCTTCACTGCTCCCCCCGCCAATAATGCTATTTTTATGAGGAAATTTCACGTTTTTCTTTCCCAATTTG
Organism: Parhyale hawaiensis; assembly: GCA_001587735.2. NCBI lineage: Eukaryota > Metazoa > Arthropoda > Malacostraca > Amphipoda > Hyalidae > Parhyale > Parhyale hawaiensis. The sequence goes on from LQNS02278160.1 coordinate 16,300,383, forward strand.
TTTTCCCATGCACAGATTGCACACATACAAGAGTTTGCATATTCATTGGCACACCTCGTACAGATTTCTTCGTTCCCGCTGTTTTTTTTTTTTTTTTGTCATCGTAGCGAACACTTGTGATTGTGAGGCATAATTAACCCTCCACCATCCGAAACTAAACAGTGGGTCGTTGCATGAGGCATGCTCTCCTGCTGTTCTTATTAATTTTGTACTTTATTTAGATTTATTGCATCACACGGAAGGCTCAGCTCTTTATTTCAGCCTAAAGCGAGTAACTGCTTGACGGCCATAAATGCTCGTATTATCGATTGAGCTCGCCGGTCTTTGGTTCGTGCGATAGTTCCAATTTTTTTTCTAAATTACAAAAAAATTGAACATAGATAATGCATGTTTGGATGTTACATTATGGGGTGCTGTGCGTGCGGTCGTGCACAATACAGTAATAACCCATTACAGTCCCATGCAGTTAAACGGCTGATCATGAAGCTTAGTTATTTACCGTCCCCATTAAATAGTGGGCTGATCGTGAGGGCTAACCCTTTACCATCCCATTTACACTGTAGGTCGAGGCTTGTTATATATTACTGCACCCGTCAAGCATCAATTTTAGTAAGATGTTTATATGGATGAATAATGAAATACGAGAAAAGTATTATAAAATATGACGGCAACCTCTCAAAATTTATCATTGAATAATTCAATTTACAATAGACTTTAATGAAACAATATTGTCAATAATAATATACGCTCCGTGTCGGAGTATTTATTGTTACGAGAGTAAGATGCTATTTTGCTATGCCCAGCAGCTGTCCTCTCTAAATCACGATTGCTATTTAGGATTCCATGTGGAAATTTATTGGGTGAATGTTTGCAGGCATCATCAGCGTGATGAAAGACGGTGGCGAGGAAGGTGCATGCACGGTCTTAAGATATAATACATGACATTACGATGTCATAGATAAAGCGCGAATGTACGACCTACAGCTTACTAAACTTACTGGATAATCATTTGCTCTATCTTTGCCCTAATGGCATCTTTCATTTTTAGATACGGTAAAGTTTTTTAAACGAATCTTGAAATACGACGAATTGTCCCAGCAACTGAGGAAATACCATCTTCAAGATATATAGTTTCTCTCACGACATCCTCCAATACTACAGTCAGAGCTGAAAAACTCCTTACACCTTTTTTATTGGAAGATCATAATGCTTTTACTGCTCCGGGTCCAAACGCTCGCTCCCAAGAACGCCATCCTTTTCTGGCTCTCATTTCACTGGGCCTGGAGTTCGCAACATTTCCAGCGTTCCAATTTTGCCTGAACGGTTGCGCGGAAAAGAGCAAGAGAGGCCAGCGGCCGGGAGTGGTATATTGCCACCGGACATCCCCTCATTCATTGCAGGTAGTATAAGTTTTAATTGGCCCTCAAGTTGCTCTGTTCTGGTGTAGATCGAGGCTTCGGTTTGGAGCCTTGAGGCTCGGCCGCTCAGATTAGTGGGCTTTGATCATACGCGCCCGCTTTCTGGGCAGCAGTTTTTGTTGTGGCTCATTTTGGGCTTGGGGGAAACTGTTTACGGGCGCTCTGTTCTTCATTAGCTGTGTTGGGCTTTCGGAATAACATTGTATACGTAGTTCATGTAATGGTTGATTGAAGTATTAGTGCAGGACGATGCTAGTTAAGGGACGTTGCTGTTGATCAAAACTCTACTTCATTAGAGGTATATTCGACTGGGCACCAAAATTAAGGCCTTGGCTTCGACGCGTTGCCTTGATTTTTGGGCATTGACCCTCTTTAGGTTATCCTTGAGACTTCCAGAACTCAGTCTCTCTTCGTAAAATAGAATTTTATGCCCGCTCAAGGTAATTGGGTTGCACCAAAAACCCATTTCCCAGAGGAAAACAAGGCTTCTATATAAAATTTCGACCATGTGAAGCCTCGAAGGTTCATATTCGGCTCCTAGTCGAACAGTTACCCTCCGTGGCGGTCGGTTGTGATGTGTACGGTGCTCCGCTAGAGTAGATAAAATCAGAAAGCCGTAGATTTTTCTCTAAAGCAATAAACCAATTAAGTGTTAAGCAGTGTGCCAGCCTGTCTATATACTCGTAAAGGCCGTGTGACCAGCGGGACCAGTGACAACAACGTAGCTCGCTCAATAAGGGAGGCCTAGACGTCAGTTTTGGCAGGCAATAAAGAAGGGCGCAATAAAACACAGTTCAAGCCAGTGATTCTAAACTCAACTGATGATTTGGATCAAGAGCTTGAGCCACAAGAAACTCGTCGTGTAAATGAGTGTACCTTGTGCCTGACATCAAAGCAGAGTAGAATGATACAGTGTGTGCTATGTGAAGAGATTAACTTTCATGCGTCGTGTCTTGCTTTGAACCAGAGCGGAAGGTACCATGCTCCGGTGTGCCCATCTGGGCATGGGTGCTCAGTTAATGAAAGATCCACTGAGAAGCAACATAGGGTTTGTACCGTGTGTAGAGGACCTACTACAAATGCTACACCGAAAGTTGTTTACACAAAATGTGAATTTCTTTTCTGTGCCCCTTGTGCAAAATTAAGTCCGGGCATGATAGACATGTTTAACAGATTTCCCAACAGCTTCATGTGGAATTGTGAAAGATGCTTACAAGTTCCAACACAAAACCGAAAATGCGTAGAATCTGATACAAAAGAATCAGTGGGTGAAAGCCCGAAAACTAC
>LQNS02278160.1:16315846-16340412 GCA_001587735.2 Parhyale hawaiensis
TTATCGCAAACAGCCAGCAGAGTAACATCATCAGCGTAACCAACAAGTAAATTATTAACAAGATGAAACAGATCCGCCGTATATACAATGAACAACAAAGGGCCTAGAACACTACCCTGTGGGACTCAAGAAAACCAAATCCAAAAACTCACTCCTCTTCCCATCAACAACTACACAATGACGTCTGTCAGATAACAATTGACTAATTACCGCGAGAACTGAACCACCAATACCCATCAATGTATTAAAATTTCGAAAACATTATTCCATAACAAAAAAATTTCTCCATCAAGCGAACATACCCACGAATTTTTCTTCATGCCGACTTGCTTTTGGTAGCAGAAAATTCCATTTTGTTAAGCAAACGTGAGCGAGGGTTTGTGTCGTATGAAATTCCAGCAAGTATACTATATCTGCTCACAATATTGTAGTCTTAAACGCAGCTTCTCAACCGTATTGTAAGACACAAACCAAAATTCGTGTTGGATGCCGAAGTTCTAGAAGGCCTACAGTATGTCCGTGGAGTCTTATAAGTACAGCTTACTTTCGGTGAAGTAAACATAAACAAGAATCCTTGTACGGAGGAGTTCCAGTATAGCGACAGTGGGTCTTGTATTGAGAAGGGACTCATGGAGTGCCATCACGCAGTGTATGTCGTTGCATTAACGCTAAAATTCTCTGTTGTCGCCCAAGCCTTTGTGTAGAATTTACTTGGACGACAGAGGCTTCGAGCCTCCTGGCAGCACTTTGTCAACCTCGCCAGCATGTAATCAATCACTCTAGACAAACATGCTGCATTTCCTTAAGCCACTTCTCAACGCTATATTTCTCACAATCAATCAGGACTATAGGGGGCCTCCTCTTCCCCTCACGCATTCATTGTAAATGTGGCTTGATGTAAAGCCTCCAGCGCTGCTACGCCATGTTTTCGCTTCCAGCCACACTGTTTGTTAAGATGCCTTAGATCTTGTTCATGTCAATAGGAGTATATTTTCGCTGCCAACCATAAACAGGCAAACTTGCCTTAACCATACAAAGGGAGACCTGAGGTGTATTGTACCTCACCCTGCAGAAATTTGCATATTTTATTGTTTTCGAATTTCAGTTGAGTTGCTGGAAACTTGTGACTTTTCATGAAATGGCATTTTTCATGTTTTGTGAAAAATTTTAGTGAATATACCACACATAAGAGAAAATACCATAGATTTTTTGATAAATGGTCCCTATAAAGGGAGACCTTCGCGATAGTACACTGCACCCTGCATTCTTATGGCCGGCAGCCCCGTACGTGTCAACGTCTGTTTATTCTGTGTATCTGCATGTAACTTCATCCCAGGGTTATAATTACTGATGGACAACGAAGCTTTATACACATTATTTATAATAAATATGACCACCTTAGCTAAATCAGGCTACATCAGTTCAGTCGCAGTCCAATGTATACCGTATCATTGAATGGATATTGTTTTGTAGACTCGTAGTACATTGATAGTTCTGCATACATTGACAGTACAGTCCCTGCAATACAGCAGGTACCCCACAGTTCCCGTAACGCATGCACACTGCCTGCATTGGTAAGCAGACTGCCACTATTATCGTACAAAATGTATATGATTTTATTCTTTCCAGCGTTTTCTTAGAAAAGTTCATTTTATGGTGTCTTATTATAATTTACCATTCAATTGATGATTCTAATTATATCTCAACTCATGTTTGAATAGTACGCCTGTTGCTTTTTAATCCGAAATACCAAGAAATAAAACATTTATTAGAAAGTTATTAGGGTGAGGTACATCGCACCTCGCCTCTGCCGTTATAACTTTTCGCTGGGGTATCCCTGTGTAGGGTTAAGTCCGTGGCAACATCGAAGCAACAAGCGACGTGCGGTGCAACAAATTTGTTGCATGAAGAAACGTAGCATCGGGTACTGCCATACACCGTCCCCACCGACGCAACTCAGATCGCGCGACAAACTATCGCTCACAGGCGCCATGTCTCCCGCAAAAATCACATTGTTGTGTTAGTGGGCCCCGGCCTAACTCTTGTCCACATCAAGATAAGCAGGTCTCCTCACAAGGCATACGATGGGCCATAGGGTTAGGTTTGCAATGTTCGTCCTTCTTGTGTTAAGGAACAATGCTCCCCAAGGGACCCGTGGGATACTTTAGCCTTAAGCTTGGCTTGTTTTCGACATCTTTTATTTTTCTCCCAGCTTCCTTCTGCTACTCCGAGCAAGGCAATCTTAACAAAAAAAAAATCGAATTAGTCCTGAGACAAGGATATCCTCTTTAACATCGCTAAAATATGACCGTTAATGCCTCTTGAAAGCAATAATACTTTTTAAAATTTTTTGGACGATTCGTCTGAAATTTTTTGAGTTATGTTACTGACAAGCATTTGCCCTGGGCTCAAACGGACAAACTGATTGTAGCCGCACTACTCAACATTTAATTTACAATCTGAGTAAACTTCTTAAAATATTTTATTCTTCACTTTTAGTTGTGTTGAATGGATGTAACGCAACTAACGTACTACACGCCGATGTTGGGCTATCGTACGCCTTGTTCTGTGGCACCCAATACAGGGAGGGTTAACCATTACTTTTAAACTATGTATTAGTCCAAGAGCCAAGGGGTGTTCGCATGCTAAAAAAGGGCCCCTGAGTTACTTAATAATTTCTGAAAGAGCATCACCTGGAGAAGCATTTTAGCGAGGGTTGACATTATGAGACCCGGCAGTAATTTCGCTAGGAATGGTTTTGTAGCTATCGACCTTACTGAAAGATTCCATAAAAAATTTGGGGTAAGGGAAATTCAAATCTTCCAAACTCATTAGGGTAACTAGAGTATTCTACGAGCGCATACCTCCGCTAAGCGAGGCAACGGCAGCAAAAAATTCAAATTGTCTCTGAAACCATAATTTTCTTTTATAAACTCCGAAATCTTCTAATCATTTGTGCCTTTTGAAAGTAATAACAGCCTGAGCAATTTTCTTGAAGATACGTTCATAACTTTTTGAGTTATACTGCTAACAAACGTTAAGACAAACATTGTCTAACATACAAACGAACAAACCGATCTGCACCAAAATTAGATCATTTATGTTTTCTAACATTACTAATAACCCCTATAAATTTTATAAAGATCCATATCATTATTTTTTGAGTTATTGTGCTAACAAGCATAAAATTAAAAACAGTGACGAAATTTGGTCTTTTACTCTTTGTTATATATTTAACAACTCATGTTGATTTCATAAAACTCCACCCATAACTTTTTGAGTTATGGCATTGAGAAAAATGAGGCAGACAAACAAACGGATGGACATATATCTTCACCAAAAGTTAATCATCTGTTCTTCCTAACATACCTACCAATCCCTGTCAATTTCCTACAAATCGGTTCAAAACTTTTTGAGTTATCTTGGTGACAGACAGACAAACAAACAGACAGACAAACACAACGAAAATATAACCTCCTTGGCGGAGGTAATGAGCTATTTGCATGAAATACCTCCCAAAATGTAACTTGTAAGGTATGCTAGGAGATGAAAGTATGAATTATAAAATTGGGTCCTACTGATAATGCTCTCCTATGTTCTTCCTCTTTTTTCCCGACTTGGTGTGCCTCTCAGCATTGATCCTGTATGGGAACACCTTCGTGCATGGGCTCCATATTAATCATGACATACTATATGTCCCGTTTTTTTCTATTAAGACATCCAATTCTTTGACCGATTAGAGAGGCTTAAACTAACTTATATAGTAATAGCTGGAGTGTACATGTTTTTACTTCGAGCCACATCGCCGGCGGGGATGTCTTGCTCGTATCATTATATGTTTTCATTGAAGACTTAAGTGTATGTATAGTTATTTGTACAGTATATGTGTCTGTCCACCCAGAAAGATGGTGAAGGAGTTGAGAAATGTTCATAATTATTTGCAGGGAGTCAGGTGGGTTAACCTAGATGTGAAAAATACTGAGACTCAAGAGTAAGCTGGCCATCAAAAAATGACGGCGTTGAATTTGTAACTCCACCCAAAAAGAGGCAGTTGAGGAGTTCAGCCATCATCACAATCTTTTTCAGGCTATCAGGTGGGTTAATTGCGATGTGAAAACTGCTGAAACTGTGGAGTAAGTTGGGCATTAAAAATTATGGCGTTTAATTTGCTCCCACCGCGAGTGATGGTCTTACGTTACGAGGCATTCTATTTGCAATATGATTATGCTGTAGGTGAAAATTTTTATTGCTCGTGTTCCCGTCTATAACAAGTACAGTGTTGGTGTAAATTTTTAAGACCTCTCTAATTTTGGAAGTAACTGGTGTTTGTGAGTGTTTTTCTTTAAAGAAATGGAAATACATTACAGTTTACAGCAATTTCACTTCTGTTCTCAAAGCTTCACTGCATATTTGAGGCTCGCTATTCTATCAGTACTTCAAATATTCTGTGTTCATTCCAACCACTAGTTATTCGAACTTCATCATGAGCTTGGCTACTGAACTTATGTTCTATCCAGAAGGATTATTTGCATGTGGTTTCAGCAATTTTTTTTTATAGGATATAAATCTTTAGGCAAAAAATTTTCAACCATAAAATGGTGGCTGTTCAGTACTAAATTTTTTCTAACTTGCTTGTACAGATTTCTTCGAAAAACGATCTTCCATTATAAAAGCCTTAATACTATTAGAGCAATGATCTCCATGAAACAGAGCTATTTACAAAAATTATTGTTACAAGATTTCCTCATTATAAATTCATTGTGACCTATGGGCATATCTATGATGATGGAGCCTCTCCTGGTAACAAAATTATTTTAAGTCTTCTGAATTCATGTCGTATTAATTTTTTCTACAAAACCTCTAAATTGTTTGCCTCCCGCGCGATGTGTTGTTCGCTCGAACATCACTAAATAACTGAAAATAATGATAATACCAATATAGGGTATCTATTTGTAAGACGTTCGACTTGTTCGTAGAAATTGGCCTACAGTTTCAGCTGAATGTTCTTGTTAACATAAGTGCTAATGAAAGGGCCGGAAACTTTGACAACTCGTAAGAGCACAATGTTCGGCCAGGCCTGACTTTAAAACAATAAGAATGCTTTTGTCCAAATATCACCTTCATACTAGCTGGCCTCGGTGCCTTTAAATACCCGTGAAATATGCCCTCATAGTCTAAACGTAAGCGTTCGATGAATTTCTGCTTGAAATTAAACCAAGGGGACTAATTGTCGTTTCGGAACAGCTAGTATTTCACTTTGCTAAAACAATGACAAACCTTCCTGGTTAACAGGCACGTCAACTGCATGGAGCTTTCGCGTTTCTGTCTATATGCATTCTGGTTACCAGGAAAATTGTTATTGATCTTGTGCCACAGGTAGAAGATGTTTACATAAGTGAGTTCCATAATAGTGAGAAGTACGAAATTACTGAGGATACTCTTACCTTTTCCTAAATTTAATGTAAATACAGACCGTATTAATTGCATTATTCTTAATACAATTTTGTTGATTGCGTTCATCAACATAGAGAGCAGCATTTGCAACCTGTTGGAATGGAAAGAGATCATAAATGAACTATTGGTTGGAAACTTAATTCTTAATAAAATAGCAGTGACCTTGGCCCTTTGTTTTTTACTGAAATCTAGGCTTTTAGCCACCCGTTCCTATGAAGTCGTTTAATAAAAACATTTTTATTGGGGAGAGATCGGTACCATCTCGTTGGCATAACCGAGAGTATCGAGCGTTCTAACTGGAATGTGACATCTTGCTCCAGCTGCGTTCTGTTGGGTGTGGATGTAGTCAGTAAAAATATTGAGGAACATCGGGAAGGTACTCTACATCCTACCCAAGCCATTGGTCATGCTGAACGCTGCGGATATTTCTGCTTCCTGATTCGATACGCATTTCTGAGCATATAACATTTAAGAACAGGTAAATATGGAGTGGAGTAATGGTGGAGTCGGTGAACTGTTGACATAGCGTCTAGAAAATGTAGTGTTCGGCGTAGGAGGTGGACTGCCGCTAAGTTTATTTATAGCTTACTTGAGCAGCAATAAACTATGTAATGCCTGTGCCGTGTGTAAAACTTTAAAGCCAAACAGATTTTCTGCAGCCACCATTTAAATTTATTGACATTCGGATTTCAGGTACAGTTTTACTACTAATCTACTGCTATGGGACGATAATTAATCATGCATATCGCCCATTTTTTTATTTTCAACACGTCCTGATATTACATCATCATCAAATCCTACGGGAGGAAAGCCACAGCTAAGCTAACACCCTTTGGGGGCACACAGCAAGTCGTGTTACTTAGCAGGCTATGCTGGGTTTCCTTTGCTCTCGCACCCGTCGATACGAATACCTTGTCATTAGATCATCACAGTCCAAGTTCTGTTTACCCTTGTTCCCTTCAATACCTATGTGTACTTGCTCCTACCTCACGGACAGATTTCTAGTTGTTTTGCACCCGTCAATACCAGTGACATACATTCGTGTTCGAACATCGGGGAAAACTTCTTTACTCTTATGCATTCGTTGGAACAACGCAGGCACTGCTCACTTTGCTATTCCACCCTACAACACGATAGTGACCGGCCGTTGTCATTTTTTGGACATCCGCGAATGCGAATGAAATTGCGGATGTTACCATCTTGACATCCGCGGATGTAGATGCGGATGTCAAAAAAGTACGGATGAACCGCGGATGCGAATATTCGTCCCACCACATACACGCACACACCCTCTCACGACGGCTGTATATACAACAATATACAACACTTAGGGGATAAACTTAGATGGTGCTTCGTTTGACAGGGACAGCGCTTGCACACATTTCAATCCAAATGAGAATTTACAGTTTTCAGCGCTATGGATGAGCTTAGTGTACAGTGATACATCCGCGTCACCTTTGGTGTGGATTTTACAGTTCTGACATCCGCGGATCGATGCAGATGTTACCATTGTAGCATCCGCGGATGCAGATGCGAATGCGGGTGTCAAAAAAGGTGCGGATGTTCCGTGGATATAAATATGCGTCCCATCACGACAACACGAGTATGTTTTGCCCAACATTGTAGGCAAAGTTGCCTCAGCCCTTGCCCCAATAAACGAGTTGAACTCTGAGAGCTCCAAGTCCCAAGTGCCGACCCTGAGAAGCCCTTCTGTGTTTCTGGCTCGCGGCCAGCAACAGTTGTTCTCCCCGACAGTGATGTGGCCATGTCTGTCTTCCTTGAGCTGTCCTTGCTGCTGCCCAACGTATGCTGCAGCATTCTTTCCAGTATGTGAGAGGGCGGATATGCCTGCTTTGTAATGCCTCGGCATGGTATGTGCTGTGGCTTTCTTCAGAATATGCGAGTGAGTGGATAATCCTGCTGAAGTGGATAATAATCCTGATAATCCTGCTGAAGTGAATAATAATCCTGATAATCCTGCTGAAGTGAATAATAATTCTGATAATCCTGGTGAAGTGAGTGGATAATCCAGCTCTCGAATGGTTCAGCGTGGTTTTTGCTGTGGCTTCCCCAGAATATATAAGTGGATGAATAGTAAGGCTTTGAAACTTCTATCGTTTTATATATTGTAGCTTTCTCTTGTGTACATTTAAGAGTCGCTGAAAGTGTTTGCTTCCCTCGAGTGGGGCACACTTATTGACTGCATGGGTAATAACCATCAAAGTACTTTTTACATAATTATATATGTAGTATTTACACAATCATTACCTTCATCGTGTATAGATTAATCTTCTTGCGGTTTGTAACGATTTTAGGAGCATTTCTTGCGGTTTCTTTGAACCATACTGTGGAGTGGATGTTATTGCTATTTCTAATCCTTTGACAATTATTCAGATGATATTTGTAAACTGTTCAAGTTTGTATTTCTATACTATTTCAAAAGTTGCGATAGTTTGGAATTTTTGGTATTGCTGCAGTGTACGAGTGCGATGATTTGACAGTATTATAATTCATACCGAGGTTTTATTAATAGTGATGCACTGGGTGGATGCTCCTGCCTTATGTTCTTGCCATTATCTGTGGTGCAATTTTTATTTTGGATTAACACCGAAGATATTTATTTGTGCTCCTTTTGATAGTTTTACCACAATTTTCACTTGTTTCCTGTTATAAGATGCTGTGAGAAGACATGGTTTTGCTACAGCATTTTGTATTTCGATAGCTCTTGCTCTCATATTCATTCACCCCAAGAAAATATCACTTGCGTAATCGTGTTCTGATCACCAGTTCATGCACTAGCCGTGCTACATGAGCCTGCCAAGGTATTCATTCCTCTTGGTACACGGTACTGCGTGCTCCACCACGCACTACTTCTCTCAGTTCACTGCCAAAATGTACGCTTACTGTTTGTCTCTTCCAATTCCGTGGTTGACATTCGGTCGTGTAGCATTATAGAGTGTGGCAGACGCAAATCTTTACATTAAATTTAAGGCGCACTGCATCAACTTCAAATTTAAGTACTCCTCTTTTGAGCCTGCTTCCATTCTGCAAATAGTTTATTTTTCAAATATGTTTTGACTATAGGTATTAAGTTCTCTTTATAAAAATTGAATTCATATATATCACTCCTAGAAAGATTTTTCGTTCAAATTAACAGTATATAAATAATTAGATCGAAAACTGCAAAAAAATTATAATAGCCTGAGATATTTAATTATTAACACATGTAAGGTTTTTCTCAACTGTGACTATATTGATGCTATGAATTTTGTAAAAGGCTACTGTCCTGTAATCAAACATTTTTTATTTTTATTTCACTAAAGTGTTCTTTAGAACCAAAGGCATTTCTAAAAACAAGCATCTTCTAAGCCGAAGAGATTACCTTAAAACGATAAGCACCTTTAAACCCTATAAGTTTGCTTAAACAGCAATCATTTTCTAAACTGACGAGTATTCCTTAAAATGATAAAAATTCCTTAAACCGACTAGTATTTCTTTACAGAAGCATTACTTAAAACGACGATCATTCCTTAAAAGAAAAACTTTTCATGGAACATTAAACATTAGTTTAACAGAAGCATTTCTTAATCCGGTAAACATTATTGCTACGAACATTACCTAAAACACGCATTTCTTTCTTAAGATGACAAGCATTTCTTTCAACAGTGGCAATTGAACTTCTTAAAGCTACAAGTAATACTTCATCATCCAAGCATTTATTAAAGGACACAAAAAATTTCTTGGTCAATTTATCTGAAAGCGACAAGCATTTTTTTTACAACGATGAGTATTCATTGAAGTAAAGCATTTCATCAAACGACGAACATATCTGAAAACGATGAGACTAATAACTGGAGCATTTCTTAAAACGAGCATTCTCTGACGCGACGAGGATTTTCTAAAACGACGAACATTTATTAAAGCATCGAACATTTTTGTTGTGACAAACATTTCGTTAAATGACGAACATTTATTAAAGCATCGAATATTTTTATTGTGACAAGCATTTCGTTAAACGACGAACATTTCTCAAAAAGGCTAGCATTTTTTTTTTCAACACGACGAGGATTTATTAAAATAACTAGCATTTTTGACACGATCGACGAGCATTTCTCAAAACGGGAAGCATTTTTGACACGACGTGCATTTTTGAAACAGGCAAGCATTGCTTAACACTAGCTCTCATCTTCTCAACGAATTACTGTATTGCAGACGTAGCACATCAGAGCTACTGCTATTTTCAGGAAAATGCGCTGTTTGTCACCGGCCCACAATTGCCGTTGTGACGCTCATATTTTGGTGATGCACGTCGTACCAGTTCAGAAAATATTCAAGCGGAATTCATAATCAATAATACAACGCCAGCGGGCGTTAAGAGTGGTAGTTTGGTTGACTGGTGCATGCTTGCTTCTGTATAGTAAATTAAGTGCGTGTCCTCAGAGATTTATCTATTTACCTATACTCAGGGCGGCCGGAGTCTTCCATTAGCCCCTCGTAAAATTTGTCATTGCGTAGGTACTAGATTTTAAGAGCAACGCAATGGAATTTTTGACTTATGAATGGTTGGCACGGCAATGTTTATGTTCCCGAATGTACAGTATTCGTGTGTCCTTGTGAATATTGCTGTGGGTATACTTCTTGAGTACCGCATATGGAAACAAGAGAGCGGTGTAAGAGCTCCCCTCTAGCCTCGTTTGGACCTTTGGGATGGTTTTAATACACACATATATATATCACTGTATTTATGAAACCTTTCATGCTTCCGAATTCACTGTTCCTTTATTTAGACTGCACGTTGCGCGCTTCCCTTAATACTCTTTTCTACAGTCAAGCTTTCTTTGTATTACGGGCATATGCAAGTAGGGAGGCATAATCTTTGATAATCGTAACAATTATGGTATAATGTGAGCAGGCAGTACTTTCCTGATACAAAGGAACCTGCACCCGGAATTGCACCAGCATATTTTCATAGCTTAATGTATATATGTACCAGATCTTCGTTCACGTTATTATGGCAATAACTTTGATGCTCTAAGTACCAGGCTGCAACCAAGTCTAGTAGTTTATCCCGACACATATTTTTCGAGCTTCTGAATAAATAATAAATTATAATTTTATCCTAGCGGCATCATAGCGTACAACTCGAGACAATCTCGTGATCTATTTAAAATACTATGCTTTCCACGGGTATATGATCTTAGCTCTGGTGGATGACTTTAATTTAGTTCTTAATTCGGTACAGGCGGCTTCATATCACATTCAAATAATCGTAGTCATCCAACTCAGCGTTTGAATGCGCTGGTGTGCTTATGTAAAAGAAATGTGCGCATTGCTTTTACTTCTAATGCACGTTATTTATATGGATAGACATCCGAAGCTCTATCCTAGCGGCACTTGCTAATACAGCTATAGTCAAACCAGCGTAAGGAGTCCGATGGGCGTGGCTAAGAACGCAAAGCAACTGGGCCAAATCTCACTTAAGCGCGTGGTATAACTTGTCTCAATCGATAAAATTATATTTATATTCGAATTCTCAAAATGCATTAGTGAATGGATTAGATATGGCACTGCTGCGTTCAATTCAGCCCCGCCCCTAAGGGTCTGCTTGCGCTGGTTTGACTGCAGTTTGACGGACTACATCTAAGGACGAGTTCACACGTCTTTCAACTCAACGCGTTCGCTCATCCACTTTTCAGAATGTGTTACTGAATCCTAGTAATAGCAGAAAAGTGTTCTATTTTCTGAGTTTTAGTTCACTCCATATTTGAAGATATATCCATAACTCGCCTAACGACACTTGCAAAGAAAACCAAGTTGACGGTTAACATTTTAGTAACTGTTTGTGGTATACACACAGTTCTGTGGATAACAACGCTACAATACTTTCGGACGAGTGAATGAGAGAAGTCCTTGATATGAATGACGTGTGAACTCGGCTTAAGTATACACGTCGTTCCCTTTATATGTGAGTTCGAAACATGCTGGTTCTACTTTATGTGAAAAAAACAAGTCACTGTTATGCGTCTTGAGACCTGGATAAAAAAAAAAAAAAAAACGACCCGAATCGAGTGCGACCAACTACAGGCACCGTGCCTCGTGTCTTCGGCTGTTTCCTGCCCCCTACACTTGGCCCAGCCTCAGCCTCGCACCTGCCTGCACACCTGAGATATTAAAGTAATTACCACAATACAGTATGTCCCTGCTTATTATTTAAGTGTTTTTCCAAATACATTAAAGCAATATACATCTCGGACGTGTTTCAGCTCTGCTTTGGCGAGGTACTACAGATTAAGAAGCAGTACCAGATTTATAATTTGACTGCGAAGGAGATGAAACTGGATCATGGAATTTATCCCCTTCTTATATAGTGCAAAGATAGGTTCTATATATACGCCTGATGCGATTTATTTTTGTGTGTCGAACGTCACCCTTGTATATACAGAAACCATGGGCGCCGGATGTTCAAACACCTTGTGAAGGTGCAAGGATCGTAACTGTACAACGTTGCAGGCAGAATGTAACCAACTAACTACTGATGTTTTACATGTTTACTCCTCAATTTAACATCTGGGTCTATCTGTTTTTTTAGGTATGAATTGGTTCGAAGCTCAAACAACTTTGATCATAACTTTGTGAAGATCAGTACAAGAAAGAGACAAAATCTGGGCCCGATATCGGTACTTCTTCAAAAAACTGTATAGTTTATGTTACCGTAACTTTACAAGGCGTTTGTGCATCCGGCCCCAGCTGGTGCATAACTCCACTCAGGGGGATAAGATGAACCATAGGAAGAAGGGTTGGGTTAATTAGGTTCGCCCTTCCTATGTTGTAGAGAGCAGCGCCCCCAAGGGGTCCCTATAGGTTACCTTAGCCTTAGTTAAATCTACGGGACGCCTTTCCTATGTGCCCATTTCCATATTCATTCCATTATCTTACTCCTACTTCTCACTTTGCATTCAGTTCTCCTTCGTCTTTCCAAATTTGCTGTTCCTATGTTTGTTGAAACTGTGTAGGAACACCGTCCTGCATGGGTTTCACGAGTCTATCGACATTACTATATGCCCCTTATTTATTCTTCTTTCCTCCGTGAGATTGCCTTTTTTGAGGAAACTGGGCCTTAAATTGCTCAATAAAATAATAGTAATAATAATAATACTGGTTCATACTGCAAATATAGGCCAACTCGCCGCTGAGGAGTGTATGGCTGCAGCCGACCATGGATCGTCAAGAACTATGGCGCCATCGACGGAACGCTCTTTTGCAATGACCGGCGCCCCTACTCTCCCTATTTCTGGGAAAGCTCAGTACCCCGCATCAGCAGTGGAAATACCGTACGCTGAGTAAGTACCTAAAGCATTGCGAGAATTCGCTAGCCTGAGTTTCCATTCGGCCCAGCAGCGTTGAATGTAATGTACCCAGCTCCCCAGCCAGCAGCTACATTCATAGAAATAGAAACTCCCTGACACACAGTGTCAATTTTACTTGGCACTCCACGTAATACTATTCCTACGAGAGAATAAGAGAATAATTTTTGCCCCAATGCTTGGAAGTTAAACTGTATGGAATTAAAAATAGCTAGTTTTCAGTTAACTCAGCATAAATAAACGTTTCAGTTTGACACGCATTGTTCAACATCGAAATATTCTGGTGATTCGTATGATATTTTTATACAAATCACTTGTGTTTTGCGGGCATATGTAGTGCAGAATTGAAAGAAAATGAATTGCAGCCTAATTTACTGCTGCACAAGTCAAAACCATAAATTTTTCATCACATGCGTTCATTCTGCACCGAATGCAAAGAAATAAGAGCTTTATTTAATGTAAATTTACATACTTACATTACGTACATGCATTGACGCTGTGCGTGTTTTGATGAAAAAAGAATAAAGTAAGTCGATGCTGCACCAGTCAAAGTCACATTATTCATAAGCTGCAAACACTGTCTGAGAAGTTTGACAAAGTACGTGACAAAATAATTTAAAGCTACATAGTCCAACTGACGTGACATATGTTTGTGTCACCTGCGTCCGCCATCTGCAAAGTTTGAGAAAACAAAATAATTCAATGTTGCACCAGCCACTGCCGCTGGATACTCTCCCTCATCCAACGGGCATTGACCAAAGCAGATTTGGAAAACAAGCGTGTCATAAGCCGATCGGCCTGAATAATAAAGACATGATATTAAATTCATTCAATAAATTCACAGGTTATGTCAGACTTTCTATTAAGTATCAACAAAAATGAGGCGGTGTTTTTCAAGAATTCTATCATAAAATTGATGTTTTTCTTAAGTTGTTAGTCCTGTTGCTCTCAGGGTTGACTGACGCTTTAAATATGGAAAATGTCATACCTGAGATTTTTCTCACTTCAGGTTTTTTGAAGAGAGTTCTTTCGGTAATTCACCACTTTGAATAGAATTAAAGTAAAATTTTGCATTTACCTTTTATACACATCTGTGAATTGCATTTTATTACCTCCACCAACTAGGCTGTATACTTTTTCTGTTTGTCTGCTTATTTGTCTTTTTATCCATCTACCACCAAGATGCTCAAAGCAGTATGGACGGATCTTTATGAAATTTACGGGGATTGTTAGGTACGATAGGAGGAAGAGATGATTAACAGTTACTGTTGGTGAAGATCGGCTTAGCATTTGTTTGTATTTTGCTTGTCAGCCTAGTTTTTCTTGGTAACACAAAACAGAACTCAAAAAGTATACATGCCCAGATCTTATATTCTTGCAGTTTGCAGCAATTGTTGAGATTTAAAGCCCGAATCTTCAAGACTTGGCTTTTTCGAAATTTCAGGCAGGTACGCTGGCTTCAACCTGTTGAGTTTCAGGCATTGGCAGTTAATCGATGGTCTTTGAGACTCCCGAAAACACACTCTTTGTCCTTAAAATGAAGTTCTCGACCGGCTCAACGTAATTCGGTTGCTTCTAACCCTTGCAGTACGATTCAAAGTTTCAAAGCCAAAGTTTCTGTATCACGTTTCGGATAAGTTAAGCATCAAATGTTTGATTTTGGCACCCATCGAACATGCTGTGTCACTGTTATTAATCTTATGCTTGTTAGCACAATAAGTCAAAAAATGATGAATGGTTTTATATGAAATTTGTTGGATTTATTAGTAATGTTAAAAGGCATAAATAATTAAATTTCGGTGATGACGCTTGTTAGCAGCATAACTCAAAAGGTTAAGAACGGATCTTTATGAAAATTAAAGGAAATAATAATGCAATCGAAGGGCACAAATGATTAGATTTAGAGCTGATACGACGCAAATCATGGTTTCAGAACCATTTTGAATTTTTTGTTGCTTGGCAGAGGTATGCGCTTACAGAGTGCTCTAGTTGATAATGAAACATTTTTCCCTCATTCAAAGTTGAGAAAAGGGTTGAAACATACTCTGATTGATTTAAATTCTTCAACCATGTCGAATCTTCTGGGACTTTTAATAAATTTAATGTATATAAAATAAGTCAAAAAGGTTTTGTCCCCAATGCGCACTGATATAGACCCAATCCCACTTTAATATAAATAACAACGTATTATATTGATTTGTATGTACAAACCGATTCCTATCATATACTATGGATGAGTTTGTTATTGTTATTTCGGTGTTTCCAAATATTTTTTGGGCATTTTTATCACTGTAAATAAAAAAATCAATTTTTTAAAACCTTGTTTATGGCAGTCTACCGGGACCTATAGCAGTAGTAATAAAGTTAGAAGTGTAAATTTGTCTTAGTCAAAACCACGCCTAAATCTACCATGACTACACGTATGTTAATTAAAACAGAATGTTTTATTTTTAGCTGCATCCAGCAACGACAGGAACATCTACTCGATCAGATAAAGGCACAAGTTGGTATAGATCAAACTGGCTGCACAACAATTATTCTGGGTACGTTCTAACCAGGAAGCAAAAAGTGTAATGGGAGTAGTCAATGGAACTAACCTAAAACTTAGTCGTGACCGCATGTGATGTGAATGACGTCACACCAAGGGTCGGACTTCAGGATTTGTGCTCGTTACTTCCTGGACGTCACCAGCGAGCGAAGCTCAGAGGTGATAATGTTTTCGCTGAAAATTTACGTTCGTGTATGTTTTGTTTGTTAGTCTGTCAACCCAATAAGTGGTCGAAGGAGTTGAGCAATGTTCGTAATTTTTGCAGGGAGTTTAGTGGGTTGACCTAGATGTGACCCATACAAAAAAAAATAGTTCTAGCTGGCCATCAAAAATGATGGCGTTGAGCCTCCACCGCAGCAGATTGTCATGAGCCACAGGATGCTCCATTTTTCTTTAGTTATTATTGCAGTGAATAGTTTAAGCTTCCGTTTCCCGCGGGTGATGGTCTAACGCCACGAGGCGTTCTTGTTTTAACTGTTTCCGTTTATGCTCCGTTGCTTTTATACCTAAGCCGTTGGTGCATCTATTCTCCCTTGCCTTTTTTATTGGGCAATCTTTAATTTGCTATTCCTTTGTATTTCGCTGTCTGCTACTGCTATGCTTCCATGCATAAGCTCCCCGTGCTGCATGTAATACTGCAGATCCTTTGCTCCTTCTTCAAAATTGATAACAATATTGTTGTGGACAGGAAAGCTTCAACTTTGAACATTGGTAACTAAACAAAAGTGATGGTGGAAATATATCAAGCAGAGAAGTTTCTAGTTCGTTGCCTGCTGGCTAGCAACTCCAGTTAAGGTGTAACGACCAAAATTCAAGTGTTTATGCCCTGAATTTCTCGTTAGCTAGCGTTTGGTCAGTCAGTACACAACACGCGCCCTCGCTAGCTTGCGGTCTGCGCTATCAAAGTTGCGATGGAAGTAATGATTGCCATTAGCCCATCATGGCCGATTATGAGGGCATTACTGTGGCCGTAATAGGATGCTCGAACTGATCGTAAAGCAGTTCTCCGCAGCCCTTTTGTGCCCAGCCACACCACTTTCTTGATTTGTTTCGGAGCCCATCAATTGAGATATGACCGCTTCGCTATTGCTGCTCCCGCCGAGCTTGAGCTATTTGGATTCCCCTACTTAAGATTGGGGCCAACGTGCTTCGCATGCCGTTTATTTTTTCCAATGAGAGTATTGGAGTCTTGTGGGGATTTTTTTGGGGGGTATTCGGATATCGAAACTCGCGTGGCGTGAACGTTGGATAAGATGCACATGGTTACGGCTAGAAAATTTAATTTCACAACTGGTTCCATACGCAGGGAAATAGTCCTGTAAATAGTGTGGCTTGCGTAGCTTCGGACGGTGTGAAGTAAGAAAAACTCCAAGCACTTGCACCTGTTCACACTAGATGTCAATATGGTTACTCTGTTTGTGCAGTTGGCCACCAAATGTATTGTCTCATGTTGCTTATAGTTCAGCTTTTCTTGCAAAACAGTATGAGGACGACTAATTAAATTGTTATAGTTTTCTTAACTGTTTAGTTTAAGAACGGATGATGCTGGAAACAGTCAGATAAGTTTTCCATTTTGAAAGATGGCATGATATCGAATTTAAAACGCTGTTAGTAAATACAAAAAATTCTAAAAAAATATAGGAAGTTTGCATTAACTTTCAATGGGGTTATTTCTCGCTTAACACTTGCGTAAATTGTGGCTTTTTCCTGATACCATTACCGTGTGTCACAGTTATATTTTCCAAGAAGTTGTATATTTGTTTCTTTCGATGAAAACTACTGACAGCATCGCATCAGCCAATTCAAAAGTTTTGGTTACGTTCGTTCATCGTTTGAAGTACATCAGTGCATAATGGAGTACATAGATGAGTACGTAGACGAATGCACAGACGGGTACACAGATAAGTTCGAACATAAATACATAGATGAACAACTAGCTGGGCACGCAGTGAGATTATGGATGAGTACACTGATGACTACACGCATAGATGGGTACATGGATGAGTAAACGGATCGGAGGAGTACTCGTTCACAGTGATACGTTCCAGAATTTTCCAAAAATATATAACTGTGAAGCACTCCAATCTTTGTTGTATTGAATCCAAGTGGAGACTGCTAAGTCGTTTTGTGGTAGTCGCACTCTGGCAAGCTCGAATTCTGGCAATGAACGATTATTGGATAGCTTCAAGTCGCTCCAACTTTTTTCTCATGCTCACCGACCAAAGTGGACAATTAACTCCGCATAGAGCCATAGAGTGAGCATCAACTCTGCTTCGCGAGACAAGAAAGTTCGTAAAACCTATCCACTCCGTATTTTTCTCCAGCGATAGCTCTAGCCACATTTTACTGAAAGGGAGCATCGTCTTACATTCTCACGCCATAGTATAACTCTATCTCTCTTTTAATTTCGTATCCATCACTAGTAGTATGCTGTATATTGTGCAGTCAGAAATAATGGTTGTGATTATATTAGAACATAGTGGTGTATGAGAGATTGAGGTCGATTATGGATGATGAAACAATATGGTAGATATGTATGTCGACCATAACGTTGATTTTAGAATATTTAGGTGAATATCGGTAGAGGCAATATTGGTTGTTTAATGGTTAGTCAGGAAACGAAGGTCGATGGTAGTATTTGGATGTTTGAAGACGATATATGGTAGATGGTAGTACATAAATGTTTGAAGACTATATATGGTAGAGCATATGCTAGAGCATAACTATGGTAGGTTATCAACGGATTTCCCATCGTACGAACATGAGGGAAATTCCTCCCATTATTTGGGGAAGAATATATATGGATTGCCATGGATTATAGTAATATGGTTAGAAGTCCGAAGATAATCGATCAAAGTAATATTGCATGACTATAAGTTTGAATGCAAAACATCTAAATATTCATATTATTGTGCAAAAATCATGCACATTTTTAGTTTTTTCTTTCCTGTCGTTAAATTGCAAAAAAAAAAAACAGGGTATGTATGGACGCTAACAGCCTTGACTTTTTTTATCTATTGTTTTCCAAATTTTTTTGCTCTTAAGCACTTTAGCGTAGTTACCCATTATTTTTATTTGTTTGTTATATCCCTGGTAAAATAATATTGCAATCTAAGTCCAAATACTGCCATCTATTTTTATGTTCATTCAGTTTATACCTGTGAACTTTTATCAAGATTTTATGCCCATTAGCTTTATGTAAATGGATGTCAAATTTCATGCAATATTTAGCCTTACGTGTCTTGACAACGGGGGCGGCCAAAATTCATCAATTGGTTTGGGACTTCTTCTGAACTGTGTAGCAGAGCTCTATAACGGCGTAGAGTTAAAGAAGTTGCATATAAACGTGCATTAACTGCACAGACTTATTCAAGCTCCTGCTCTAGCATAGTTCTGAAGCTTAGAGCCTTTGAGCATTCTGAGCTGCAGGCTTAACACGCTCGTATGGATTAGACGTTTTTCTATAAGCAACTAATCATCAGCAAACAAAGCAGGCATCCAGTGCATAATATGTCAACAGTTGGAAAAGTTTATCTAGGTAGAATATAGTATTATGATTCGCTGAACACAGTCAATCCTGGTCGTGAATGGTGTTTCTCACCATTCACTGTGGAAGATCATGGTTGTGCAGCTATAACCTAAATGGTTGTAATTGTGTACGTATGGTTAGGAATTAAAATTGGCAATATGGTCGAAGGTTGTGACATATCTCAAACATAATACACCCCATATACCTGAATATGGAGGATACTTCGATTATAAACAACCAAAGATCTCGACCACAATCATAGTTGTTCTATTATAATCACAACCATTATTTTCGACTGGGTGTGGACTCTAATTTTGTTTCATTAAAAATTATATTAATGTTTATTGACCATTGACAGATACTTTTCAAACATGGTTGGACAGGGAGCACGTCTTCCACTAATTGTACAACAGCAAATATTCCTCTGTCGTCTGCAATTGACGACGTGGCTGAATAGTTTCAGCCTTGCACCAAGTCACTGATTCTTCATAAAAGACTATAAGGCAAACCGTGGTGGAAAAATAACGCAACCTGCTCAACCTCTTTCCAAGCAGCTGAAAAACACTCTTTCACAAACAGAATTATGAAAATCACCATACATGGTCACTTGCCGTAAAGAGTTAATATAGGGTTAAAGCCAAGCCCTCGCACTGCAAAAACAACGAATTCCCCTAGTACCCCAACCACTTTTGCTGAACACAATAACGCTCCTCACTTGAATTCAATCGGTGTGAGTGGGTCAACACGCCAGGAAAACAATGATTGCGATGGTCAATTTGTCGCTCAATGAAGTCCATGGCAAAGCACTTCAATAATCAAGTTTCCAGCGCCCAACTGACCCTCTACCTCTGATGGAGAGCTGAATTAACGGCTCGATATGTCATCCTCTTAGGCAATATGCAATGGCGGCAGCTTGGCAATTAAAGTCTATAGTGCGAAGAATACGAGACTTGGTGCGAACGCAAAGTAATTTCTGTGGCTCCAAGGTTTCACTTGGAGGTCCAGTTGCTAACATAGAGGAGTAAAGTACAATATGAACCTTAATACCTTGGAGTAATAGCCAGCACCATTGCTACTCTCCAGAAAAGTAATATGTATTCGGCCTTTGCTACATCTTTACTAAAGTTCTTTTTCCTTTAGGAATACAATAGCAAAAAAAAAAAAAAACTATAATAATTGTAGTGGAGGAGCATACCGTGAGTATTTATGTAAATATAACGGTGGTTAACGCATAAAGTAATGATGCATTTCTCGTAAAATAGCGATATTAATGCAGTCCAGAAACTTGAATAGCATGCGGTAATGCGTAGACGTTAGTATCTGGAAAATAACAGCATGTTATTTACTACGTAGATTACAAAGTATATACTTGGTGTCCTAGAAAAAAAGGGGACCGAAGCTCGAATATGTACTCGTGTTCGTATGGATATAATAATGACAAATCTATCCATCCATCTATCCGTCAAAATGCGAACGATATCAAGATTGTCATTATTTATTGCCTCCGCCAAAAAGGTTATGTTTTCGTCGGATTTGTCTGTCACCAAGATAACTCAAAAAGTTATGGACGGATTTTGACGAAATTCTCAGGGATTGCTAGGTATGTTAGAAGGAACAGATGATTAACTTTTGGTTAAGATCCGTCCATTCGTTTGTTTGTTTGCATGTCTGCCTCATTTTTCTCAATACAATAACTCCAAAAGTTATAGACGGGTTTTTATGAAATTTACACGAGTTGTTAGGTATAATACGAAGAGCAAATGACCAAATTTTTGTGATAATTTCTTTGTTCGTTCGTATATTTGTTGTTGTGTTTGATTTTATGCTTTTTAGCGCAATGAATCAAAAAGTTTTGCGTGGATCCTTATTAAACTTACAGGAATTGTTAGTGATGTTAAAAGACATGTAATATTAAATTTTGGATCAGATCGGTTGATTCGTTTCTATGTTTGAGTTACGTTTGTCATAATGGTTGTTACGTAATTACTCAAAGAGTTTCGAATGGATCTTCATGAAATTTACAAGAGTTGTTAATAATATTAAAAGGCAAAAATGGTTAAATTTTGGTGCAGACCGGTTAATCCGTTTCTATGTTTAAGTTGTGCTTGTCATCATGTTTGTTACGCGATAACTAAAAAAAATTTTTAATGGATCTTTATAAAATTGGCAGGAGTTGTAAGTAACGTTGAAAGATATAGATGATTAAAATTTTGGTGCAGATCGGTTAGTTTGTTTGTATGTTTGACTTATCTTTGTCACAATGTTTGTCAGCAGCATAACTCAAACAATTACGAAAGGATCTTAAAAAAATTGCAAAAGCTGTTAATACTATTGAAAGGCACAAATGATTAAATTTTGGACTTGATACAAAAGAAATCGTGGTTTCAGAGCTAATTTGAATTTTTCGTTACCGTTGCCTTACTTGGCGGAGGTATGCGCCCTCATGGTGCTTTAGTTACTTTTAGAGTTATCAATTATATCCATACCAATAAATACTCGAAACTCGTCTGTTTTTTTTTTTTTTCTGGAACGCCCTGCACAGTACAATAATGTGTGTTTATGCCTCTGCTTATTGGGTTAGATAATTATCATAAAGGCACCGAGTGTCGCCAGTATTGATTTCCACTTACTTTAGGATACGTATTAAATCGCGTTGTTCCAACTGGAAACCCCAAATTAACTTACACTGTAAAGGATTAAAGTCTTTAACCAGAGTCCTATTCGGTGTTTCAGGGTTTACATCTAGCGTTTGTTGCGCTTTATAATCACCATTATTTTGGTGACTGGCGGCTCGGTGTGCCTCTGTTAATGAAACCTACGACGTTTCGTCAGACTTAGAGGCGAAATTGTTGCTTTGAGTAAAGAAGTTTGTAGCTCAAGGCTGGTGCTACCTGCATGTGCTTTATGGTCACGAAAGTGTGAATTATTGGGTGCTTTCGGACCATAATTAGTGTACGAAACCGAGCTACTGCTAATCAACGGCCGCGCTTTGCCGTCGCAAACATGAATAATTACGTGCTTGTGAGTTATTAATCTAAAATATGTAGAGCTAAGCTGCTTGGAAGCTAATTTTCAGAAATTCCTCATTTGCTATTACGAGCAAAGCAATAGGTATGGTTTGTTATTGTTTTTAGTTTATAATACAATTTCAAAAATTACTTTACAATATATGTTTGCCTTCCGTCTGACATACGGTTATGAGAAATTAGTTTTATCGATCTGGAACGACTCTGTGATTGGTTCACCACGCCAGCGGAGGGGCAGTAGAAGATTTATGAGATTACTTCACCAGTAATTGGCATTGCTGATTAATAGAAGAAGTTTGCTCATGCTCACAGAGTACTCTGCGTTTTTATTAGATTATTGTTTTACTAAATTTTATTATTAGATATGCACAATTTCCCAAAAAATTTCTTAAAATTCAATATTGTGTGTTGTACACCCTCTCAGGGAGAGCAGGATTCATCAATAACCGTATAGCATTCAATTATATAGTTTATCTATAGCATTTAATGTGCTGTGTATTGGATCTCCTCGGAATAACCCCTCTACTACAATTTTTTCTCCTAATTGCTGTTCACATCCTAGTACTCGGTTCTTCGGCTTGGCTGACCTTCCACGTATGGCTCACTGTAAATTCATTGCAGGTAAATTCATCGACTGTAAATTCATCGAGTTCTAGATGTGCTGACTGATCGCTAAATTTACATCGAACGGTAAATTCATGAGCTGGGGATTAAATCGAGTGGTAAATTCATTGAATGGTGACTAAGTCTAATGGTATATCTAAGTGAATATTTATCAATCAATAAATTTATCATTCGGGGAATTTATCATTTCATCAACATGCCATTCGATGGCTTTGCCATTCTATCAATTTGTGTTTGATGAATTCGCCGTTAATGCATTTATCGGTCCCCACTACATAAACATTAATCTTTTGTTGCTTCGTCCTCTGAAATACCATTGCTGAGAGGCTTCAAGCAATTATTATTGTTCGTATAGTATTTGTATCTCTCATAACAAGAAATCTGCTTCTACATAATGTTTTATGTTTACAATATATAAAGCTTTACTATAGGTTGAATATTAATATAACAACTTGCCGACACCGTCCGAATAAGTTCGTAATTGTTAGACATGTTAATCATTTAAAACAGTTTAATTAATAAAAAACGAAATTTTTTCAATTAGCGATATTATATTTTTAGAGGGGAAATGAATTACTGATGCTCGCTATAGAAAGTATGAAAAACAAGTATTGACGGCTGTGGAAATATGTTTCTACCCTCAATATTTCATTTTTACTAGCTGGAGATCATTATCTTCTAGTATAATATTGTGCATAGGGTAACGTGGGGCAGCGCGCCCATGTGGGGCAATGCACCTTTTCATAATAGCAAGAGTTAGTGCGTTGGTAGTAACGTGTCACAACATGCAATGGTCCGGGAACCCCCTGCGCACCACTGGGGTGAAAGGTGCGGCTGAGTGAGGTTGTTGAGGTAAGTTATGACCGTATGCATGGTTTCACGCGTAAAAATTACTTTTGTGTCCTTCGCAATATTTCTGTAACGTACGAAATAGCTACTTTGGACGGTTATCTCATAAATATTTATAAAGTATTATGTTTTCTGCTACATTTGCAACAATTTATAGGTTCTTGCAAATGATCTTATTGAGGTTATAATTGTTTTAATGGAGACATGCGGTTTGGGGCAAAAAGCCTATAATGCTTAGGGGTAAAGCGCTTACGAAGAAAGCAAGCACCAAACCTAAAGCAAAAAGTAAAAAACTGTAACGGATGTCAAGCTTTATGAAACAGGAAAGGGAATGGCAAAGACTGCCAAGAGAAGAAGAAGACGGAAACCACTTTCACACTGAGTACTGTAGGTAGTGTGCACAAACACTAAGGATTTATGGACAAAGCTTCAAGAGGAAAGGGGCAGGATTGATATTGAACAATGCCGCAAGTTAATTGAATCTTGCCCTCGATAATATGTTGAAGTCATCAAACATAAAGGATCGTTCACAAAATATTGATTAAGAATGAAGGTTTTTGTTAAATTTGTTGCTTTGTTGCTTTTTTTGTCAAGTGTCCCTTAATTCTGCTCACACTAAATTAATAATTATAAGTTAAATATTCATAACTTTTTTCTTATAATACGGATCGTAATAAATTCTTAGCACATTATTAGGTATCCCAGTACCTCTTTTGTGATAAATTTCAGCGTTGAACCTTTTACAGTTTTTGCGATATGATTTTTTTTATTTTTGTCATTTAATTATGCTCGTAACTGTAGTCATTCCAAGCAGAGACGGCGGCAAAGCCGTAGTGACAGAATATTTTATTAACATCACTCTACGGGGGCAGGACTGTTGATTTACGACAACAACTTCAGAGTTTAATATATATAATTTAAGTTCAATATTCAAAGTCAAGGCATGGACTACTTACTAATTATTAAGTAGGCCTTGGTCAGGGGGGTCAATTCCTTCGATATCACGAGTCACTTCGGGTCTGAACGGTTACATGGAGGGCCAAGTACATTTTATAATCTACTATATAATAATTCACGTCGTGTTTTTATTTATTTATTTATTTATTTATATATTTATATCTTTCCTGTCACGCTCTATGGGAATAACATAGGAGAAAATTCAGATTTCAAAA
>LQNS02278160.1:16362814-16376570 GCA_001587735.2 Parhyale hawaiensis
TCGATCCCTTCGGCTGGGGCCGAAATTAAGAAATTCGAGGCTTGACTTGTTTCAAACCTTAGGCAGGGGCGGCAGCTTCTAATCGTCCACTCGAGTTACGTGCAGACAGCGGCCCTTAACGTACCAGTAACGCTTCGGACTTTTAGAAACTCAATGTTGCTTAGTGCGAGGGAGTTTTGAGCCTGCTCACCGTAATCGCGTTGTTTCTAACACGCGCAGCACGATTCGAGTCATAGAGGCAAAGCCAAAGCTCCTGCCTAACATTTTGGACAAGTCGAGCCTCGAACGATTGAGTTTACATCCAGTTGAAGGCGCCCAAAATTATAATCAGCGAGGACAAAAAAAAAAGAAAAAACAGAAAAATTATGAAAGTGGATAAAGAGCAAAGCAAATTGAATCAAAGTTAAAAGTCGCCTTTGTATTATGAGGGAAATACGGACTGCTAATTAACAACATATGAAGAATCAGGAAAACAATACAATTGGCAAAAGAGAAGCCTGTCTTCTCCCCCCCCCCCCAAAGCGTAAGAGGAAAATGTCAAGAAGTGCCAAGAACTCGAGCACATTAAAATAAGTTATTTTCTATAAATTTCAGGCTCAAATTTCCATTAATCTCATTCCCTTGGCATTCAGCAGACGAAGTTTCTCTTATCTTTTCACTAGGAGACATTGAGACCATACCAGTAAGCAACCTATCAACCAACAAACTGTGTATTTTAATAGTCGATTATTTGGAATATAGGGAAATTCCACCCAGCAACAGTATTGTTTTTCACTGCTGTCTCAGAGCCGCATCATGCATACGAAATGTGAAAATATGTTTCAAGTCAGAGAACAAACTCATGTTCGATTGGGCCCCGAAAGTAAGCCGCCGAAACTCGCCTTGTTCCAAACTTCACGCAGGGGCGCTGTTTTCGATGCCCTAGATTGAGTTTCGGTTATCGACCTTCAATCGATTACCGGTGGAACTTCTAGAAACTCAGTCTCATAGAGCAATATGCGGTTTTCAGATGGTGTAACGTAATCGCGTTGCTGTTAACACTTGCAGCGCGAATCAGAGTGACAGAGGCAAATGCTTGTGTCTGAAGTTTCGGAGAAGTCAAGCCTTGAAGACATCATTTTGGGGCCAATCGAACATGCCTCAAGTCCTCTGCCTGTGACCTGCGAGCAGTGACAGCTTAAGAATTTAGACTTGACTCTTGTAGTTCCCTCTCGGAAACCGTATCAACGATTCCCTAATCTCTCCCCCCCTATTAAATGAAGGAAAGAACAAGAAGATTGATATCGACTTTTTGATTTTGATCGTTGATACTATTAGAAAAACACCAGACTGGCAACGTGAGAACAGAGAGAACTCCATTAGGTCTTCAACAGCCCCTCCCCCCGCGCAATCATTATATATTATTATTCTAAAACTTCACGCACGGGCCACCACAGACAGGTAACCCGACGGAAATGAAGCACATTGCAACACCTGGAAGTCCGAAACGCTGCTAAAGGAAACCCGACAAATAGCCATTAAGAGCTGTCTTAAACGCCTGCAGGACAACATGCCTGAAAGCCGAGGTCCGCAAAGAATTCCAAACCCCAACACACCAGGGTACAAAGCAGCGACCGAACTGATTAGCTCGACATCTAACATCCTCCAACGTGAAAGTGTGCGCACCGACCGCAGCACGTGTCTCTCTCCTAATCACCTTAAGTGCAGGGACAGACGAATACAACCAATGCCTCTCATTCTTGTGCACCCTATAAAACATACAGAGTTCGGCAACCCTTCTCACCAAATCATTTTCGGCGCACAGCTTACTGGCTGAACTAACAAGTCGGTCCAACAGACGCAAGTGACGGTAAGCAGCTGAAGCCCAGACCGGTGAGCAATACTCCAACACAGGTAGCAAAAAGCATACAAGCATCTGCGGGCACAACTACTGTCATCAAATACAGAATTCACCTTTCACAAAACCCAATTTTACTGGAAGCACGTGACACCAGCCACCTAATATACGGCTTAGAGGTAAGCTTTTCGTCAATAACAACACCAAGAATCTCCAATGAGCCAGACTCCTGAAGCAAGGTGTCGGCTACCTCCAGCTGTGTATGCTGCGGTACAAGGGTCCAAGATCCAGGCCGAACACCAGGCACTAATGCGGGAGACATCCCTATTCAGAGGCTGGGCAACAGCATCACGCATGCGTGGTGTAGGCATCGTTGCTATCAAAGTGGAATCATCGGCATAGTTGATCATTGTGTTTTCCAGCGAAGAGAACATATCACTAGTATATAGAACGAACAACAGCGGACCAAGAACGCTACCCTGAGGGACACCAGACTCCACCGCGACTGGGGCGCTTAAAACGCCGTCAACAGACACACTCTGTCCAAAGTGTCTGGCTACAATATTTGTTTTCTCTGGCTTGGGGTCTCGTGGATCATCTCTCGTGCTCATGACTGTAACATTTCCTCAATACACTAAAGCTCTCCGAATTTTTCAGCAAGTCAAGAAGCTGGCTGTCGGAGAAGCTTTCAGCAGTCCCATTTTTGAGCTCAGAGTGTGAACATGCCGCTCTGAGGGGCTCAGTAATATTAAGCTGCTCTCCGGAAGTTTCCACGGGCTATGTTCATCGAGTTTGGAGCCCCATAATCTTCAGGAGGATCGAGGCGTTGGCACTGGTGCATTCGCGACGCTGCCAATTCTACACTTTGAACATCTCACCTGTCACCTGGTCAGGAGAGCCTTGTATTGTTGAGCGGAAGGTGTCGCGTCTTGGGCCTGATCGGATGCAGCTTCCTGTTCAACCTTGTTCCAGCGGAGGGAACGCTATCTGTACCACTGTGTTGGAACTGTTAGCGGTTGGAACACTCGTCTAATTTTCATCATGAGAAGATAGATCTATTCTTCCCGGTCCCCTGGGATGGAGGCAGGCCTAGGGTGGATGACTGCCGGAAGCCGGGATGGCTTCGAGGAAAGCTCGCCTTCGTATCCAGTTCGGTAAGTTGTGGGCACTAGAATGTTGTGTCTAGGGGGCCTCAACGAACTGGGAAGGCAAATGCTGGTTTCCAGACAACCCATTATATTTTTCTTATTCGAAGGTTTCATTATCTGCAGTTAAGCAGAACATTCTCTAAAGCAGAGCATTTTCTAACTATAAGCCGTTGGTTTAAAAAGAATATAAATTGCTGAATAACACTTCTGCTGCAATAAAATCAGTGGGTTAAAAAGATTTCTAAAAATCGACTTGAAATATTAACTAACGCTGGTGTTTGACGGAGTTAAATAATAAACTTGATATCCGGGGCTCTTTTTCTGACGGATTCTTTGATTTGAGTATAGCCCTGGGATTTGGCGGTCGCAATGGCGTCCATGCTAAGCGCTTTAGTTTCGAGGGCTAATCTCTCGAGATTTAACTTGTCTGGAACCTCGATTTCAGTTAGGCACGTCAAGCTGTGGTTAGTTTCTTTAAGTCCTCTATCCTCAATGCCAGCTTTGCAATTCTAATTTCTCAATTGCGCCCTTTGGGGCCTTAATTCATAAATTACGCCCTTTGCGGCCTTAACTTCTCAAGTCATGTCCTGTGCGGCCTAAATTTCTCAATTTCGCATATGCGCTACCTTAGCTCGCTAATTGCAGCTTTGTGTAAGTTTCTAATTGTTAAATTCACGAAATACTAATTCTAAAAGCAAACATTTCTGTGTATGCAGGACTACTAAATTCTCCTATCGGGTGTTTAGTGTTTATTTTCTTTGGCACAGGCGGTGAAAATCCCTTCGTTTTGAGCTGGAAGATTAGCCCTCGGGGAGAGGACTCAAACTCGTGGCTCGGACGAGCTCTCCCTTCGTTTATTTACGGTCGTCTCTGTGACTTGGCGGGTTGCTACAGGCTCCGAGTCCTCATCTTCTCCTGCAGCTTGGGGCCTGGGATGTG
Organism: Parhyale hawaiensis; assembly: GCA_001587735.2. Taxonomy (NCBI): domain Eukaryota; kingdom Metazoa; phylum Arthropoda; class Malacostraca; order Amphipoda; family Hyalidae; genus Parhyale; species Parhyale hawaiensis. The sequence goes on from LQNS02278160.1 coordinate 16,366,739, forward strand.
GATGTCTACATTTGTCGTGCTTTTCTAACCTTTCATTGATGGTCTTTATCGAAAAGTTATGCAGTTTAGACCGTTATCAATAATTAAAAGGTAAATTTCTTCGGAGTTTGTAGACCTCAACCTACGCCGAGAGAAAAATTAGGCTATTCTAAATCAAATTCAGCTCACACTCTGCGTTCGCTCGGAAACAAAATCGCGAATGACTGACAGAACCCTACTACCCACACCATGAGACTCAAGCTTGTACAATAAACCCATGTGGTTGACCCAGTCAAACGCCGCGCTAGAGTACCCTCAGACCCACAACGCAACGCAGACTGTAAGTGGTGTGCCAGCGACAACAATGCATCACAACAACCTAAGCCAGGTCTGTACGCAAGGTGACCGGCTGGCTGCAAACCCGTAACCTCAGCAAAATGGCAAAGCTTATAAGCTACCAATTTCTCGAACACCTTCGACAAAATGGGCGTCAGAGTAATGGGTCGGTAGTTGGCTACATGGGGCGACACTGGAACTTTGGGAATAGGAGAAATATTCCCAGTACGCCAACAACGGGGAAAATTTCCTAGCCGTATCAGGTGCCGGAAGATCACTGCTAGCTTAGGGGCAAGAACGCCAGCCAGCTGCTTATAAAACAGAGGAAACATGCCCACCGGGTCCACACATTCATAAGGATCAAGGCCCTCAAGCAACACATTGATTGTAGCAGATCTGAACGCCAAACAAGTTAAACGAGGTTCAGGGTAACATCCATGGGGTATGACAACACGTCTCTGCCCTACTTTCCGTCGGAGTGAGGCGATAAGAGTTCCGCCCTAGCCAAGGGATCAACAATGATATCCCCACTGGGATCAACAAGGGGCGGCAACGAAGGTTCAACCCCAAAAAACTGAACCCTTAAGCTCACTCCACCAACGATGTGGATGGTCAATACTCAACAAGACTCCCTGAAACGCTGCCTCTGACGATGCTGTGCCCTCTCATAAACACGCTTAGCCTCGGCCCTACAATCAACATAGGTCAGTCACAACGTGCGGTCACGCGAACGCCGCCATACCTGATAAACCAGCAACAGAATAACGAGATGATGAATATTAACAAAAAATCACAGACTCACTCTCTTTACAAAGTATTTACAGCTGCCAATACCAGCGCCAACAAAGTCAGAGCCATCAAGATTATTCCAAATACCTACACAGGATGGAGTAAACGAACGAGACTACTAGCTTGTACGACATCGTTCGTACAAGTTCCAAAACAAACTGCTAGTGGTCACCAGTAAGCCAAGTTAGCACTCCCGAGTATGTGGCTCCGGAAGAAAAACAGTTTGTGGATGACTTCGGCAATTATATATTTATAGAGGATGCAAAGCCCATCATCTCTGCAACGATGCACCAAATCACAAGACACAAAACCAACGCGCATCGACGGACCGACCACTCCATCAAGCAAATTCAAATGACCATTGTCAGCAGAACCACAGACTAAGGAACAGTATTCTAAGAAAAGGAGGACGTGACAACTAGAGCAGCGACGTATCAACTCTACCGAACCAAACACTTCCTAGGTACGTCGCGTGATACCAATTTTCTGCGACGCTCGTGAAGTCCGGGGCCCACGTAACAACTTTCGTTGCCGATAGCGGCCTAGTGCCAACTCAACTACTCCGACTTCATAGTAGTGGCCGTGGTTTCAGCATGGCGTCCATAAACATCATGCAGTAATTCCTAAACTATCAATTTTTGTGGTCTTAAACTGCTCATAATAAGCAGTGATTGTTAAAACTTCACCATTGCCCATGCTATTGTGTACAGATTGCAGTAGGGACTGAGATGTTGGACAATTTTTCATAGAGTTAAATTTTGCGCGAGCTGAAGCCGAGCCGCGGCTACGTAAACGGATTAGTTGAGTTAGCTCTAGGCTGCTAGCGGCAACGAAAATTGTTGGGCCTCAAACGTCAACTTAGGATCAAACTTGATACAGAAAACAGTTGCGGCGTATTTGTAACGTATTTTCCGCACAAACAGACATTTCTCCAGTAGTTTTGCTAGGAAATTTCCAACAACAATGACGTTACGGCTCATCGCTCGCTTTACATCAAATGTTGGTAACCGTGCCAGAAGATACTGATGACAAAGGAAGTTGAAATGATCTGTTAAACTTGTGGGCTCTTTGCTCTCTTTTTCCTTCTTTATTGCATTCTTCAGCTTTGTCGTAATCATAAGAATTCCTGCCGCAAATCCTGATAATTACGACCCTCCTAATAAGAATCATGTTTTTAGTGGTTGTCAGAAAGCTGCAATCAGTATCGGTATATTATTAGGAGAACATTGGAAGCTAATATCGTGATGCACATGTACGTAGTGATAGGTCATTTAATAATTTACGCGTCAAAACGAAATAATTGGACGGTTTCTTTACTAAAAGCAGTTCAATCTCAAACAATTGCTCGCCAGGCGAAGCAAGCCTGTGCAAATCTTGTACAAATTATAAAACGCTCGACTCTGCCTAGGGATAGTGCAGCGATTGACGGGAGGTCCGGAGCAGAGGGCAGCTGTGAGCGTATCAGGTTAAAAAAAAAGTCGTGCAGGTCCATGTCTGTGACAACATGTGGTTGGTAAATTAATGCGTTTTTGGAGGAAAGCAAAACGTGAACCAAGCTTGAGTTTCGCCGTTCGCGAGTCAAATGATGCGTGAAAAGCAGATGGTAACCGATATTTTTGTAAGGAGTCTACAGTTTTACTTATTTTTCTTGGTTAGGATCAAGGGACAGCTAAAGGAGGGGCCTCCTCAACCAGGGAAGCCACCAATGAGGATTCTCTACACCCCCGTGGGAAGTATCTGAGGAAATTCACGGTGACGTCATCAGGGCAGTGGCGAAATAGCATACGTAGGAGGGGATGTTTTTACGATGGAAATGTTTGCATTGGACGATGCGGGTTGAGGGGGTTGAACCCGACCTGTCGAGGGTTCAATCCGCTCGAACGGAGTTAGTCAGTTTTGAGGTTGGAGGGCCGACAGGCAGTCGCCTCTAGTTTGTTCCGCTAGCCCCTATTTTTATACACCTAGTAGAGTGCGTTAGCGACGTCATGGCCTCATTTGCCATGACCATGTATCGCCCTATAATTTAATTGCAGCTGAGTCATCTCGTGTGTCTACAACTGTCACTGTGATTCCAACAAATACAAAAGATGAATAACCAACAATGAGTCGTCAATGGAGCCTTTTTACGTAAATTTAAGAAGCTATGTTTCGGAACAAAATAACCCTTTAGCAGATCTTCCAAAAAGTCGTCAACAGCAGCAACATCAACACGACAGCTTAATCCTGTTCGTTCGTGTCTTTACCGTCTTCCTAACTTCAGGGCTGTTGTCCTCAGTGCCCGACTCATTATCCTTCTCTCTCTTTTCCTCTTTACCACATCTTAGTACGCACATATGTATGAGGCACAACTTAACTTACTAACACCATGTATGATGCAGTAACTTCCACAGTTTATTTTAAAATAACATACCACGCACGTCGATCACTCCACATCCTGGCATTCCCCCAAGCATGGGTACAGCTCCTCCAAATGTTATTTATGACCCCGAGCATGCTTTAGACTCTCCCTCCAATCCATCCTTTTGTTCCAAACTGAGCCTGATCTTCGACATTGCTTTGATTCGAATGAGAAGTCAGTGCTCTCCTGAGAGGCAGTTTTATTTCCGGCCATCCTGCACTTTTTTGGAATTCTTTCAGAAGGGCAAAAGGGAAACTCTCGAGTAGGACATGAGCGGCGACCCTCGGATGACTTGCCCCTTTTATTGCTTCGTTTAACATAAAGATGTACACAAGGAACAGCGGGTCCGTATCATGGGACTTTATTGGCCTTACTGATGCTGGCTTAGTGCCCGACCATTTAGCGTACAGAACTCGGCAGCGTTTGTCCGATCTCAGATAGAAAAGTAAATGAATTTTCTTCATAGAATGAGACTGTGCTTGGATACGTGACCGTACAACGAAGAGCTTCGGGGTCCATTTCTCCGGATGTTGACAAGAAGGTGAGTGCATTTTTCAAATCTTGAGAATAGGCTTACGGCCTCAGCAATTACCTCAACGCATTTGGAAGCTTTCCTTCGATTTTCAATGAGAAGGTAAATTAAAATTTTCTTGCATACAGACATTATAGGTTTGGGAATATCTGCATGGGCAGTTTAGCGTATGTACCGAGGAGAGATCCTATCTCCGGCTGGAGAAGCAATTCCATCATTTTTTTTTTAACATAGTGAGATTATGGTCTAATGTCAGGGTATAAAGTGTAGCAAATTGTAAACCTTTCCCCAGCTTCAGATGATATGCTCCCTGTATGTCAAGATTCAGCTGTTCAAAACTTATTGCTATCCAATATATGGTAGCTCACTTTGGGCCAAATTTACTAAACAGGCCATCAGTAAGTTGCGTGTTGCGTACAATGACATATTCCGACGGTTGGTGGGTGTGCCCAGATACACAGGAGCTAGTGATGTGTTTGCGTCGTATGACGTACAGTGTCTCAATATTCTTGCTCGTAAATGTGCATATAGCCTGCAGATGAGAATAGAAAAGTCTGATAACTCAATACTCCAACGGATATGCTCTAATCCAAGTACTCAGAGTTCGGCGCTCAAGCAGCGGTGGGTTAGGATTCTGTATGTAGGCAACGACCTCCATGATCGGAATGACCTGCTACTTCTCTAAGCTTCCATTTCACGGCACGCAAGCGTGAGCTGATATATCTCTGTCTTCCTACTGTACTATTTCCTTTTGATTGCTCGAGGTGCGGGAGGACTATATGTGAGCCTGTTGGTATACTGGGGACTGAGCTCTGCGTGAAACTTGTATTATTATTATTGTTACAAGCTCCTTTGCCAGGCTAGCTATAATGAAACGGTGTGTCTCAATCACACGGTACAAGGGTACTCTGTTAAATTCTCTGTACCAACGCAGCGAAGAGCTCTTTCTCTCTCCTGTGTGAAATTGAGCTGCTCAATGCCAATCGTGTCTGCTGGTGTAGGCTGTGTATCTATTTATTCTCATTGTGCATGGCCACCAATATTTGTGACTAGGCCTAATCACTAGGTTGAACTTTTGCTACTCTGTACTTTTCAGCTTGTAAGTGTATTTTGTGAACTGTGTTCGTAATAAATGCCATTTATTTATTTGAATTGTGTAAAGGTAATTGAGCATTCTACTGGAATCTAGGGTAGTGAATTGGATAGGATTAATATGGTTTTAGGTGGGATACTAAATATTTTTAATGAGATTGCGTTTTCGGCCAGTTATTTACCTTAAGGAATTGGAGATACGAACGATTATCAAACGCAGATACTGCCATTTCATCAGAGTTATCGATAGCACCCTAACTTCGGCACGGTACCCAGGTATTTGGCTGCGAGACCTAAGGCGCATTTCCGTTTCTCAATGGGACGAGGACATTTAGCATAGAGAATTGAATTATTTTTCCCCATGTTTAGTAAGAAAGTGCTCTTAATCGATGCTTTCACCGATTCATTTTGGGAAACTAGCCGATTTACTCGAAGGAACTGATGGATTTTCTTAAACTTTTACCAGTTTACTAACAGCTTCAATAAATAACCCTTTAGTACAAAGAATACCATTGTATGGGATGTACTGAACAGTGTTAGTCCTTCGAGGAAGGAAAGATTAAATCATGCGCTACAGGATTACTGCACTATTCAGAGATAGGTACTCTTTTCTTGTGGTCTATTCTCTCAACGTCTCGCAGTTCTGGTTGCTTATCTCGAGTTGCCTTAGGATTGGAAACGGAAACGGCTCGTTTTCTAGTTTGCATTTCGAGGCATGCTATTTAAGCTTTTACTGTCTGCTTCTCATAGTCAACCTCACAGACACTATGTACAGTGAAACATTTCCATTCCATCATTTCAGATGTTAACGACCAAAAGTCTACTTGAGTTCTTCTGTGATATATTTCAGAGACACGGCGTGTTCCATGAGCGAGTGGTGTCCCTCGTGCGGTCAGGGACAGCGCGAGGCGAGGTTAGCTCATTTCAAGGCAATGCATAAGCTGCTTCTAAAGCAAGCATTTATTTTCAATTAAAAGTACTTTATTCAATAAAGTAAGTTTATTAGTACTAAAATTGTATCTTGTGAGTTAGGACTGTTGGAAGTCATTTGCTCGTGCTCACTTGGCACGCTTTGGCTACTACTTTTGCTGACGATCGCTGTTCTGATCTCCATTCGCGCTTCTTCTGTCACCTCTCTTGACGTTCTTTACTGTACTTTCTCGATTTTCTTCCTTCTGCTTCGCCCTTTATATTCCCTTACCTTTCTTATATTTTCGTCCCTCTTTTCTCGGTTTTCTTGACATTAGCTAGTAGATATCTTTCGGCGTTTTTTTTTTTTTTTGTTCTGTCCAGAACACCAAAAGGTTTTGACGGATGCTCAGTATAACGTCTAGTCTCGCACCACTCTAATATTTTGAAACGCCCAGCCTAACATTTATCGCAGTGGGCGCACGACATCTCCCACACTAGAGTCCTGCTCAAGTTTCTGTCTCTCCGACGGCCCACGTAAGTGCGGTGTCGGGTCCTGGGATTATTGGAAAATTGACTTGAGAATCCCGAGAAATCCTAACGAGCTAAACAAAGCGTCGAGGTTCAAGGACTTGATGCCAGTGTGTTTATTACCTTGAAAGGTGACCAGGCGAGACAGAGACTTTGGCGCTAGAGCTTCACCACTGAGACACAAGACTACTTCGTTAGGATGGACTTTGGCAGATAATGTTACTAAGGGCCTCTGTATAGTGACGTCACTAACAGAAGGCACCCATGCAAATTAGGATAAATTGTCTGACTGTTAAGAGGGAGCTTCAGCAAATTTTCTCCCGTTGTTTTCTTTGCCAAATTTGTCACAAAAAAAGCTCGAGAGCAACTGAAGCGATTGTCATCAAGCTTCATCACGTGAAAAATCAACATGAGACCTTGCATTGGGCTTAGCAATTAACTTGAATTTCGTTGCGCATAACTAGATATTATGTAAAATGAAATTTAAGGCCTGGCGGTTTTTCTTTTAACTGTTGTCACTACAAGAGAAGTTCCTACAGGTGGAATTTTCATGCAAGCTACGATAACTAGTTTGCTCTTTTAGCCCTTAAATGTGTTTTTGTCTTCTAATAGTCACAAATTATGGTGGATTTTTATTGACATTTATATGCAAATTGATAGTAGCCTTCGGGATCCCGTAGACTTTGTCCTTGCTGACCTACGGGTGGCCAACTGCAGAACCACGGGCGGTCATTAGCATCTTATTCTTACAGTGCTGTCACAGCGCGGAGCTGGTGAGAAGGAGTTAGGTAATAAGGATGTTTACTGTAAATACACGCGTGCGGTAGATACCCAAATTTGCATGTTTATGTTATTGCAAGTTTTAATGTATCTACGTAAGAAATGTATATATATATATATATATTCTGGTTCTAGATGGCGTACATATTGAAGAATCTAATTCTTCAATATATATATATATGTAGACGACGATTGGAAGCAGTTGTGGGATTTGTATTTACTACGAAGACTGCCATGCTGATGTGCCGACCTTTTACCTTCGACAGGGTGAGAAGTGTCTTTTTCGGTACATCTGCGTGTCTGCAACGTGCAGTAATTGGAGTCAACGAAGCGGGCTGTAGTTGAAAATTGAAGAGACATTTGCTTGATTGGAAATTTCATTTATACTTTTGGAACAGCCGGTATCATAGTTACACCTTCCCATGGTAACCTCTCTAAATTTCGCAAGATTTCAAAAACTAAATTTACCAACTTTGATCCTCCCACCTGATGAGCTGGAGAAAGGCGAAACGCACGTCGTGAGTACCAAAATTTCTTCGACTGCTTCTAATAGTCTTCTACATTTATGCCATCTCAAGAATATATATTTATATCCACAATATAATAAAGACCGATGTGCAGTTATCGGTTTGTTTGTTTGTTTGTTTATTTATCTGTTTATCCATTTTCTGTCACGCTTTAACAAAACAGGTGGAAATTAGCCAAGGTTGGAGGCTCTGGTAGTTCTCTCAAGCTCTATTGAAAACTAATCTGTAGAAAATAGGCCGGGTTGCAAAAGATGGCAAACTTATCTTAATCAGGGACAGTTGAAATTCTAACAATGAAGGCATCGCAGGCTTAGTCTGATTTGTACTAGTATTAGCTCCTCCTTACATCGAATCTAAGGCAAAGTATCGGGCGACCATACCTATGTCTGAATGCACTTCTTGCATTGCCGAAATTGAAATCGTAGCACTGAAGATATCTGAAGCTTCCCTTGGCACTCTCATGTAGTTTCTTCCCACAAATGATTTCGTTGCTTCAGCTATTCTCCCAAATTTCATTCAGTTGTCGATGAAACACCTTTCGCTAAACATAAACTATTGGACCTGTATAGGCTAACCTACCGTATCCACAACACAGAATCTGAGCTATTACTTTGAGCGTTGCTGATCGGGCTGCTATAAGCAATGTTTCTTCTCCATTTCAGAGAAAAAATAAAAGCTTCGATGCTCAGCGGCTGTGAAGCCGTAAGCGCTCTTTTCAGGGTGCTTAGGTTAGCAGTTGTAATAACTAATGTATTATCAATGAAGAAGGTCATCACAAATTTTTCGCTGTCATTTTATGAAGGCACGGGCCCTCTAGCATATATATATATTCTGTATAGGTGTGTATATATATATTCTGTATAGGTGTATATATATATACATAGATATATTCTGCATAGGTGTATATATATATTCCATATATTATGCCACCTAACATCTATATCAACATTTTATGCATATTTAATAATACCTATGTATGTATAATTGTATATATATATATATATATACTACACTTCTATGTAAGTTATATGTATTACGCAAATAAAAATCTATAATTTTATTCTGCTCGGCCCTCTGTTATTTAGTTTAATACGACCGTGACACTTCCATTACTGTTGTGCAGGGGAAAATATGGGAATCTTTGAGGTATCCTTGTTACGATCAGGGAAGGGATCAATCGAAGAATGATTCTAGTTCAAATTTAAGCTACCGGTACCGCTTGTCGCACATCTAAGGTAAAAGTTCATTGCCTGGCTTTGAGAATTTTTACTGTCGCCATTTTCAGACTGCTACTGATGACAGCTTCCTGTTCCTTCTCCTCTTTTCCGAGTTACTGTTGCCATGAGCGTGGGAACACCCTCGTGCATGGGTTCAATGTCTCTATCGACATACAGTACCTACTGTAAGTCCCTTCTTTTTTCCGGTGTGAAAGGTTTGTCAGCAGCAGAACCCAAAAAGTTATGAACGGATCTTCAAAAAAATTATAGAAGCTGTTATTACTGTCAAAACGCACAAATGGTCCGAGGTTGGTGTTGATACAAAGGAAATAATAGTTTCAAAACCAATTTGAATCTTTAGTTACCGTTTCCTTGCTTGGCGGAGGTATGCGCTCTCAGAGCACTCTAGCGCACAGCGAGACTAGTGGACCCGTGCGTGAAGAATTCACGCAATAACCTACACGTTTGCCTAATGCCTCTAGGCCGGTGCGGAATCTCCCCTTCTCTTATTTGCTTCCTCATTTTCTTCTTTTCTTCAATGATCCTTTATCGTGCTGGCATCCTTAGGTCTTCTATATAGACAGGCAGAAGTAACATCTTTAGTAAAATACTCGAACATACTTAAACAAAATAGCAGCTTATATACATTGTGATCGCTCCGTAGCAAAGATACCGTTGATACCGTCTTCCCACCTCAAATATCTGTTTCATTTGAGGTGCTCAAATTTTTTGACCTATGAAG
>LQNS02278160.1:16417599-16431474 GCA_001587735.2 Parhyale hawaiensis
CCTCCCTCAGCAAACCCCCCTTCCCCTGCCCCACCTTCCCTCCTCCCTGCAGCGATACAAAAATTACGTAATACGTCAGCAGATTAAATAAAAGAAAAGATGTTAGAGTTAGTAATGCGGCCGGCCGCATAACAGGCATGCATTCATGCACATTTCAATGAAAAAATAAAAATGCACGCATTGTACGGTAGTGGCAATAAAATGCATCAACACAGCGATAAAAATTGTGAAGGTACCTAATCAATCATGGAAGACAATTCATCACCAAGCGAGCAGATTTACAATAGACCCCCACCAATACCAGCTCACCCGGGTCCTTTGTATTGTAGCACAACGCCCCCGCCTGTTGCAGGGGCGCCCCCGCCTGGAGACCTGCAACAAGAAAAAATGAAGTTACAATGGTGTGGAAAAATGCTACGCGCAGACGACACTTCAACGTTATGCTATAAACGGCAACTAAAATCGTCATAAGAGACGAGTGCTCTATCATTTCATCTATTGCAGCACAACCGTTCCCCACCTTAGAAGAGGAGCAGAAAAACTTTACATTAGCAAGCAGCAAGAATTAAATCAATTCCCTGCACTTATCATACAGAATAAGGCTTCAGTACATCCAAGTTCATTTTTCTATTTAATCGAAAACTCTCCGGGTCTTTAAGAGAGAAAGAACAGGAAGAACGGAAAATGAATCATCAGTACGTAGACTGGAAGGACAAAATTTCACTGTGACCACCAAACACGACAATTTAGACCATTATTTTAATATATATTAGTGAGCTAAACGAGAATTTATAAGGCAGTCGTAAGAATTTGGTTAGTGATGTTTTGGATTGAAAATTGAATCCGTATTGGTACTCGATCACGCAATTTCTCTATAAAATGTTTGCCTAAGCGATTGTGTCATCAGAACCAGTCCTACATTCCTAACCTTCACAAGGAAAGCATCATTGGGTATAAAACTTCTAGATTTATCGTTTTCTATCTTCAGTGATGTCCCTTAAGATAAAGGAACTGCGAGGAACTGGTTCAGCTATTTTGTGCATTTTAGGACGCGTTCGACACGACACAAGGACACTGGACTAAGCAATCGAGCGACGCACTGCCTGACGTTTTATTTGACACCCGAACTGTGCAGGATTTGTTTCAACAGCTCTTTACCAAATGTATACTATTGTTTCTGTGTATTATTTTCTATACAAAATTTTCTAGGAAAGAACTTCAATGCGCGCTTACATCAAACTAATCTTTACCAACTGCACTGGATTACCGATATAATGTTGAGCTTCTTTAATATGCTCCTTTTCAAGGACGGCTATGGCCAATAAATTCGTGTTCATCGTATCATCTACCCGACTGGTGAAATAAAAGTTTTGGGTTGAGAGGAGGCTATGCAAAAAAAAAAATGTGACTATTTCGCTCGTCTACACCGCAGTTCATTTACTACAGATAGTTATGTCAAGCAATAGAGTGGAAGCACCTGCATTTGCAGAAGAGTGACGTCACACTGGTGACGTCACAAAAATGTATCAGCCAATAGTGTCACTCCTTTTGCAGCGGGGCATATTGGGCAATGCCATGACAGAGGCATTTTGGGTATTTTCCAATACGGCGTCGTGTGCAAGAGGTTAAGTGTGAATCGCGTTTATTACATAAACTTTGATGAAATTGTTCAGTTGCAGTTTATTGTGCTTTTCATGCGTGTATAACATTCTACTTTGCAACTTGCTGTAATGCAAAGTTCTCTTTGTCAACGAAAATGGTCAATTTGTCTTTTTGAACTCGTGCGAATCATTCTATTCCGCGCAAGGCATTCGCTCAACTTAGGCTAACATTTTCAGATGATTTTATCAGTTCTTTTTATGGCGCTAGAAATCAAGATGCAATATCATACATCAAAATCTATATTCTATTATTTTCCTTTACTTCCCTAAGTAATTAATTGTATGACCAGTACGGGTAATTCCAATTTGAGGCAATAAATGACAAACAATTGGTGGGAAAGCCTTTCTGGTATACTGCGGTACAAGGAGCCGCCGCTCGCGGCCTTCATTTTTTTACACCAGCAGAGTGACGTGGCAGTCGCCCATTGGCTAAAATTTACGCCAGTCACGGCGGCGGCTGATTGCCTGAGATGTGTCACGGTGCTCGCTGACTGGCCTATATTGAACGAAAGGGTGTTCCCTTAGAGCAGGCGTAACTATCTGTAGTAAATGAACTGTGGTCAACACACCCCGACAATCGCAATATAAAAGAAAAATGAGTAAATTCTGTAGAGCTTAGATATAGCAGTGCTAATAACATATAGTATCTAAAACTGAAAATTTCCGAAGTCAACATATGAATTCATGTTGAGGGCGTAAAAGATCTGCGAAATTAATGGCAACATTATGCAGGTTTGAGCGGTGGGTGAAAGTAAAATTAACCAAAATTTTAGTTTATGTTAGCGCTTATCGCATAAACAAATTAAAAAATAGGTAAGATTTGTTTTTTCATAGTCCCCTTGAATTCGAAGGTTCTAAATAAAACTTTAGTTAGAAGACCATGAAAAAGATACACAGATGCATCTGCTTCTGTGGTAAAGGGATTTTATTGAGAAAAATACCCTTTAAATTCATCCAGTTCCAGAAACTGTTTGCACACTGTTCATCCGTTAAAAGTTTATCGCTACAGCAGTGCAGCCATTTGCAGAGCCTCACGCCCTTGACCTTAGAAAGCAAGCCTAATTTTATATAAAATTAGTGGATTTATCACGCAAGTTTCTACAGTGCCCTTTACCTAAAGGGACCCATTCACTTCACATAACGCCAACTCCAACTGAAGCACATGCAAGGTTGGAGCTGCGACTTGTGCAAGCCTACTTATCCACTTACTGCGCAATCTCAATCTCTCAGTTCCACTGCAATTATGGTCAGCTAAGGGTTAAATACCTCTCAGGAAATGGAGAGTTTTCATGGAGAGTTCGTAAAAGCAACTAGAAAAAAAACTTGATTGGGGCAATACGATCAGTGGTGTTAAGTATAGAGGAACGATTAGGGAAGACTAACATCAATACCCATTTTCGTACTAAATGCTCAGGAGTAGTTATTACGTAATTTTACCATGAACATATATACCGAGTACTGTTTACGCCTCATTTTCTTAAGGTAAATTACTACACGTGACATTTCTTTTAAAATTTCTGATATTCATAGCCAATTTTAGGAATGGGCTACTTTAGCAAGTAATCTTGTTACACGATAATCCTCGTTAGAATCGTGAAATGGAATTGTGGCCATACAGAAACACACAACACCCATATCAAGTTTATTATACCACTTAGTTTAACCTCCGTAGCCGCAGCTCAGGCGTTCCAACAGATATTAAGTTTATTTCTGAATGCTGTCTTGTGACAGCACAAGATAAAAGAAGGGGAACAGAAAATTAAAATCAGCTCTTGAACGTAAATAGCGACATGTGCAGGAAAAAAATTAACGGCACCGCTTTGCAAGTATTCGACAAGAAACCCATGCCCAACAATTTGCAAAGTCGCTTGTAAACCCTGTACTAAATTCAAGCAACTTTTCTTCAGCTGTACGTCTCTACGCCAAATACTGAGCAAGTAAAATTTCATGTCTTTGAATAGGAACACATCCATTTCAGATTATTCCAGATAGAAGCAAGGGGATCTATACATAATATAAGGTTATTTACACATTATCGTGAACCACCAAACTATTTCACACCAGATCTAAAAGTTCCAATTAAAAGTCCTGTGCAGAAGTGAAATGGGAAATACAATCAAGATTACATGAGAAAGAAGGGAAAATTAAAGAGATGAAGTCGGGCCATTCAGATAACCTAACTAACCAAAGGAAAGGCAGAGTCCCCAGGGAATTACTCAGTTCATCGTCAACTTTCTCTGAAGTATAACTAAAAGGAACGTCTGCAAAGTCACTGAGGCATCATTGCGTATCATGTAAAATCTCCTCAGCTCAGAAATCAGTTCCATTAAATGTTGGTAGTGCCACAAAATCAACAAATTACAAAGTTTTAAACTGCAAGTGATTACCCAAGATGTCCCAGCTAAAAGCTACGATATTTCATGAGTGAGTTTCATAACAATGGGACCATAAATAAAGAAAATAGACTGGCTTGTCTAAAGTAAAAGTTCCCAAAGATTAAACCTTAACTCTCATCGATATTAGCGCCCCAACCGACGCAAAAGTGTACGGGATTATATTATTTATTTAGAACTTTTAAGTCGCCGCTTTCTCAACAAAGGCGATATCACGAAGAAATCAAGAATGGACACAGTATGAGGTGGGCGTTCCGAATAAATTTTTGCGAACCATTATTCGCTTACTTGTTCGGACCAGCCATCCCGGATATGAGTTCGGAGGTTCGGATTCGAACCGATGTCAAAAAAAGAATCGGACTTCCGGGTTTGAAAATCGTGAATCTGAACCTCAGAATCCTGAGAAAAATTATGAAAAAAACAAAGACGACTTTACATGGGTTTTCAACCTTTCCGCGGCATACAGATGTGGTGACGCCTATGTTTCTTTAGCAAATAGAGACGCTCACTACCAACGTTAGTCACGCGGAGTGTTGCCACCCCTAAGTCTCTTCATTGCAGCACATTTCTACGCACTGTGGGTTTTAAAACATTGATTTTGTTGCAGGCGACCAACGCAGGGTTAATGTCTGCCTCAAACAGCCACTACAACGTAAAATCGTGAAAAATACCAGATCTTCACCACGAATGCATAGCGAGTGTTTATTAATATCGAATAAATGCCTATATCTAACATTCACATATCAAGAAAGGAGTTACTCACCACATCACACCGCCGAGTTATTATGTTAATGTGCGGCGCATCACCAACGCACCGCTGAGTCTGAAGACCAGACTGTTCGCCGGTCCACCTACAGTCGGCAGCAACGATGTTGCCACACGGGCGTTACGTGGGACCTGAGGCACCGCCATTTTTTATGTTTGCCTCAACAGCAAGCAAGGGGCTACCGTTGAAGTGAGATAATTATTATCCAGGGTAAACATCTCTTGCACGAATTGTGCAGCAAAGATATTCTAAATAAAAAGTTGTACAATACCCAGAAAATAATGGCCCTCACTGAGAACGGACTGTACAAACAGTTACAACCAAAGCCGTGTGCAGACGAGTGACATCTTCGCTTATTTCAAAGGGACAATTTGGTTGATAGATCTATCTTGCCGTGACATGTTAAATGCACCCTCAGTGGCAAAACATAAATTGTGGTGGTAAACTTTTAGAGTAAAATTATCATAAGTTCCATAAAAGCCAGAAATGATAAATATTACTTAATTAAGTTCTATAGTTTACAAGTCGGGTTTCTTATTATTCACTGTGCATAGTGCTCAGCGACTGAAGATTCTGGATGACCTTGTAGCTTGTAACCGAAGCTATCATCGTTATAACCTGAAGATAAATTCATTTTATACTCTTGACACTGTAGATTCAATGGCCACCATTTAGGGCCAATCTTCAAGAAAAACTGTGACATTACTTACGTAGTTGTGAATAAATTGAAGGGAAAATTGCATGGCAAGTTGCTTTGAATAGCTTGAAAGCTGCAAAAAAGATTGGCCTAGATCCATCCTGCTGAATGCATCCTCGAGGAATTTTTTTCACAGTGTCTGGTGGGCCATTTGATGGCGAAATGCCACTCTTGGCAATTGTTGCTTCTCGTTTGTATTGGGCTTAATAGTACATGTATGTATATCCATTTCTTTCTTTTTGAGTGATTTTTTCATTTTGTCCATGCAATTTCGTTGATTTTTTATTCTCTTCTACTTTGTTCAATATTCATTATTTTTGTCAGCTATATGGGCCAAAACAAGCAAATAATGAACAAAAATGCCCAGATTGGTTTAGCCTGCAACGACAGATGAGCCCACATGCGACACAGCATGACCTCTTATAACAATAGTCACACCAGTATGGCCCAAAGATGATAACACGGTACAGGGTTAACGCTGGAGCGATGACGTTGTGTGGCCATTCAATCGTAGCATAGTCGAGGAGAATCAATTGCCTACCATCATTCACATGTGAGTTGTGAACCCCCAGTTACTTTAAGAAGGCGATGGTCAGTTAGCCAGATTGTCGTAATATATAATAACAACTATTCAAGTTGTTGCTCTGTAACAGACGCGCACCCGATTACACTGTTTGCTTGTATAATGTGGACCGTCGTTGTTGCTGTCACTAACAGTACCAGTCCAACGCTCCTAACCTTAAAAAGTATAGCATCAATGGATAAAAATTATAGATTTATCATATACCAATTTTTGAGGACATCGTTCCCTAAAATAATGTAAAGCCAGCTGCAGACGACAGTTTTTTGTCCTGTGGTTTCACTTCACCGCGTACGAATATTTCGTACTGTCCTTGCAAACATGACTGCATGGCTACCAAAAGTTTTGATAACATGTTTACCTTTGTATTCTGTTCCTTAGCCCGTGTCACTCGCGCAGTGTCTTGTGTTTTTTTCAAATTTTAGCGAATGTCGTCTGAGGAAGCAGAGCTCTTTTTTTGTCATTTACACAGACACAGCAACGCATTCGAACGCGGTGAAGTGAAAACACAGGACAAAAGACTATCGTCTGCAGCGGAGTTTAAAGTGAGCAATTGGTTAAGCAATTTTTTGTTAGTTAAACGCGAGTCGGACACGACACTTACGTTGACAGTAATACTGCTGGACCCGCCGGCGTTACAATGGTTGAAATTTGTCTTTACTCTGCCGAGTAATTGCATGATTTCTACGTATAATCTGTACACTTGTACTTCAATAATGTTTCGCTCGAAGGAAAAGTGTGTTCCCGGTTAGTTTAGCATTTTCTTTTCAAATCGTTTTGAAAGTTCTTTTACCAGGCATTTAACTAAGCGTATCTTAGCCAATAATTGCTGGGGTGTCTGAACTAATACCAGACAATGGATCATATGTAGAAGTTGAAAATGATTAGAAAACATTTACACAGATGGCTTCAGCTCCGGAATGCCATATAACTTTACATGAAACTCATTTGATTTATTATCACCCGCAAACGAAGTGAGAGAGGTGATAATGTTGTCGTTGAAGATTTAAATATTAATGTTCATTTGTTTGTCCACCCAAAAAGTGGTAAAAGGTGTTGAGCAACGTTCATAATTTTTTTAGGTGTCTGGGGGTTGTTCTCGATGTGACCCATGCCAAAGACTAGAATTAGCTGTCCATCAAACATAGCTCCTACAGCGGGTGATGGTCTTATGCCACGCGGCGTTCTAGTTTCATTTTGAAGACGATGAACTCCAAAAAGTGCTTCTGACACTTGCGCACATTTGCCGGGTTGAATTCTTCTACTCCTTTGCAGGGCTTAAGCCAACACCCTTTCAATATTCTATCCTTCGGAAAGCTGAAGAATTTCCTAGATCCTTTGGTAAGTCTTTCTGGGTACCTAAAGGACTGGAGGACGTTCAGAAGCAGCAATTGGGATAATGGAAACCAATGGAAGATAGCTATTTATCAACGTACATGTGACGACCACGTCGACGTGACGTTACAAGCTCATTCCCGGAGTGTTCGGCAGCTTGGACACTCCGCGTGCGCCAACCTGTTCCGTTATTATCATCCTTGAGCGTGGCATCACCAAATGGAAGTTGTCTGATGTTGATCTTACATGTGATGCAATTTGATGAAAATCGCTTCCGTTAATCTCGAGCTATTAAGTGCCGAATTTGTTAAAGAAAGCAATGGGCAAAAATGCACTGAAGCTCCCTCTTAAGGCGTGAGCAGATAATTTTGAAGGGAACAAATTGTCGCATCGTCCTGTTTCTTACATTTCAATGCACGCGTAGCGGGGGAAAGGTTCTTGCAGTAGCAATGCGTTACGGTAAAATTATTGCAAGTTGCATAGAACAGAAATTAATATTATTGACTTCATAAATGTTTTTGCTCATTTCTCCGCAGATCTAATATTGCCTATATACTGTATATATATATATATATATATATATATAGTGATAGGCGAAACTTTGACATGTGCGTTTCTGCTGGCTACCGTCATTGTGACCTAAATACGAATTCCTTTCATACTTTTGGCATCCTAGATGGAATCACAACCAGTTACAGTAGAGTTTTAAGAAAAATGCACACGTTACGTACCGTAGTAGTAAATATATAACAGGAAAAACCGAATTGCCTGAACGCGACGCAAAACACTGGTCTATACACACATCCTGCAGATTTCGCTCTTCGGCAACTTTATTACCGAGTCTGGTAGAGCATTTGTTGGCGAAATGGTACACTCGGTAACTTTTGCTTCTCGTCTGCATTGGGCTTTAAGGAACCGTACTCATAGCAAGAAAAAATACACCAAGCTGCATATGAAAATATTCTTGTAATTTCCATTGTAAACTTTTTGGATGATTCAAAATCTATATTCAGGGCTATGTGAAATTACAATCAACTCTAAGGACAGTAGGACGTTGTAAAGAAAATAATGAGAATTTGCACTATTTCCTTTACAATGTCTTCCTGTCCTTACACATGATTCTAATGTTACGTGACCCCGGAGATGGATTTTATATGATCCGAAACGTTTACAACGGAAATCACAATAAAGTTTTTTATATGTAGCCTCGTGCTTCGTTTTCTGTCGAGGCACAGTGGCTTTGGAGGTTGAGAGCAGCTGGAAGAGACCACAAAGAAACCAACTCAAGTGTCGGACTCTCGGATGAATACCATTCTTTGAAACGCCCTTCATGGAGCACGCTGGTCTTTATGAAGTTATTGGAGGTTTATCAGTGGGACAGCCTGGGGCCGAAACGTCACCAGCGGCATTCTCGGAGATGTTTGTAAATCCGTGAACAAGCCCAACATGGGCCAACTGGGGCTGTTCGTGTGTGCGGTGAAGGTTGTCACGAGAGACCAATACCGATGTCGCCCAGCGAGACAAACTGTGACTCCGCCGAGGGAGGACAGTATCACGAAGGGAGGCCAGCACAGACGCCACCAAGAGAGGCCAGCAGAGAATCAGAGACGCCACCAAGAAAGGGCAGCAGAGAAGCCACCAAGAGAGGCCAGTACTGATGTCACCAACTGAGATTGCGTTTCGGCTTCCCCTTCATCCCCGAAATATGCCCGGATTTTTGGCGATCGTTACTGTTTAAGAGAAGAAAACTTCCAATGGGTAGCCAAGAGGGTGGGCACGTACGCAGCGTTGGTGTGCTGCGGATTCAACGTAGAAATTAATAAGAAACATAAATTAGGAACGTAAAGTTTTTTAGTCAGTTTGGTGCTGTAAATGCTGCACACGGGGACAAAAAAATAATAATTTGTCCCCAGAGCTACGCCTCTGGTACAGTTCTGGCTGGATCAAGAAAAGAAAGCGCTGCATTTCTTCTTATCTTGAAGGCAGTTGATCTGTGAAGCTCGAAACGCGAATTTAAAACCCAAATAAACTACTGGAACATCTGGCGATTGGAGTGACGAATTTTTCTCTCTTCGAGGCTCGTAAGAAAAAAGTTATGCAGGGCCGAGAAAAGCTTGTGCGCGAAATTGATTAATTGCTGCTAGCAATCCCGAGGTGGTGACTCTGGCACCACCTCATATCAACCTGGGATCCGGCTACAGATATTGTAGTGTTGAGTCTATTGCATCTCTTTACCAAATATCGGCAATTTGAATTGGTAGAAGATGGAACTCGTTGACTAATAGCGGAAGTAATTTTTCTTATAATAGTTATTACTTTCCCTGATCACTGGGGTCACTGAAACTCAAAAGAATTTAGCTTCCAAATGACGCAATAGATGATGGGTAACGCCTTTCCCCTTCACATTGCGTATCTATTTTAAAAAGAAAGAGTTGTTTAAAAGGGGACCGCATCGTTCGTTGAGTTAGCAAAGAGGTGAATTACTGGTCACACTCGGAATTTACTGTTCTTTTACAGACAGACCTTTACAGATATACCTTCAATCTGAAGTTCAGAACAATGATATCGTCATTTCCTCAGTACCAGGTTTTTACAGTGACTGAACCGCACTGGTGCCAACTCTTCACAACAGATCAAACAAAAAAATCAGAGCAATCATGAAGGACCCCGCCGGTGATTTAAAAGACCCTTCCAAATTGAGCATGTGCACCAAACGTATTTCCAACCCTGTATTCCATTGTGCAATGTTATGCGGTGGTTTTGTAAATTTAATGTAAAGCACAGCATGTGAAACAGATGCCACAGTTGAAAGCGGTATATTTTAACCGTAAGCAAACTAATGCCTTACAACCGACAATATCACCGTTATTTTACGCTCCTTGTAACTAAGTACAAGGCAATGAGTTTGTGAGGTGATGGCACGAAGTACTAATAATTGCTACGGTGTATGTGGCTTGAGAATGCCATTGTAGCCACAAGGCTTGACTGGGTATATACTTTCTCCTAACAAAGTGCAAGTTGGACAAAATTATTAATCTTAAGTTTTGGGTTGGCATATAAGACCCACTGATATCTTGGATTGTAGAGCAATTCAGTCTCTATGTGACTGCGCTTACAGAAGCAATAGTCGTTGAATAGTTCGTTCGATCTTAACTGTCCACTGATGGACTCGTTGCGCAACATAAGGTAATAGTTAAACACAGCCCGAAAACTACAGCAGTAGGATATCTGTAGAGCTGTGCCGCGCATTTTAAAAGCTTCCATAGTCCTTGCTGCCTGATCTGCTTTCCACAGTTTATTATTATTTTATCGCAGCTTGCTGCATTCAGGGAGGTAATGTATTTACAATTTCTTGGATAGAGAATATACTGTGACTATTTTAATTAATTTAAAGACGTTAATGATAATATTGGAAAAAGAAGCATAAAAAGTTTTTTGATTTAGTTTACGGAGTGACGGTATTTGCTGAAAATCGAACATTTCAGAGAGAATCATAATAAACTGAATCCCTCCCATAAGAATGTATTTTATGGTTACGAATCGTTTCAGTGATCTTTCTCGCACGCATTCGACTTTTGAACCATTACTCTCTACGTACGATGAGATCGGCACTGGATGCCGATTTGGTCGATTGAAAACTAGCGTCCGCATGACTTGCAAAAGCGTAGTCGTGTAGGAGGTTGATACAATGAGGTGGGAGTTTTCCCGTATCGTATGAGTTTCTAATTTTGATTCCAACTCTTACGATACGGGAAAACTCCTACCTCATTGAATCAACCTTCTACACGACCTCACGTTGAGTGATGGAAGCAAAATCGATAGAAAAGAAAATTAAATGATAAGAGACCTTGGATTAAAAATGCAAGCTAATGCGACTTTTGAACACCATATGGCTCACCCTGTAACAATTATTGTAGGCAAGCAGGGGAGTGGCTGAGCCCTTCATACCTTGTCTTCACGAGAGGTAGACATAATGCTAACCTTATTGAAAAAATGATATTGGCACTGCCTATATTGTTACTTCTTTGGATGCAGAGCAAACGGAAAGACCTTGAGTGCCTTAAAGGCTATCCAGAGATCATTCACTGCCAAAATCCGAAGCTCGTAAGAATTAAACTACCACGAAAGACATGCTCATCTTCCTTCAAATGTACTCAGTTCAGCGTAGATTCGAACGCTTCACAATAATATATAATGAAAAAATTGCAACAAGAGGAATTGCCTTGAAAGTAAATGAGCGGATTGTTGCCGGACACTCAGACTGAATTGGTTGCACTTGTGAAGTGTGTATCCTTTTCAGACAAGGTGACGGTGCAGGTGCGACGAAATAGTCTAACAGCTTCACCGTTCGGGGTACTATATTGATCCAGAAAATGCCCCGTCATATTCGAAACGCTACTAAAGTTATAACAGTGAAATTCAAAGACTTACTGGACTTGTACGTACTGAAAGTGACAGATACATCAGCTATAAGCGGCAACGTGGGACAGCTCGATGATAGCCGCTCCGCTGGTCACGGTATGCAGTATCACCTCTGCATAGGATGGGAATTTTGAATGATGTCACCCGGACATCGTCCGAAGACTCTTCAAGGCATTCAACGTGAGATTTACCCCGAACCCGCAAGGTACAGCGCAGCAAACTATCAAGTGACAACTTTCTGACAACTACTGAGCAGTCATCCCCCCGAACAGACATTGCCCTCTGGGGGTGTGGACACACACCACACTTACACCGGGTAGCTTCACTACAGAAAGCTGCTACCATCTCGATTGGATCCACTACTTCCAAATGACGTTAGATGCAGCGGCAGGCAGAGAACACGCACGGCCTTTCAAGTGATATGATCGTAAAACACCTCGAGTTACGATAGATCGTAAAACACTTCGAGTTACGACAGATCGTAAACACTTCGAGTTACGATATATCGTGAAACACCTCGAGTTACGACAGATCGTAAAACACCTCGAGTTACGACAGATCGTAAAACACTTCGAGTTACGACAGATCGTAAAACACTTCGAGTTACGACAGATCGTGAAACACTTCGAGTTACGACAGATCGTAAAACACCTCGAGTTGCGATAGATCGTAAAACACTTCGAGTGACGACAGATCGTGAAACACTTCGAGTTACGACAGATCGTAAAACACCTCGAGTTACGACAGATCGTAAAACACCTCGAGTTACGACCGATCGTAAAACACCTCGAGTTACGATAGATCGTAAAACACTTCGAGTGACGACAGATTGTGAAACACCTCGAGTTACGACAGATGTGCTCTGCAAAGAGGGTAGATTTCTTTCTATATAAATATAATCTTCACGTAACTAAGGTGTGCTGAAGACTTTGCTAATTTCAAATCTACTTGATCGCATCAAGTTATTTAACTATTCGTAGTTTCGGATCTGTCCATTATAAGCGTTTACACGTATGTAATGTCTTTGAAAGCGTTCAATCAATCTAATGAAACATCAAAACAGTATAATGATCACCAACGTGTGTCTCCACATTTATATATTAAACCAGCTCTACAACACTGTACAGTTGTTTATTGATTGCTTACTTGCTCTCTCTGTCCCAATCTGAAGCATTAGATAGAAGAAAATTTATTTTCTGAGCACCAAGTAGCTGAGAGAGGGAAAACTCGAGCCTCAACTTAACACAGTAAACTAAAGAGCACTTTAAGAGCGTAAGAGCGCATACCTCCGCCAAGCAAAGCAACGGAAACGAAAAATTCGAATTGGTTCTGAATCACGATTTTCTTTGTATGAACACCAAACTTTAATCATTTATGCCTTTGCATGGTATTAACAGCTTCTGTAATTTTCGTAAAGATCCAATAATAACTTTTTGAGTTATTCTGCTAACAAACATTATGACAAACAGAAGTTAAAATTACAAACCGATCATCACAAAAATTTAATCATTTATGTGTTTTAGCATCGCTAACAAGGCCTGTAAATTAAAAAAAAATCCATCCGTAATTTTTTTTAGTTATTGTGCCAACAAGCATAAAATAAAACACTGCAACAAACACGCGAACGAATAAACAGATCACAAAAATTTGTCCATTTACTAAAGTCGCAGAAACATAATTATATTTTGTATTGCTTCTCGAGCGAGGGTGATCGTTGGTAAGCAAGCACTGTTGCGGAGCCGGTTCTGTTAATTCCTTTGGTATGTGGTGGCACTGAGCCATGTAGATAAGGTTGTGAATTTGTAGCTGTAGTGTTGCTGGGAAGTGAATGTACACAGAATTTTTACAGTAAGCTGTAAGATAATAATCCAAGAACACCTTCCGCCTGTACCTATACCTTGAGATACCTTGAGAGTCTTCGGAAGAAGTCCAGGTGACGTTGTTCACGTCACCCCACGTGTGTGGAGTCACTCTGCTGGGTGTCTTCTGTGGTGCCGCAATTTGCGACCAAAGAGAGAGCC
>LQNS02278160.1:16451823-16463474 GCA_001587735.2 Parhyale hawaiensis
AAACCGGCACTGCCCGGTCATTCATTCTCTTCCTACTTTTCTATTTTCACCTTTCTTCCATTTTCCTCTCTACCTACTAACATCTCTCCCACTATCGTCTAATTTTCTCCTCTCTTCACTCCACTCACCGGCGTTTTGGGTTTGCTCATCCTGTGGAATGGGCAGCCGGCATCTCACCGTCCAGTGAGACCATGCGGATGACCATAAACCGAGTTCACACGACTGCAGTTTCATCCGCGTACTTACTACCAAGCATCGGATTGGGCTGCTATGTCAGTTGAAGAATTTAGGTATCTGAGTTCTCATTTGCTATAGGTTTGAAGAGGTAGGCTATCAGACACTATTCTAGAGACATTAACTGAGCTAGCTGGCGTAACGGCTAACGTTCAAGTTAATCACATAGTAGACTGACTGTTGTGCTTACGAGGACATACAGTTAGCAAGACACCTTTTGGTCTGCTTATCTAAACCAGGAGTACAAAGTGAGTCGTTGTTTATGAATAAGACGCACACAGAAAACTGTTTCTCACCGGTACTGAAACAAAAGAAGAATCTTAACTGCTACACAACATACACAACTGTGCATAGTTGAGCTCGAGCTATGGTCGTTTACTCAAAACACGCGGTATAAATTATACGAGTATCTTAATCGATGTGTCGTAGCAAACATACCTGTGTGTAAGCGAAAAAAAATGCTGAAATCTTATCAGTTGATCAGATGATTAATTAAATGTTTCTTATTTCTGATATTTTGCATAAATTGGAACTTAGAAAGACTGAGGTTTTCATTTAACGTATCATGAACTTCAAAAACATTCAGACGCTATCTGAAGGTGAAAAAAACTTTTGACAAACCGAAGTTAACTATTCGTGAATGCCTTATTGCTCATGAAATATGGCAACATTTTACTTAAAATCGCACCGACTCACGCAAGAGGAAGTCGAGGTTTACTCATGCTACACATACCATTTAAACTGCAATGAAAAATTTCCTGCAAGTTTACAGACACATAATGGCGTTAGCTCAACACGAAGTGAACTTAGCACCATCTGTAGGATGGACATGAAGCATCAGTAGTATGGAATAATTCACGTTGTGTTTTTATTTATTTAAAAACTATATTGATATCTTTCCTGTCACGCTCTATGGGAATAAGATACGAGAAAATTCAGGTGCCGAAGACGGTAAGACGGTATCTTGGATATCGGGATCGCACTTGGGCGCTCCAGCTGAGGGACCTGAGCCTGCCTGCATGATCGTGTCCGGACATGTTCATTTTTCAACGGTGCTACTGGTGATTTCACTTCACTACGCCTCATAATATATATCCAATTTTTTAGGCAGAATGCTGAATTTTCATTTAGAAAGTCTTTTGAACAGTAACGAGCAGAGAAGACGGCGGGGGTTTTCCCGAAGGGCTAATATACTGCCGTCATTAATAATGACGGCTCGGAACACGAGCATCGCTATATTTGTTGATTACGCTAGATGGCTGAAATCTCCTTTATAGCTAGAAACACATTACGACATATTTGAAACTGCGTTATACTAACAAGATACTATTCCTGTATTATTGGCAGTTTAAATTCTTTGTATAATAACATTGTAGTAAATAATACATTTTATCCATGTCGTATACATCGGATTTCTCTTACGTGTATACCGGACTAACTTTGTTTGTTGGTAAGAGATATGCTTGGGTTTAGTTCTCGTCTAAGTGCGCTTCATAGGCGAAGTGCGCTCATTAGCGGCTGTCGTCTTAAGCGGAGTCTACTGTATTCTGATGCTGAGCAAATAGTGCGTACGCATTGGGATAAAAAAAACTGTCGTGTGAACCAGCCTTTCAAGCAAGAAAAGTCTTCATATCATGTTTCTTTCTGGGCCTACACTGTCAAAAAAAAGTTCAGCGTTTCGACAGGTAGAACCTAGAAAGTGTCTGTAGTTTTCTCTGTTTTGAAAATGAGCCCAAAGTGTCCGTCGTTTCGCTGGAACATCCTGTACTGCACATTGCTCACAGAAGCAATATTGCATTCTATTTTATTACGGAGATTAATGCATTGTTTCTGTAGTATCACTGGGAAGTATCTGTTGTTAGGCGTGTTACTGGAAAGCTTTCCTCGTCTCCGTCACATACCAGGGCCAAAAATTCTATATTAGCGTCTTTATCCAATTTGCTTGAACTTCCCGTACTTTTAACGGTTAGAGAATATATTTACAATATCAACTAGAGAGCACTCTGAGAGCTCATACCTCCGTCAAGCAAGGCAACTGTTATAAAAAATTTAAATTGCTTCTGAAACCATGATTTTATCTGTATCAAGGCCGAAATCTAATCATTTATGACTTTTAATAGTATTAACAGTTTCTGTAATTTTCGCTACCATCTGTTCACAACTTTTTGAGCTATGCTGCTAACAACCATTGCGACAAACATACTTCAAACACGCAAGCGGACCAATCGATCATCACCAAAATTTCATCATTTATGTCTTTTAGCATTAACTAACAAGTTCTGTAAACTTCATAATATCAATCCATAACTTTTCAGTTATTGTGTTAACAAGTATAAAATCAAACACAGCGACAAACAAACGAACGAACGGATCATCACAAAAATTTGGTCATTAATTCTGCTCTTTGTAATATACCTAACAACTCTTGTATATTTCATGAAAATCCGTCTGTGACGTTTTGAGTTATAGTACATACAAAAAAAAAAAAAAAATAGGCATACAAACAAACAGACAGATCAACGGATTTCACCAAAAGTTAATCATCTATTACTGTTAACACGCCTAACAATCCCTATAATTTTCGTAAAGATCCGTTCATAACGTTTTGAGTAATTTTGGTGACAGACAAAGATACAAACACTACAAAAACATAACCTCGTTGGCGGAGGTAATGATGCGTTATTAATGTTGCATTGCTTGGGCACCTCTCAGATATGTGCGTATGTATATGTAGTAAATTATAAAAGATTTTTATAATCAGCATACGTTGTAAATGTATTCCAATAAAAATGTATACGTTCTGGCTTAGTAAACAAAAACTTAGAAGCAATATTTTCCGAAAATAATCACTATCAAAACTCAGATACTCACATAACAAGCAGCACAGATTACACATACTTGCTCCTAACAGATATATGAATATTGTATATACCGAGTTAGGTGTCAACGAATAATTCACAAACAATGCAAATAGAACAAGTGTGCACTGTGCGATAAACTGGTGTGTTGGATACGCATGATCCTCTTTTGACCACTGAGTAGGCAGAGCTGTGATAGCTCGATTGGCTAGGGCGCAACCTCCAAACTACAAGTCTCAGAACCCAGGCACAACTAAAACAACAAAATCAAATTGAAAATCTGTAAATTCTACCGGGACGTTATTTTTATTTCTGTAACAGAAAGCATCCCCTCTAAATAGTTACTGGCATGATTAAACAGAAAGCTGAAAAGTGTGTGGCAAATGGGCTGCAGGACACTTTCTGTCAATTCACGTGAATTTTTTTTAGAGTACATTGTGTTACCCTCAGCAGACGGACGGGAAACAGATGTCTCCCAGGAACAGCATTGCTTGAAACTCAAAGACGAATTGGCACTCGCCAGCTTAAGGTTAATTCGTGTTTCTGTTCATAAACGCTACACACGGCCATTGCTCCACTCCGCTTCCCATATTGGTAGACATTAAGGTATGTCTTGGTAATGACAGTGATTTTGAATACAGCGACAGTTCTCATTGCAGGTTGTAGCTACTTCCTTTATGCGGTCGTTTATTACCTCCGACAAGGAGGTTATGTTTTCGTCGTGTTTGTCTGTCTGTTTGTTTGTTTGTTTGTTTGTGTGTCTGTCTGTCACCAAGATAACACAAAAAGTTATGAAGCGATGTGGATGAAATCTACAGGGATTGTTAAGGTATGTTAGGAGAAACAGATGATTAACTTTTGGTGAAGATATGTCCATCCATTTGTTTGTTTGTTTGTTTGTTTGTCTGCCTTGATTTTCTCGATGCCATAACTCAAAAAGTTATGGATGGATTTTGATGAAATTGACATGAGTTGTTAGGTATATAACAAAGAGTAAATGACCAAATTTTGGTAATGATCCGTTTGTTCGTTTGTCACTGTTTTTAATTTTATCCTTGTTAGCACAATAACTCAAAAAATAATGAACGAATCTTTATGAAATTAATAGGGATTGTTAATAATGTTAAAAGACATAAATGATCATATTTTGGTGCAGATCGGTTTGTTCGTTTGTATGTTCGACTCATGTTTGTCTTATCGTTTGTTAACAGTATAACCCAAAACGTTATATACGGATCTTCAAGAAAATTAAACAAGCTGTTATTAATATAAAAAGACACAAATGATTGCATTTTGGAGTTTATACAAAGAAAATTATGGTTTGAGAGCCAATTTGAATTTTTTGCTACCGTTGCCTCACTTGGCGGAGGAATGCGCTCTCAGAGTACTCTAGTTTCAATTGAAATCGTTCTATTTCAGGGGTTCGACAAATAGGTACTCTCGGATTCATTAAGTGAGCACAATTTAGCAAGACCGTAGTCAACTTTTTGAAAGACTGGATGCTATGTATTTTATTGATAGTAAATATCATTTAATACAGTCGTTAGCTGTCATGTGCACCAAATATGGTACACAGGGTCGTAGAAATACTGTTACCAGTTCTTGGAACGACAGTTACAGTATCGCAAAGTATTTTTTACATACACCAAGGAGGTTATGTTTTTGTTGGAATTTGTCAGTTCCTTGATTGTCTGCCGCCTAGGTAACTCAAGAAGTTATGGACAGATTTTTATGAAATTTATAGGAAATATTCGGTGAGTGGAGGAACTGTTGATTTACTCTTTGTGAAGATCCGTCCTATCTTTTGTTTGTTTTTCTGAATATTTTTTTTGGTAACTACACTAAAAAAATTATGGACGGGTCTTCAGAGGATTTGTAAGAATTGTTAAAAATGCTACGAATGCAACCGACCAAAATTTTGGGATGATCTGCCAGTCCGTTCTGTCTATTTGTCTTTGTGTTTGTCAGAACATAACTCAAAAAGTTACCGTCGGATCTTCAAGAAAATAACAGGAACTGTTATTGATATCTGGACGCAAAATGAGACCCAATTTTGGTGATGGTGAAGAAAAAGTTCCTGTTTTCACGGTCATTTTTAATTTTTGTTGACATTGCCTTGCTTGGCGGTGATAATGGGCTCTCACACTGCTCTCGTTTTTAGGTTTTCTACTCGCAACAG
Organism: Parhyale hawaiensis; assembly: GCA_001587735.2. NCBI lineage: Eukaryota > Metazoa > Arthropoda > Malacostraca > Amphipoda > Hyalidae > Parhyale > Parhyale hawaiensis. Next base: position 16,457,095 of record LQNS02278160.1, read on the forward strand.
TTAGAAAGATGATAAATGTAAAGCTTTACATTTATTGTATTTTTAAGCATCAAATATAGTCAGTCACGGACTGCTACCATGATTTCATCTAAGGGGCATTAGCTTACTCTTTTAATATTACAATTGCTGTAATTGTTTCTGGCAGTATTTCCTCAACTATTGTGGCATATTTCTGCATCATTACAGAACATGATTCGAACTTAACTCAGTAGAATTGATTCAGGCCCAGTCTTTGCTGCAAGTCTTCTCTTACTAGACTTGATTCACCGCTTAGATCCATCGCTACTTGAAATTAGCATACATGCCGACGAAATTACCCTGATGCATGCTGCGTGATAACGCGCTTGACATGTACAGTAAATTCCAGTAAAATCTCTTCGTGTTATTCGGCCTGATCCATGCGGTGGGATATTTTCTACATTGGATTATCTTCATATTCCGCACTGCTTCCGCTCTTTGGACCTATTTTGTCGTTGATGTAGTTTCTCAAACTAAGACTTTAATAATTTATGTAATAACGACTGTAGCTAATAACTTACCCCCTCTATTTATCAATTTCTTTTTATTGGCCTTTTGAAGTTTTAGATGCGACGCAATGGTGAAAATCACTGTTGCTGCATAACAGGCTGCATTTTGTAAGAAATTTTCTGCGTTACTTAAGCTGAGTTCACACGTCATCCATCTCAACGCGTTCGATCAGTTGAACAAACACAATCTGCGCTTTATTTTATAATTATTGTTTCAGCTGTCCACAAGTAAAAGCGTCCCTCGTTCAATTAAATGGCGCTACGCGTTCAATTATGACGTCGTTTTTTTACATTTCTGTTTAGATTTTGCGTCTGTTAGAAGTTAGATGTCCATCCCATACTCTCCTAGCCTGATTTCAACTGAAAAATTCTATTTCTAAATAAAATATTCATTGCCTGATAAACCGATAGTAATGAGAGCACCCTGCATCAAACAGCTGGTTTATCAAAACAAACATGACGTCTGTGTCCTTGCAACATTTTCTATAGCGTTTTACGGGGTTATAGTGATGCTTGTTATTAAAGTGATGACGATAAAAACGTTTGTCTCGATTTGTTCATTATCTGTGAACGCTACTGAGGATAAATTCGATATTTATAGGTTCTATTTATTGAACTTGACGGATGCAGCGCGTGATAAAACAGACATGCTTCATCCTGCAAACTCGAGCATTCGCTGCACCTCCTTCCACCAACGGAACGCGTTGCGTCTATGAGCGAACGCATTGAAGTAAATCACGTGAGAACTCTCCCTTAGCCTGTTTCGAATAGTCACGCCACCTAGCATAGCTAGGAATCACTTCAGAGTTCCCCAAGATGCCCACATCCACCGTTATGTTCCTGCCCAGTCGGAAATTATGGTATGCAACAACGATGATTATGGTCGCGATCTTTGAGTGTTTATTATCGAAATAACCTCCATATTCAACCATGATAAGGTGCATCTTGGTAGAGATATGTCACAAACCTCGACCATTGCCAACCATAATACCCAACCATACATATCCGATTACAACCATTAAGGTTTCGGCTGCACAACCATGATCTACCATAGTGAACCGTAAGAAACACTATTCATGACCAAAATCGACCGAGTTTAGTGAATGATACAACTATATTCTACCAAAACCAACTGTTTCAGCTGTTGATATATAATGCACTGATGCCTGCTTTATTTGCTAATGATTAGTTGCTTATACAAAAAAGTAGTTTAATTCAAACGTGGGTGTTTGGCCTGCAGCTCAGAATGGTCAAAGACTCTAAACTTCAAAACGATGCTAGAGCAAGAGCTTGAACCAGCATGTGCAGTTAACGCACATTTATATACAACTTCTTTAACTCTAGGCCGGAATAGGGCCATACTACACAGTTCAGAGGAAGTCACAATTCGATTGATGAATTTGCGTACCCGTTGTCAGGGTACGTAAGTCTAAATATATGATAAAACTTGACATCCTTTTACATAGAGCTATTGGGAATAATTTCTTGATAAAACTTTACAGATATAAATTGAATGAACATAAAAATAGATGGCAATATTTAATCGAAGTTTGCAATACTGTTTACCAGGGATACAACCAACAAATAATGATGATGGGTGACCACAATAAAGTGGTGGAGCGTTAATAAAATCAGGAAACAATTGATAAATATAACGTCAAGGCGGTTAGCGTCCATACATATCCTGCAATTTCTTGCAATTCATCGACAGGAAAGGAAAAACTGAAAATGTTCACAATTTTTGCACTATATTATGAATTTTTAGATGTTTCACATTCAAACTTATAGTCATACAATAAGGTTTGGTCCATTATTTTGGGAATTCTAGCCATATTATAATCCATTTCAATCCATACGTATTCTTCCCCAAATAGTGGGAGGAATTCCACTCATGATCGTATGTACATAAATCCGTTGATAACCTACTATGGTTATGGCAAGAAATTCACCCTTAATCGTGTTACCATATACATACCACTAAGAACAACCATTGTCAGCTCATGATTCATTAGCTAACTACAGTTGTTCTTAGTGGTATATCCTAATCTTCACAGCTTCTTAAAACAAATGTCAATAAAAGATTTTTTAATTGCAATATTTATTGTATAAATTTGTTTGAACGGGTTTATTGACCAAAAATATTGCGCTTATTATTGAAATGGAAGACCTTTCAATTTTTATGGCAAATTTCATTATAGTAATCATTCACTGGAAGGGCTAACAATGTTTTATCCAAAAGTAGGTCAGTTTTAAATGTGATTATTCGTATCGAAGCAGTGAAAATGGACTTGACTGTCTTAAATATCGCTTTATTATCATAATATTCCTTTCTAGGTAACCGCAACATATAAAGAATACCAACACTGCACGGTTTTTTTTAAAATCATTTGACCACCACTCTCGGAATCTTTAATCATTGATACAATATAAAGATAGAACTTGAATTAACAATATATGCATAAATGAAGTAAACGGAAGTGCATTGCGCAATTCCAAAAATTGTTAGCTTCTGTAGCTAAAAAATGCAGAAACAAAACATTGTGCAAATTAAAAGATTATAAAATTGGAGTTTACTATGAAAAGCTAATTTGTTGTATGTTCTTAATTTACATGGCACAGTTCGAGCTTCATGCGCATATGCTCTACAATATATAGTTTTCAAACATCCGTGTACTATCATCGACCTTCGCTTCCTGGCAAACCTTAAACAACCAATATTGCTTCCACCAATATCGACCTAACTAGACTAAAATCAACGTTATGTTTTGGTCGATATGTTGTGCGCGTTTGGTGGATTTGCGCGATCGATCGATCGCGTTGCGCGTTTGGTGGATCGTTCAAATTTTTAAATGGAAAACAAAAAAACCAGTCCTTGCCTCCCCTAACCTACCNTAAACCCGAATATAGTCCAACTTACCCGAAATTACGGCCTAATACCTACAACATCCACCAAACGCGCAGCGCGATCGATCGATCGCGCAAATCCACCAAACGCGCGCAACAGATATATCTACCATATTGTTCCATCATCCATAATCGACCTTAATCTCTTATACACCACTATATTCTACTATAATCACAACCATTATTTCCGACTGGGTTGTGTAGCACAAATCGTAGCAATGCAGTAGCTTGTCCAAATGCTTGTGTTCATTCGTATTCGCGCAAACCACAAATTTAGGTCACTATATATATTTTTCAATATTGCCGTGTTACAATACATGTTCTATGTAATTTTTACTTTTTGCCATGTGCATGAAACTAAGGTTAAAGTACGTGGATCTTAAACTCGGAAATTTTCAGTAAATCAAATACAGAAACAATTGCACTAGCCACTCAACAGTCGCACGGGCGCATGCGCAATGCAATATTTTCAATACCGGATAACCGTTCTCAGTAAAAGTTAGCTTTCCATTTCTCATTGTGATATTTGACTCATATTACGTTGCCTTTGTTTAAGCGCATGCTTGCTCTCTTTTCTTCTCTGGAAAATAAAAGCGGATTAAGCGATGGAAATCTTCTATAAGAACTCTTATTTCATAAGGACTGCTATTGGCCGTATTGGCTCTGTCTCGAACGTCGGTTTTGATTCAATATTGATTTACTTGCTGAACTTCGCTTGGTCCGGCAACCGCCGCCGGTAAAACTTGATCGCATCTTCTTTTTGCAACAAAAGCAGGATGAAGTTAAACGGAGGCAGTTTCATTCGGAGAAGCCTCTGCTGATGAAAAGTGGTACAATTTTTTCATATTACAAATGCGGGCTTAGGACTAACTGCAAAATGACTGTTTGGTAGCAACTCCAATATTGGCCAGGAATACTTATGAAATTTACTGCGCCGAATGGCGTATAATTTTGTTGAGCAGCGCAGGTGAAGTTTTAAACTATTATGCTCTTTAGTAACCAAACAGCAGCCGTTCGCAAAAATTAAAACTCAATGCACCAAACCATTTTAATGCAAATCAGTTAGACATAGAAACATTAAACATGCTACTACATTATCTTCAATGGAAGAACCACATTAATGCAAGGAAGCAATGCCTAAGGTTACTGACATAGTCCATTAAATATCTCATTAGGAAACATGATTAGATCTATAATATAAATAATAATTAGCTTTTGCTCATTTAAAAATGTTGACTGTGATTACATCTGATGAAAAATTATTGGCAGCGGTTAGACTGGGGCCACATATATCTTGCATGGATATGCATTTACTGCATTCTACAGGAGTGAAGCTCTGTCCCGATACTGCTCCAGAGATTTTTGAAGGGATCTTTTGCAGTACAACACATTTCACGTCTATGTTCAGTAAGTCTGGCAGCTCGAGAAGGCTAAATCCACGGATGGAAATCGTACTTTTCAGGAATGCCATGCGAGGTACAATGTTAGTGAAAAGGGATAAGGTACTCTTTCGTGATCCTAAGCAGACGGCAGTAGACTCCTCCAAACAGATTTACTGCCGGTTGATTGACAACGATTGACGAAGAGAACGTGTTGGAACAAAATCTTTTCAGTTCTGCTGCCAGTGCAACCCTTTCTTATTAAATATTCTTACACGGGAACTCGAACATCTGCCTTCCCAGATTTCCAGAATCTCAAAACTCTGAATGGATTCATTCGGGCACACCCCTGAGATGCCTATTTACTCCACTGAAGACGGTTGCGGCTTACTTTTCTGCCGATACTCTAGTGCAGATAGCTAGTCATGATACGGGTGATTATTTCCGTGTTTTTGTTTTTTAGAACATCCACTCTAACGAACCCGGTAATATCAAATTTCCTGACGTATGCTGATCGCCGTAATTTGTTTTGATCTTTCGGAGGGAAACAAATTATTATACAGCCCTTGGACTGTTTTGGATGGCTCAGTTTAACTGAAAGCACTTTTGCAACACATCTTTCACAGCTACAGTAAATGACACTAATAAATGAAGTTTGTTAAATAATACGACAACGGCACCAAATCGTCCCTTGCGTGCTTTCAGCAGTTTGACATACTCCTACAAAATTTCACAGATATTCCTGGAAAACTTTTTTCTAGCAAACAGCAAGCTAGAAGAAATAATTGTGCCTACTGCCCCATGAAAAATTATCGCTTCGTGTGGGATTCGTTGATCTTCTAGTGAATTTAGACGTCGTGACCTGAGAGCAAACATATGTTTTGGTGCATGGAGAAAAGTATAAAATTAGACTCCATGGCAGCGCTAAGAGAAACTGCAAAAATACTGTCACGACTTCAAGAAGTCTTTCAAGCAAGAAGTGCATTCAGATTAAGGGATAAGGATCCTACCATCTTCTGCAACCTAGCCATCGATCTCTATGAAACCGCAACTTAATTACAAAATCTTCAACGCTGCCTATTTTTCGCCTCTCTATTTCATTAAGATGCGGACACGAAAGAAATAAATACACGCAGCGTTTTACTATATTAGGATTGGCCAGACAGGTGTTAATTATTTTTAGTTGGAATTAAGATATAGATATCCGGAACCATTTTACAACGTCGCTGGTGCCAACCAGGATATACGAACACCGATCTAGACATGCGATGACTCTTATTTTCATGTGGTGTGACATACTCATATAATTGAGAAATTCGGGAGATAATAAGATTGACTTCATGAGAAGGAGGAGACAGTGCTAAGAATGTCGGCCCCCATGCATGTGAGTTACTTGGGCATAACAGTTCACGGTCTCGTACTCAGCTGCCAGCGTCTGTAGGCTTTAAGAGTGGCCTGCGCGTTATCAGGCCGCCCCCATTGTCCGGCCACCGGACGCCTCTTTGTTTGTATGAGCCGGCTGTGGGTTTGGGGCTCCGGGTAGCCCCTGAGTTGGAGGAAATGCCACTCT
>LQNS02278160.1:16479702-16490766 GCA_001587735.2 Parhyale hawaiensis
TTATGGTCGAAGGTTGTGACATATCTCTACCATACTGCACCCCATAAATGGTTGAATATGGAAGATATATCGATCATAAACAACCAAAGTCTCGACCATAATCATAGTTGTTCTACTATAATCACAACCATAATTTCCGACTGGGTATAAAATCAATTTTGACTATCCCAGGGAAATTTCAAAGGTCACGTTATGATGGCAGTAGCTATGTTTCGGAACCACTTCCTAGTCTTGCCGTTTGCTTCCTTCATTTCTCCTACTAGAAAGTATCTTCCTCCTCCTTCCCGACTTACGTACTGTTCCTCTGTTATAGGTTTCCCGTACATGGATCTCTTTTTTCTTGACATACTGCATCTCCCTTCTTCCCTCCCCTCTTTTTTTACTTGCTGCATGTCCATTTATGTCCATTCACACACCTTAGTAGTAAGTAAATGTGTGTTGAACCTGTTGACCTGTTTAGACTAGCTGTATGGTAAAGAGGTGTATATTTCGGGTCTGTCAGGAAAATCCATGCAAATTCTTATCCTCTGCTTCAATGCTAATGACTCTAAGAAAGAACATCACTGGTCTCTGAAACTTTTACAGTTTATTGATGAATTTATATGACGAAAGTTTTGTTGCCCACCTTCAGGTTCTATGACAGATTCCACAAGCTTTCGAAATTTTGACACAGTCCCAAAAACTTCTGTTTTATTCCAATGACAGCAAGGCCTCTTTGGGTATCCTTTTTGGGGACTGAAATAGAACTGGGAGTATTACAGTACCACATTCTTTGGCTTCAATTCGTGACCAGAAATAATAATATGGCGGATTTAGATCTGAGGTAGTTGATGGCCAAAAGTCTTTCTCCTAAAACTGGATTTCAAACCTCTTCAGCAGTTCAATAGTCTTTCGCGCCGTAAATGCGCTAGAAGAGTGTTGTTGGAAGATAAACTTCTTAGTTAAAACTTTGACCTCCATGCATGTCATTATTTCCGTTACCAAGAAGTTACAGTAGCATTCAGCATTCACTTTTTCATATGTAGTGAAAAAATCAGTAAAGATATCGCCCTCACTTGAAACAATGCACTCTCCAAACGAACTTTTTCCATCTTATCAGTTCAGAAATGCTTTCTACCTTGGACGTAAGAGGATATGCCAAGGTCTTTCACTGCCCTGTGAACTGTAGGAATGCTAACAGATCTCCTGTTCGCCGATGTAGACATCGAAATGGTTGAACTGGCTTTAGTGCTTCTTTTCAGAGAAGACGTTAAAATTTTATCTTTTCATTGTCTGTGGGCAGCTCTGCAATCTTGGGCAATTTCATCAAAAGGCATTCACACACTCGTAAACTGACTGCCTAAGGCCCAGATTTACCAACGTTACAATATTGTAAAACTTACAATATTCTATTTTACAACCACGATAGAAGGTTATAGTCTATCTGCCTTATGATTGTTAGTTACAGCTCACTACTACACCCAATGGACGATCACTTACGCTGTGGGCGTGACTGCAACTGTGCCACAACTACCACCAATAGCCATCATGCGTGTTTTAATGAGAAGAATAGAAAACGAACCCTATTTCAGGTGGACTATATTGAAATTTTTGAAATAGCAATGACCAAAGAGGTTAGAAAATGGATTTAACAATTATTCTACAGGTATGGGTTTTATTAAGAACATACATAAGAGTAATAGCAGATGCAATGAATATCTTGCACACATATTAATGCGCATTTAATCAATTATCAGATGAACATATATATATATATGAATTTATTGAAATGTACGTTGACACCCAGGTGTATTCATAAAGGAGTTTATATATGTGTATGTGCGTGCATTGAATAAATTATGAAGGTTTGACTTATTTTCTTTCCACCTTGAAGTAAGAGTCTTGGCTCGTTTTTTGAAGAGGTTTCCTCAGTGAGTCTATTCCTCTAATCACTGACTGTAATTAATCGCTGCATTCTGAATCAAAAGACAATGTTATATTGCTTACGAATTATTCAACAAACTCTTCTGCTGCTATGCCTCACTTACCATCTTCATATTGCAATTATTGTTTTGCATGTCGCACTGCTTCTATCCAATTACGGGGTGTTATAAGACTGAGAGTTTCTTTCACCAGAACTCTAAGGTCATCCATTTTAAATGTGTTATTTTTTGGCTACGTGACGATCTTCACCTGCTCCCATATGAGCTCAGTTGGATGGTAATGACAATGGTAAGGAGGTAATCTCTAAACCTAATGCTCTGCTTCTTCTGTAATTTCGTCAATTACGTAGGTAGTCGTTACATTCTTCTTCTTCTTCGCAAGCTCCTGCAACTGGGCTTTGGTAGCGTTCTCTGGAAGTAATATGATTTCCTCAGTTATGTATGTAGTAGGCCTTGTTTGAAGCTGCACGACAATTACCGAGTTAGGTGTAAAATTTGAAAGGAGTTGCTTTCGAAACCATTCTTCAAAAAGTGTGGCATTCAACTGATGTTAGTCCCCGTCGTTTTTAGCTTGGAATATTAGCTCGGTGTTCTGTACAAAACCATTATCGTCCGAGCATGAAGAATAATAAGACGACTACTTTTTCCTGTAGGTGGTTTCACTCCGCTACCTTGTGGCGATGTCGTTTCTTTCCAGCATTTTTTAACCATGTAATTCTGATTGGCCTAGGTTGCATCAAGCACAGAATGTTATGCGGCGACTGCTTGATTTCCCTGATATCTCCCAAAAACGATGTACTCAGAACTTGGCACGTTGCAAGAAAGCTATGCCACATGTCATATGGATTGTAGAACAGAGTGGCTCAATGGAAAACAGTTACACATTTTCCGATACACGCTTATGTAAATACATTGAGAACATTGACCAAAGCCTGTTACAGCCGTAGAGAAGGTATCATATTACCAGTGAAATCATGTACTAATTAACGCTTGGCATAGTAGGCGTGGCGTCACACCCATCTGGGAACGCCCACAATGGACTTCCTAAGATAATTTTACCATAGTATTGTAAGCGTTTATCAGCATCCCCAAGGTCTAACAAATATAGGTAACATACTTTAGAAGATTATCCAGCTTGGCTCCTCTATTTTTTGCAGGAAAATTTTTTTCTTTATACAACCGCGTAGTAATTCGAGGTACTAGATACATTAGTTACAACACGTCAGTAGCTTTATAAATCTGGCCGGAGTTACAATACAGTAAGTCGAGATACAAGCTAAACCAGGGACTTACAACATTGTAAGTAGCTTGATAAATATGGGCCTAGGATACTGGAAGGATTTGGCAATCCCGGCCGGACTGTGGCCCGCTCGACGAAGTTCACAGATTGCTAAACGTCTCACTGCTAATTTGCGTAGGTCTTTGTAATAATAGTCTGAACTTCTTACCATTGGTTGTTGGTATAATAGTAACTAAGCATAAGTGGCATAGGTAAGTGTTGTCAATATCAGAGTGTAATTAGTGTTGCCACCGTTATAAAATGTGTACGGATTTATCTGAGAGACCCGGCATTACTCTATTACGGACTTTTTGTTCTACTTTTCCTGGGAGTAAATTCAAGTCCCTTTCTCCAATGTAAAACACATCTTCATTTTCGACTTTTGTTTATGTTTGCCGATACTTCCAGCGTTCCCCTTTTCTTTACTTGTACCCTAATTTTCACGACTCTCGTTTTCCCGGTGTTTTGGTACATTTCCACAACGATGTTATATATTTCTCGACTTTTAAATACTTTTCCACGGGGCTTTTAGGCATTTTCCAACTTTTTCCTTAGTTCCGTGAGCGCAGGCATTGGGAGAACCTGCTCTCTTTGATTCAGAATTCGAGCTTAGGGTTGTTGGAAAGTTTTCGATTCTTTGAGGCGCACCCGCCTTACTTGTAGAACAAAAGTGGTTGGATTTAAGTGCTTTTCGGTGCACGTATTCACCCTGTTTTTAGGATGCCGTGATTGCGTCGCAGAAGTTGGAGTCTTGTGTCCGGGTTTCCTGAGTTGCCACGTCGCCACATTTTAAAACTTTTTGTGAGCTGCGTAAAGAGTTTCTCATTAGGACTCCAGTGCAGCCGCAGATCGTGAACCTCATTAGCGGGCCATATGCTCCCTTGGCTTCTCCTAACAGACTTCGCGATGAGCTTCGTCTTGGTGGACGGTCTTTGATGCTGGCGTTTCCATTTCCTTCCCTGCCGATTGGATAGTGTGGCCTGGCTGGTGCAGCTAACCTGTATTGCATTGTTGGCTATTAATTCATGTTACTGCGCAGTACGTGAAATTGGATATTATACCCTGCTGAGCCTAACATACGTTGCGGATTGGGCTATTAATTCAAGCTACGACTTGATATTGCATAGGTTCCTACACCCATTCTGTATTGTAAATTTGAGTGATATTTTTATATACTGCGCTACGACAAATTGAATATTGTAGCTCGCTGTTCCTAGCTGCACTGTAAAGTTGGATAGTATTTTTTACTTTAACGGACTGCTTCAAATGAAGCGTTATTGCTCGATGCAATTGAATGGTGTTACTTGTTTTAGCTAGTCTGGGCCCAGACTTATCTTGGTATATACGAGCTTGTGAATCTCGGCCGGTACGGCATCACACAGTTACTACCTGTAAGATTATTTACGAAGCTCAAACACCTCTTCGTCCTTCGTGTGTGAGAGCCCAAGTTAAATGGGATCTCATTGGCCAGGTGCACAGGACTTGCGTGTAGCGATGTACTGTAGAATGACAAGCGTATAGAGTTCAAAGATCCTTTGTTTTGTGGAATATGGAGCTGCTGTAAGTCAAAAGTCAGTAATTAGTTCAATGTCTTAACTTACAACATCTTTATATTGTGAGACAGCCACGGTCTATTAATTTCGTGTCTATAATTGTGTGTGTAAAACATTAGGCAGACGCATCTGTGAGCCCGGCTAAGCAATGATAGAGCTTATTGCATACTGATTGGTTTTTCGCACATCGAGGAGCACTTGAGCTCAGTAATTGAACTTGTAAGTGGGGTGAGATATAATTTCGGTTTACAAGCTAGTATCTGCTTTGACAACTCTTGGCCCTGGTTTGCAGAGTATGGCGTTAGTCCAGGGTGATATGAAAGTTCAGGGTCAGAAGGCCCAAGTGCAGAAATGCTGGTACAAAAAAAAAAAAAAAAAAATCGTCTCGAGTAGCAACCTTGCAAACCGACATATAATAATTGCCTCCGCCAACAAGGTTATGTTTTGTCGAGTTTTTGTTGATATATTTGTTTGTCTTTCAGTCATCAAGAGAACTCATAAAATTACCAACGGATCTTTTCGTAACGGGTAGGGATTGTTATTTATGTTAGGAGGAATATATGGTTAACTTTTAGTGAAGATCCGTTCAACCGTTAGCTTGTTTGTTTGTCTGACTGCCTCTCTATTTTTGGTACCGAAATTCAAATAGTTATGGACGGATATTAATGAAATTGGCATGAATTGTTAGGTATGTTACGAAGAGCAAATGAGACATTTTTGTGATAATCTATTTGTCTCTATGTTTAAATTCGAGTTCTTTTTTAATATTTAGGGATTGTTTACATGGATCTTCATGCGTATAAGCTTCTGTATCCACTAAGCTGGCCATCGGACAGTCCCGGCAGTCAACGCTAGAGGGGAGACATGCCTAAATAAAATGAGTCAAAAATTAAATATTTGTTTATTGTGTTAAGCACGTTGTATGGGATGTTAGACAGCATATGTCAAATTTTTGTAGTCCGGGAGAACTATAAACTCCTCAAATGGTTGTCCAAAATGGGGGTGGGGTTCAAAATTTCAAATATTTTTTATGCATCCGAATTACTCTCTTGGATCTGTGATATGATCTAATAACTTTTCTTTTATTGTAATAGAAAAAAAAAAGAAGGAGATCTGTCAAATCAATGAGGGGGAAAATAAAAAAACTCATCTGGACGAGCCTGAAATGGAAACCGACTATGGTCCCGGTAACTTCTAAATTGAGAAAAAATGTAACAGGTGTATAAAACTACAGTATATAATACTTGGTACAAATAGAATATTTTGTGTGAATGAACTACATAAAGGAAGTATCCAACAATTATTATATTAAGAAATGTATTACATCAGTCTGCATATACCTCCTGAAAATTTCCAGGGAGAAAATGATGTTTGCATTCAAATTTTAGAGCTAGCAATAAATCTATATTCCGTAAAAAAAATATTTGAAGCAACATTTCAACATATTTTATCGATGGAAAACCAAAATTCTGAGATTACTTCATCTTGCATTCCTGAAAAGTTGCATTTTTTACACTCAAATCCCTACTCAACCTAGAACAAAAACAAAGGCCATTTTAGAAAAAATAACACTCCTGAACGAATGATCGGCTCGTTTTTTCTATTTTCGAGATAGTTTTCTATGCAGAAGCAAAATGTATGGAAAACTTACCTAATTTTTATAGAAATTGAAATTGAAAAGTTTTCCATGAATTTTGGCTCGGAATTGGAAAACTAATCCAAAATTCAAAGAAAAAGAGCGATCGTTTTTCGAGGAATATTTGCTCTTCGGAAAACTGTCTTTTTTTTTCATTTTAGCACGAAAACTCTACGAGGAGTAGGGATATGTATGAAACCTCATAAAAGAAGAAAATCATTGAAATGTATTAATAACATAAATTTTCCCAAAAACTATCAACAAAGCGCGGAAAAGTACTTGAACGACATCGATTTATTTTCCGTTTTCACATAAACTGGACAACTCATCAAAATTGGCCCAGTAATAAAAAAAATTAAGCGTACCTCGCCTTTTCGGCGACGAATTCGACCGGATATCAGACTGCCAAATCCTATTCTTTTTATTGTGTTAAACACTTGCGTCTCACAACCTGCCTGAATTCTATCTGAAAAGTAAAATAAGTGAAATTACCAAAGTTGAGGGTGAAAATACTTGACAGCGCGCACAGTATCAAACTTGATCATCATCGCGTATTCCTCAAAAGTGTGCAGTATTCCACAGATGGTAGTCATCAGTCAACAGAGTAGCACCGACTGCAGTTGTTAGGCCCTTAACTATTGAACTAAAACGTGTTCGTCTGAACCGCGAACCTTACAATGCTAATGGCCAGTCCCGGTTCTTGGACCTGATCACCGAGAACCACCGTCTCAGATTTGAAAATACAATTTTACAGAATATAGTCAAGGACCACGCTGATCTGTTAATCAACTGTGCCGCCACAGCATGCACACACCCCAGTGCTCTTCTATTTAGGCGTATGTCGTGTCTTAGGCATGGTAGTCCGGTAAATCTAGCAATAATTTTAACTGCACCTAGAACAAATTGCAATAAAAGGTTTTTTGGCTTTAACTTGTTTATTAGATCCCTCTGATCAACATATAATAAGCCTCAAACTTTTGGATACTGGGACAGTAGTTAATTTGCATCAATTAAAGATGGCCGCCGTCCAAAGCTTCAATTCATAGATGACTTTTTCTTGCTACTCGTAGACCCTATAAATGTATTACAAAAACTTTTTTTTTGCTTTAACTTCTTTATTAAGTCCCTCTGATGAACACATAAATAGTATCCAACTTTTGGACTCCTGGAAAGTGGTTAAAATCAAGATGGCCGCCGTCCATATCTTCAATTTACACATAACTTTTTTTCTGGCTGCTCCTAGACCCTGTAAATGTGTTACAAACAACGTTTTTTTGGTTTGACTTCTTTATTATGTCCCTCTGATGATTACATAAATAGTATATATATATATATAAATCCAGCTTTTTGACCCCTGAAAAAAGGTTAAAATCAAGATGGCCGCCGTCCAAATCTTCAATTTACAGATAACTTTTTCTTGCTGCTCCTAGACCCTATAAATCTATTACAAACAACTTTTTTTGGATTTAACCTTTTTATTATAAGAGAAATGTATAAGATAAATTCAAGAACTACAGAATGAGGCCTAAGAAATGTGAAATGACGTCACCGTGACGTAGTATGACGTCATTCAGAGACAAGTATGTCATTAATGTTAGGAGTTCATATTCACTTGGATCATCGGTGCTTGCATCACAGTTGCTATTTTGACAGTCCTTTACATTCACCACATGCACCGGAACATTCAAGTTCATTCCGTTTACAAATACTGCGTTCAGTGTCACAGTTGCCCTTACGCTGACACATGAACAATTTCAGTAGTGAATCAGGAGCCACTAGAGAATCCATCGTCTTCGGTTCAAGCTGTCCCTTCCGCAGATACCAACCCCATTTCTCAGGCTCCACAGTTCCTCATCCATTCCTGGACCTGACAATGAACTCGGAACGAGTGGTATTTAGCTGCATCGGTTGTTGGGGGAGGGCTGTGAACTTCAATGTAGTTGAACTTTTTTCCCCTAAATGCTGCAGAACTTTGTCCGTCATGGATATCATTTCTTTTTCCCCAGTGCAAATAAACCAAAGATTTTCACCAGCTGATGATATTGCGTCTTTACTTCCACTCCGGCAACAGAATGTTTCCATCATTTCAAAACCACTGCCTTCCCTCACTTTCCTCAAGGCAGCCCCTCTACCAATACCATACAGTCGTGATGTTGTGTCACATCCACATCAGCTGGTGAAAAAACCTTAGTTTATTTGTGCTGCGGAAAAGGAAATGACACGCTTGACGTACTACGAAAGACAAAGTTTTGCAACATTTAGGGGAGAAAGTTCAACTACCTTGAAGTTCACAGCCCTCCCCGAACAACCGATGCAGCTAAATACCACTCGTTCCGAGTTCATTGTCAGGTCTAGGAATGGATGAGGAACTGTGTGGACCCCGAGAAATGGGGTCGGTGTCTGCGGAAGGGACAGTTTGAACCGACGACGATGGATTCTCTAGTGGCTCCTGATTCACTACTGAAATTGGTCAGATGTGAGTGTCAGGGCACGTATGTGACACTGCACGCAGTAGTTTCAAACGGAATGAGCTTGAATGTTCCAGTGCAGGTGGTGCCAAAATAGCAATTGTGATGCAAGCACCAATGATCCAAGTGAATAAGAACTCTTATCATGAATGACATAATTGTCTCTGAATGACGTCACGGTGACGTCATAGGACTTTTTTATGCCTCATTCTCTACTTCTTGTATTTATATATTTCTCATATAATAAACAAGTCAACGCCAAAAACGTTGTTAGTAATACATTTGTAGGATCCAGGAGCAGCCAGAAAAAATGTATATCTGTATATAGAAGATTTGGACGGCAGCCATGTTGATTTTAATCCTTTTATAGGTGTGTAAAGTTGCATACTATTTATATGGTCATCAGAGGGACATAATAATGAAGCTAAAGCCAAAAAATGTTGTTTGTAACACATTTATAGCATCTACGAGCAGCAAGAAAAAAGTTTATCTGTAAATTGAAGCTTTGCACAGCGGCTATCTTGAATTTATGAAAATTAGTCACTTTCCCGTTATCCAACAGTTGGAGACTTTTTATATGTTTATCAAAAGGTCCTAATAAACAAGATAAAGCAAAAAAAAACATTTTATTGTAATTTGTTCTAGGTTCAGCTCTACTACTTTTACTGGACTATAGTTCTAGTGATAGAAGACCTTCGCCCTCACAGGTCTTGGTCTGCACTGTTGCCTTAAGCGGCTAGCCATCCCACAGCTGCTACTGGATTCCTGTATATACCAATCCTGAGACTCAAGTATAATGATCATCGTAAGCATCGCTATTACTATCCTTCTGTAGACGATAAGTTCGCGAACCAGAGTGAGCCAACGACATCCACGGGAGTTATACGTTGTACGAACATGCAGTGGAAATAGTTACATCTTGTCAGGAAGGACTCATGAGAAACTAGCATCAAAAAATGACGTCATCAATGGTGTCACATTTACGAATCTATAGCTGAGTAGCCTGTGGGTATTTAAGCTAATATTGCCGTAAAAATGGTCATAAATTGCGAACTTTATCTTTTAAGCGCATAAATAAATTAAGAGGATACATATTTATTGAGCAATAAACAAGTATCTATAGAAAATTTCAGAGGAGGCTGGTGGAAACTTTCACAGTACTAGCTGCGAAATTTCGGCCGTTATGGCGACATGATTTAACTTCTTTTTTTTAAGTGAAGCCTTATTTACACTTCACATTCGGTTCACAGTGCTCTTCACAGAGCATATTTAAACATGTCACCGTATTTTTCGACTTAATTCATTCAATCTCCCGCTCCTGACTGGCCAGCTACATGAGCTACGCCCACACACTAAACACGGTAAAATGTTGTCGTCAAATACAGAAAGTTCGAGCAATAGGCCCTAACTGATACTGTAGTTTCTCCCGCGCACAGAATATAAAGCTACTTTTATTTCTTGGTAAGGATTAAGAACCCAATTTACGATGGCCTGAGGTCCTACACTCAAATACTTCGACTCGTCGATGTGACGCCATTCGGCTTCATGCGGTCAGGGTTAAGTTTTATGTTAGTCCCATTGAGTCCTCCCGTTACACTCTTTGCTTCGTGCAGCTGGTAAAGGGTCACGCTCAGGCCGTACTTACGGTAGTGCAGTAGAAGAGGACGTCCAGGCGGTAGAAATACCTTTCATAATCGAACTTGGAGAAGAAATATGATCTTACTTTCAGTGGTGGGAAAACACTGAATTTAATAATGATAATAGTAGTTAGGGCTATGACAATATGCTCTTATAGATAGAGAAGTCGATGATAATTATTGCGAAACAACAAATTGCATCAAGTATAGGCTCCTACAGTGAACTGCTTCTGCAGGTTGTGTTACCGTCATAGCTATGAGATTGAGCTGTTTGTCGTTGTTTTAGAGTTATCACCGACTTCTCTGTCTATGAGAGCATTTTGTCACAGTCCTAAAATAGTTATCTTGTTTCCACGTTTTGATAGCAGTATGGCCATATCAGTCTCCCGATCTGAACTCAGCTCTGTGCAGACAGAAACTTTTAAGCAAGAAGATTCATGTAAACTAGCTGGACCCGTGAAAATTTTCACGGTTTACCAACTTTATTTTGAGTGTTTGGAAAATTTTCTTCTACCGGTATGCTTGTTGTTGGATTTTAATGTAATTAGTTGCACATCTAATTTAATCGT
>LQNS02278160.1:16503662-16533139 GCA_001587735.2 Parhyale hawaiensis
ATACTATCAAGGAATATCAAAAGATTATGGTGTAAAATCAGTTTCATTCGCACGCAAAGTGTTCGACAGTATCCGATAGAAAATTGAATGCTACGGCTTCGAAGCCCGTCCGAAGTTGCCAGACGCGCGAGAAAATTTTCTGCCAGTTAGGCTAAAAAATAAAATTTTAAAGCAATACTTTCGTAGAATTACTTAGAGAATGCAAATATTATGTAAAATTGACCAAATTTGCCCTGGTTATATGTTTTTTTGTCGATATTTTAGTTCTGCAGCTGTTCCTTTATTGTATTTAAGGATGGTCCCAGCACCCTTAACTTAAGTACAAAAATAAAGGAAAATCTCTTTTGGCGGGGAAGCGAAAATCGTTTGTGCATGTGCCCGTAGCTCACAAAGTGTTTTTTTTTTTAAGTTAAGGGAAAGCCTGTGAGTTAAATACACTTAGTGAAGTTTCGTGCATCCGGGCCCAGGGTACGAAGCACCGACAGAACTGATTAGTTCGGCACCTAACATTCTCCAACGTGAAAGGGTGCACACCGACCGCAGCATGTGTAATTCTCCTAGAGACTTTGAGGGCCTTGACACAAGAATACAACCAATGCCTCTCCTTATTGTATACCTTATAAAACATACAGAGTTCGGCCACCCCTCTCCCGTGAGACAGATTCACAAGATCATTATCTGCGCACAGCCTGCTGGCTGAACTAACAAGTCGGTACAACAGAAGTCAGTGACTGTAAGCAGCTGAAGCCCATACCGGTGAGCAATACTCCAACACAGGCAGTAAAAAAGCATAAAAGTACTTGCAGACTACCTCAGTCACCAAACACAGAATTCACCTTACACAGGAGCCCAATCTTACTGGAAGCACGTGGCACCAGTCGCCTAATATGCGGCTCAAAAGTAAGCTTCTCATCAAGGACAGCACCAAGAATCTCCAAGGAGCTAGACTCCTGAAGCAAAGTATCATTTCTCTCCAGATGTGGATGCTGTGCTACAAGTGTCCGAGACCGACTGATAATCATGGATTTGGTCTTACTGGTATTCAGCTTCATACTTTAGGCCGAGCACCATGCACTAATGCGTGACAATTCCCTAATCAGAGACTGGGCGACAGCATTACGCATGCAGGGTGCTGGTATCACTGCTATCAAAGTGGAATCGTCGGCACAGTTGATCATCGTGCTTTCCAGCGAAGAGACCATTTCACTAGTATACAGAACGAATGACAGCGGGTCAAGCACGCTACCCTGAGAGACCCCAGACTCCACCGCGACTGCAGCACTCAAAATGCCGTCAACAGAGGCACTCTGGGTTCGCTCAGAAACAAAATCACCAATGATTAACAGAACCCTACCACCCACACCAAACGGCTCAAGCTTGTATAATAGACCCCTGTGGTTGACCCTGTGAATCGCCGTGCTAAAGTCCAACTTTACAGGGTGTGCCTCAGTCCGAAAATCCAGCGTAGACTGGTGTGGCACCGATAACAAGGCGTCACAACAACCCAAACAAGTTTTATACGCAAACTGACGAGCAGGCAGCAAACCTACAACCTCAACAATACGACCAAGCTTACAAGCAACCAGTTTCTCGAACACTTTCGACAAAATGGGCGTCAGCGTAATGGGCCGGTAGTTGGCGACATGGATCGACACTGGACCCTTGGGATTGGGAGTAATATTCCAAGTACGCTAACAACGGGGAAAATTTGCTAAACGTATCAGGCGCCGGAAGATCACTGCTAGCTTAGGGGCAAGAACGCCAGTAAGCTGCTGATAAAACAGAAGAAACATGCCCACCGGACATGTAGGTTTCAAAAAACTCCATATATATATATATTTATCTATTTATTGATTGATTTATTTATATGTGTATGTATAAAAAACACCTTTAAGATCCTTTTAATGTATTCTAGAGCCCATAGAACACCTATTGCAGGCCTTTAACTACTACATCGTCCACTGGCAGTTCACGCTCCATTAAGCTTGGAAGGACGTGACAGTTGAGTGAGCGAAACATTTTGACACACATCCAATTCTCACAGCCCAGCGTCTCTTTTCTTCATCGAAGTTCAGTGCTGCGGGAAAAAACTCAACTGAACGAAAATCAATGGGATTTTCCCAACGTCTTCCAGGAACGACAGTGGGTCAGAGAGGGCTAAGAAGCTTCTGTTGTCGGCACGGAAAAGTCAAATGCACCGAAGAAAGTCATTCGGCGCATCCATTCGGTATCGGTAGCACATTCAGAAAAAATGTGGTATTTCGGTAGATGAAAATGCCCTCGGTACTACCGAAATACCGAACTTCATTCGGTAGTTCCAGCTCTGATTTTTGAAAAAGAAATCTACAGAGATGGAGCCCTTGACTGGAAGACATTAAAGCGTGCGCAGACGAGCGACATCTTCACTGATTCCGAGGGGTCAAAATTGTTTGAACGACAATGCCGCAACATGTTAATGCACATGAAGCTGCAAGAAGTGCTAACAGTTGCAATTTATTAGGATACATTTGTACAAGTTGCATAAAAGAGAAATGTGAATATAAATTCAAATATTTTATGACTGTCTACACACAAGATTTTATTTTCTGTTCATAGTGCTGAATGGTTGAGTGTTTTGTAGGATCTTATAGGTCGTAAACGAAACTTTAACACATATTTTAACTTCAGACTACCATCGCTGTAACTTGGCGGCAAATTCACTGTATACCGTTGACAACGCAGTTGGAATCGCCACCATTTCAAATAAAGTTTTAAGAAAAACGGAGCGTTATACAACGTAGTAGTGAATGGATGACGGAAAATTTGGACTGCAGTTTGCTTTGAAAAATTGCTTGAACGCGACAAATAAAATTGGCCAAGATCCATCCAACTCAATTAGCTTCTCAGATAACTTTTCCCCGAATCGTGCAAAACTTTTCATAGCGAAATGCCCCTCCCAGCAATTTTTGCTTCTCGTCTACATTGGCCTTTACAACTTCGAGTTCGACTGTTGAAAGAATATGTCATCCGATAATACTGGATAAGCGTTTGCCTTCATTGCAGCCCATGAAACGGGATTTTGGAATTCAAAGCGAGTTCGCGTCTTACGGCTATGAAATGGAGTCTCTTTACTTATTCTACTAACTTCTACGCTTGTAACTTGAGGGTCGAGTTTCTATGTAGTTGCCACCCTACATGAGGGTAGATACGGATTATGAACTAAATCAATGAAATTCGACATGAATTGTACATATAGTAAACTTATAAGCTCCCCGGATAAAACTTAGTCGTCTACTACTTATACGATGTAGGACCTCCACGAGCAAGCATAATAACAGAAATTCTGGAAGGCATTGAGTCTAGAAGATTCCAATATACGCTTAATCCATTTTGAACCACTCTTGCATCAATCGATTTCTAAAATCAGCCAAAGTACAAGGAAGATCTGCTTGGCGTCTAACTTGTCGTTCAAGATGGACCCATAAATTCTGGATAGGGTTCATGTCAGGAGAATTAGTTGGCCTTCAATGTGCCTTACGTAGCCAGGATGGTTTTCATGCCAATACATGACCGATCTAACCCTATTGCTACGACAGTTATTATCCCGGAAGATTGTCAGAGTAGCAGTTCAACCTCATGCAGATACTATGCAAATGGCATAACTTGGTCATTTAACAAATCAGAGTAGCCTACCTGATTCAGTTCGATGGTTATTTCAACCAAAGGGCCCACTTCCGAGTAATTAAAACAGCCCCAGAACATGACAGAATCACCTCTTGCTCATATCGCCTTTTGCTCTCAGGCACTAAACATAGGCACACAGGCACAAAATTATAGAGCTGGATTCTCCATTTTTGACCTCATAATATTATTTTATCACAGCTGGATTCTCCATTTTCTATTTCGTTGCGATCGCTAACTAGAATATGGGGAAACAATGATTTAGGAATTTGATTTTGAGCTGCGTTAAAAAAATATTATGAGGGCAAAAATGGATAATCTAGCTCTATAGTTTTGCTAGGAATGCTTCAAGAATTCCAAAAACTGTCATTTTTTGTTCTAGCATTAAAACTCATTGAGTTCTATCCGTTTGGGCACGCGGAGGGCCTAAACTGTCGTAATAGTTGTGGCAAGAACATCGTCATGCGATAGCGGTTTAGTACGAAATTCACACTTTGAGATTCTATTAGTTGCTCCAGCATAGAGTAGGGGGACCGTATGTCGATGCAGCGGCTAGGGTGTGCCAACAACTACAGTACTCCGTTGCAATAGGTCTCTGTTTCTGACGAGTTCTTTGTAGTTGAATGCGAAAATTAATTTCACTGTTCTGTTTTTTTTTTTTTTTCTTTGCAGTGCTAACTGTTGCACTAAACTCTCGTTCATAGAACTCGATCCGTACAACTAAATACACTGGGACTTGTAACGTTCAATATGAAAGTAAAGTTTCGCTTTGTCGCCTTTTGGAATGTGGCATATCTGTGTCGCATGTTGTCACAAACCTAAAGGCGTCTAGAAATGCCACTTATCGTGTCCGCAACACTACGGCGTCATTACCAACAGTGTTAATCAACCACTGGCCTGGTAAGTTCTACCTCTCGTTAAAGAGCTCGGTCTTTATCTATTGTCACGGAAACATAGACTGCGACAGCTTTGTTGATTCAACCAAGAGCAGTCCAATTAAGAACTTTTACCTGCGGACATCCTTGCCATGAGCGTAATTTTCTTTATTTTTCTGCGGTGTTCCATGAAGTGGGCTTACCTAGCCTAACGAGCGCTTCGCTATGCCTGTCTTATAATCATTACTTGGATTTTTAACAGAATTTACGGCCTTTTGTCTTTAGCATATCTAGTCGCGTTATACTTGATCGACATTAAACTATTATGCTTAATTTCATCTACAACTATATATTTTTATCATCCGTAGATATAATTACAAACGAGCAATAATTTTGCTCGAATGCATGAGAATCAAATGCTATCCGTTTCATAGCAAACTGAAATTTAGTTGGATAACATGAGCTCTCAAGATTTCCTTAATTGTATGGCCAGCAGCCTTTTCACCAATGATCTCGGCAACTGTTTCACGTGATAAATCATTCGGTTTCGGCACACTGAGGACCAGAAGCTCCTATAAGTACGCGCAACTTGGTACACGAAGGGGCAAGGATGATGATACTTAACAGGTTAGCGCACGCGGAGGGCTCAAACTGTCGTACACTCCGGGTAAAAAGCTTGTGACGTCATAAGGTCGTTACATGTACGTTGATAATAGCTTTTTTTCATTGTTTCTTCGTTATCCCAGTTGCATCTTCAAAGTGTCCTACAGTCTTTATGGTTTCACAAAAATACCTACCAATCAAAACATCCACAAACTTTTTAGCTTTCCGAAGGATAAAATTTACGAAGAGCGTTGGCTTAAGGCTTCTAAAAGAGCAAATGAATTCAACCCGACAAATGCTTGCATGTGACTGAAGCACTTTTGGAGTCAAGTTTATCTTCTTTAAAATGCAATAAATCGAGTGCGTTTTATCCAGAGTAATATGGCATTCTGGAGGTGGAGTCATATTATTGAATACCTTAATAATGTTTTCGAATTATTGTCGTCTTCTACCTATGACCTGCTATCTTCTATAATTTCAAACCACTGCAACAAAAATTATTCCAGTTGCATATGATTAAACGCCGACATAGAAAAACTTTTTAACTAACTCAACATCCATATAGTGAAAAGACCCATGTTCTCGATCGATAACAACTACACATCTTCGACTGCATGAACGAATAAATTTCTGACAATGCTGTAGAGATATTTTTGCCCATTCTTCGTTCAGTTTTACCGACAAATCTTTAGTGTTGGTTAGATTGCCTTGCCAAAACCCTTGCTTCTAATGTTCTCCAAAGCTTCTCTAGCCTATTGGATTGAGGTTGAGACTTTGAGCTAGTCATTCCATAATCTCAAAATCGAGTTCATTGCAAGAGGGGACTCATTACAGGTAGTCCTCGTTCTAGGCCATAGATCCGTTCCGGAATGAAGGAGAATTATTGAACAAGGACTTGGTACTTAACAAAATCTCATGAAGCGCGTTGCAATCAGACTGCCGGTGTCACGTATGTTACTCCGGTGACCGGACATATGCGCACACGACAAATGCTCACAATGACAAAAGCGCAAACGACAAAAGCGCACGCAACAAATGCTCACATTGACGAAACCGCTCACGACAAATACGCACAAGACAAACGCGCACCTATTATTTTATCGTTCCGTTGCTTCCAAGATGGCGCTGCCCTGCGAATTGACAGATTGCGTATACAAAGAATTGCTATAATCTTCTCCAGAGATTCTAGAACTATTACCTTTCGTGAGAGGTCTTGTGCACGGCTGTGGAGAATTGAATAGGCCAAAACAAAGATACATTCTAAATATATGTATTGTGTTGTTTTTCCTCCCAATTAGTATATTCGATTGAAGTGTTGAATTATTTCGTCAAATGGTTACCCATGCAGATTGTTTGAATTCCAGGTTAGAAAATTTTTAAACAGTGTGAATGATAACAGGGATGAATTGCCTCAGGAGCGTACAATGTTTTACCTATATGGTTTTACTTTTTTGGAGAATAGTCTGAGGAACTTAAATGTGGACTTCCATTTTTACTTTGCAAATACCGCACTGAAATAGATTTTGGAATCATTCTCAGCAATGAGTTCACTATAACCTAATTGTTCAAGTTTAAGGTTGCTCTTTTCAGGCCTTTGATCCCTACATTTGTAGAGTTGTTGAGCACGCTGGAAAGAGCATTCTTACTAATTGCCTCTTAGCTCATCCATCTCAGTCTGCTGTTCGCATACACGCTGAATCTTGCAATGTCCCTGTAACGCTGAATGATAGGTTTTAATAGGTTTATTACATACAGATAAAACATTACAATAATGAAAACTTTCTGAGTTCAATATACGTACTGTAATATATCTGCATAACCCATAGGAAAGCAGTGGAAATTTTTTGAGCAACAAGTAGTAATTAGACTTGTACAATTGCATAACATAATCTTTACACTGCTTTTTAAAGGTGTCATTTGATATATGATCTAATAGGTGTGTTGGAATTCGATTAACCAGTGATACTGTTTGGAAAATAGTTGAACGTTTCTCTACATCAACAAACACATTTGGAAGATTGAGAATGGAGCGTCTCATCTCGTAGTTTTGATGGGATAATGAGTGATCCATAATATTGTTGAAAGACAAGAGAATGGTTATGAATGAGCGATCGGAAAAACGTAAGAAGCGAATAGTTATACACATCTTGAAATTGCAACATTTGTAAATCGCGGTACATATCACTACGATTCATCAACAGAATATTATTTCGATCTCGTTTAACACAAAATATTCACCTTAGTATATTATTTTACACAACTTCTAGTTAACGAATGTAACAATGAGGGGCTGCACCCCAGATGATAACATTTTGGATTAACAAGGAATAAGCTAATGAATAATAAATTTGTTTCAACGAATCACGATTGACATAATTAGACATTGCATATATTATACCATGAAGTATAGGTACTGAGCTTTCGGCCTAACTCTTCAATGTGGACTTTGAAACTAAGTTTATCATCAAGAATCAAACCAAGATATCGAAACTGAGACACCCATTCCAATTCTTTACCGTTGAAATGAATCGTCGATAAGTCAGGACGAGAACGTGGAGTGAATAACATCAGCTTAGTTTTATACTCATGGGCAATCAATCTATTTTGAAATACCCATTGCGACAAGTTACTTAAAATATGTTGAATACCAGTTATGGCTGAGAGAAAATTGCATTTATTGTGTAGAACACTGCATCATCTGCAAATAGAACACACTTCATACCAAGTGTAATTATATCATTTATAAAAATGCTGAAGAGCAACGGTCCTAGTACGCTTCCTTGAGGGACTCCAATTTTAATGGAGAAAACTTGAGATTTAACAGCATTACATACTTCATATTGGTCACGACTCGATAAGTAGCTTGCCAATAATGCATTCACTGTCCCACGAACAACGTAGTATTGAAGTTTTTTTTTAACAACAATTGGTTATCAACAGTGTCAAAAGCCTTCCGCATGTCTAAGAAATGGCATATGCCATATGATTTATCATGAAAACACTTTAATATATCAGTCACTGGATGAAATATAGCAAATGTTGTATTTAGATTCTGCGCGAAAGCCAAATTGTTGGCTGGAAATTAACTTATGAATCGCAAGGAAGTCGGTTAATCTGGAGTGAATTTTTCAAGTAATTTGTTGAACGTTGACAGCTTTGATATTGGTCTGAAATTAGCTACATCATTTGAATTGCCAGATTTGAATATTGGTATAACACGAGCATGCTTCGGTACATTGGGGTAAATACCAGTAGCAGAACACAAGTTGAATATATAACAAAGTGGATTAACTATACAATTAATGACTCTCATGAGAAGAAAAGGTTGAATTTCGTCACGGTTACAACGTTTACCGCTGAATGATTTTAGTAGTTGTATTATTTCATGGGCATAAGTGGGCCTCAAGACACAAGTATCATGAACATAATCAGTATCAACGGACAAATTCGCAGCTTGTTGAGGTAGGTCTTGCACCGGAGCCGTTGCAATAGAAGTGAAATAATTGTTGAAGAGGTTTACTGATTAAGCATCTGCAAGCGCATTCCCGTTTAAGCTGAGTCAGATGTTTTTCGTGGTTGTCTTTCTACCTAAGATCTCATTTAGGACTTTCCACAATTTCCGTGACGAATTACCGCATTCATAAATCCTTTCTTTATCATAATATTCTTTCAATTTGCGTATAAGTCGATTGAGCGCATTTCTAAATACTGTATACGACTTTTTTGTAATTATATCTCTAATGAATAAATTATACAATCTATGCTTCTTTTTGATGACAAATTTTAAATTCCTAGAAAACCATATCGGCTTGCTATTTTTCACTACTTTTTTGTTCTTTATTAATGGGAAACATTCATAATAAACCGAGCAAATGAGATCATGCAGTACGCTCATTGCAAGGTCATCATTGGAGTAACTGTATACTTCAGCGAAGCTTGCTTGTTGCATTTTGCTAACAAAACGTTCTTGGAACTGAGCAACATTGATCGGCCTTCAGAAGTTATTAGGACAAAAGGTTTCTGTGTCAGGAAAGTATTAGCATAATTGGATAGTGATCAGAGAGGTCAACGTTCAAGACTCCAGAAGTACATTTTGCACCTGGGTAAAAATTTAACCTAATATGATCTAACAACGAATGTTGAGTTATAGGATTTTCGGGAGAATATCTGGTAGGCTTATTAATTGCCGGAAAATAGCCATAAGACTTAATGACGTGAATGAAATCTCCAATTGATGGTAAGCCTCGATTATTCAATAAATTAATGTTGAAGTCTCCGCAGAGGATACAATTTTTATAACTTGCCTGCTAGTTCCTGGAGTTACAGAAGTAGAAGATTCCATAGATGTAGATGAAACAGGAGGTAGAAGAGGATGCTATGATTTAGAAGTTGAAACACTACTGCTAGCTGAGCTATTATTTGGAACAGTGCTTAAGGTCGATGGTGAGGAAGGAATTTGTGCGTATGAAAAAATTTGAGTCTTGAGGGCTTCATTTTCAGTACGCAGTAGCTCCAGTTCGGAAACAACTTTCGAGTTGAGTTGGTATAAAGACTCGAGATATTCAATCATTTTGACTTGATAGTGCTGCTCCTTTACTGTTTTATTAGGCTGTTTGGCAGCCCTTCTGGGATTTTTTTTCCTGGATATTAAGACTTTAAGTAGCTATTTGAGCATTTTATGAATACTAGACAGATCTTCCTGGAGACTTACACTTCCGGTGGTGATGTTACATTCGTTATCAGAATCAGAAGAGCTCGATGTTAGGATATCGTGATACATGTGTATGTGTGTGTGTGTGTGGGTGTTAGGTCGTCCAATTTAATTGGTTAATTAATTGCCGCGTGGTTTATTAATTGCCGTGTCAAAAAAATAATAATAATAAAGATTAAAATAATGAATAGTTTCGTACCAAAATGTTTATCACAAATAATTACTCAGTTGGGAAACATACTGAGAACAACTCAACCCTGTTGTAAATCATTGACAAGTATTAATAGGAAGTGACCGCAGCAGAGGAGTGCTATGGCGAGGGTAGTAGCATATCGCTTACGTGAGGGAAGGTTAGACCGAAGTAACGAACGACAGAAAGAACAGCTGCCTAGGTCTTGGGTGTCCTTTACGAGAAGGGACAACGGTGAGGGCTATGGCTATGAAAGCTTTGATTTAAAATTAATTGCTCCTGAACCAGAAAGATGCAGACGTGAACATAACTCAAGTTACACTGGCCACGCAACTAATGGTCCATGAAAGGAACAATGATGTACGTCGTAACTGATATTTTTAACGGAAAGGTCTATGTTTTTTTTCTCTTCATGGTTAGAAGAGAGAGCTCAAAGTAGGTGGGGCTTTTGAAATCGGGAAGTAACCAATGAGGGCTAGACTACATAGTTGGCCAGCCTCTTAAAAAAATGGCATTGGCTGGAGCAACACGAGGGTTGGTACAAATATATACTTAGGTTTGGGTATGAAGGGGATGACTCGAGGGAGCGAAACTCGGGATGTTAAAATACGATTGGTTAGGATAAATTTTTGGAGGATCCGAATGACAACGTTCGGCTAGTGTTAGGAAAGAATTTCGAGTCAGTTCAGGTTTGGTGCTGGTCTAGGCACCTAAAAAATCAGCTCGGTCCTTGTGGGCCAAACTGGAATGACAGTGTTCAGTGTCGTGTCAAAACTGGTTGAAACAGAAACTTCCCAGTCTTGGGAAATGTATTGTGCCTTTACTCCTAAGCCTTGCAGAGGCGTCTGCTCAACCATCTGCATTATTTTACTCGTTGATTTACCACTACATACAGTAATCTAGCATGTTTGCCTTGGAGATTTTGCGCCGATGGAATTGAAAGCGAATTCATTAGGCCATTTGACCCGTCATCTTTCGTCTATTGGACGCCACATGTGACTTCGATATCTGGCACCGTGCCAAGAATTTTTGTTTTCGACTACATCGGGATTTGGCTATCTCTTGCGGATTAGTGGGCCTGGATTTTATCCAAAGAACGAGTATTCATCTGTAAAGACCAGTGCAGTTTGCATCCAGCGGACCTTTCACGGTACTTCAAACATCATCAAAGTTTCATCATCGTGATTTGGCCTCGCTATGGGACTGGGCCCAATATTCCACCCACGGAATGTGAAGTTCGATGAGCAGCAGTCAGTGCTGTGGCACTTTTACAATGGTCGCTTACACTGCGTAAGTGCAGCAAAAGTTTTCCTACGATGTGATGGTGGCTCCTCCCTGGGAATGGGACAAGTGCAGTCGACAGCGTCGGAGGGAATGTACATCATTTTGCACCATTCTTAGTCACGCGCATCGGGGCAGCATTTTGATTTCATCGATCAAGTAATTTTTTAAGCTGCGGTTGGGCCCCAGCGCTTGCAGCTCTATCATCCATTAGGAAATCATTGAAAAGATTTCACGACAATCACCAACCACTCGTGGATAATGGATATCGGTAAGCATCGATCAAGTGCGATGGGGAATAATCGGGATTAGAAAATGCTGGAAAGTGTTAAATATTGCAGCGAAAAATCAACTGAAACATTAGTTTTCCAATGTAAAAAAATGGAAAGGAAGGTATTATTGCCTCAAAAAATAAGGGTTAGCGAGTGCGAGTGGGATAGGTTAAGATGTGCTTAGCCGATACGGGAATTTATAATAAACCGGGAAACGCACCGCTAATTGTGTCAAAATATAAACTTCGTAACAATGTTTGCGACCTGCTTGGTCTGCGGGGAAATGCTGGCCACGTTTTCCCATGGATTAAGCAGAGTCTTTCTTATGAGCTTATTGTCAAGAGAAATGCTTGCCGTTGCATACTGCACAGCATTCATGTCATCATCTATGCAACGCTACATATTTATATATGTTATTTCGATTAAGCCGTTTGCTTTGAATTTTATCACCGATGTTGGATCAAACGGAGTCTCCCTTGTGAAACTGCCGTCAAAATATAGGAAAATCAGTGCATATTGCCCGGTATATTTAAATGACATCATCTGGGCAATGCTATATTATCATGAATTATTTCAATAAAGCCGTGTGAATTGAATTTAATTACCGAAATTAGCTTGAGAGTCATTTTTCGTGAATTAGCATAGAGATGAATGTTTGCCAATGTACATTGCGCCGTATATGTGTCATCATCTGTACATCGCTGTTTTGTAACTTCGAGATGAATGTTTGCCAGTGAACATTGCGCGGTATATGTGTCATCATCTGTAGATCCCTATTTTGTAACTTCAATTTTATCAACGAAGCTTTGTGTGCGTAAAATATCGTAGGTGAGATGTATTTTTTAACCAGAACCTTCCAAAGCCATCATGGCGTAAAATTATGAATTTTGCATCATGATCGGTTGAGGCACTGTTTTTCATTTTCTCACGGGAAATATTAATGGCGATGACTAATCTCTATGAACAAATTTTACTTGTTAATAACATTATTTGCGAGAATATCTGCTTTTGATACGCAGAATTATGATCTATTGGAATTTCATTATGACGTCTCTTTCCATCCCCCGCTGTCTTTATTGTGTCAAGTGAATTTTAAAAAGTGTTCTCGCTGCGATTCATTAACGTGCTCCAACGATTTTCTCCTTGCCTTTTCAGTGATTACTGTCATATTTATTCCAATAAAATTTTGTTTGCATATCGTGTGTTTCTTTTACTTTCCATTGATGCAGAAGGCTCGTATCGACTTAGGTTAAGTTGTTTTATTTACCATTGATTACATTTATTTTATTCATTCGTCAATGTCAAAGTCATAATTGCATAATTTATTGTTTTCATTAATTTGATTGTCATTAATGATCTTGTGGGGGTGGCTCGCCTCCCAATAATTATGGCGTTATGCATATCATATTATTTCATATCTTGTATATATATATACAATATATACAATATATCTATACATATATTCACTCTCCAATCAATTATGCATATATATATATGCCACATCTGATATATAAATAAACAAATAATTTTATCACGCCGTAACATCGAAGATAATGAAGCGTTTGCTATGGTATCCTTTATTATTTTTATTAGCGGAGCAGTGAGTATTTTAGAATGAATGCACTAGTAAATGAAATTTAGCACAAGAAGAATTTAACAATTTGGATGAGAGCGGTCCCGCTACAGACAGCCAATACGGTCTACAGCTGCACTTATAGCACACTTCACAAAAATTCTGACAAAGTTCAACTGAAGCAGGGAGATTTCAGTCACTGACAGGCACACGCATACCACTGTACTCCAAGAGTATACAGTGAATGCGACGAGAGATGGGATAAGGGCAGTTTACACTTGGGACAAATGTGAAAGACAAATGATATGAAAGTGTTGGGGAGTACATCTGACCTAGTTACACTGCGCATTTTAGAGTCATTATGCATTCTTAAATTCGGTAGAAACCTCAGTTGAACGAGTCAGGCAGCTTTCTGTTGAATATCGTAAAATGAATGTATGAATATTCGATTAACAGTACGTAACATTGTTTGTTTTTTATTCATTATTTTCGTATCGTGATTTTCTGGTCTCTCGTTCATAGGTTTTGATTATAAAATGTTTATATATCACACACACATATATAGTGACCAGCTTAAGTTTGAGAATTAAGTTTTATTAAAACACTAGAGGTAAAGCCTAATAACAGGCAACGATTATTTGCTCATACATTTCGGCGTGGATGGTTGTAAAATCGCCAGCAGCAGCGGCTACAGTGGCGGACTGTTCTCTATATTTATTTTGTTTCCGTATCGTCTATTAGTTTGGCTTGTTTTTACTACTTGTTGGTGACAAGGGAAGGAGTTGCTCTCCTCTTCAGGTCATTTCTTTCCTTTCCTACCGGTAGAAACAGTAAAGATTATCCTCACTACGTCTTGTGCTAGGAAGTGCTGCCAAGCG
Organism: Parhyale hawaiensis; assembly: GCA_001587735.2. NCBI lineage: Eukaryota > Metazoa > Arthropoda > Malacostraca > Amphipoda > Hyalidae > Parhyale > Parhyale hawaiensis. The sequence continues at coordinate 16,517,706 of LQNS02278160.1, forward strand.
ACTTCTCTAAATGAACTCGGCCTGAATATAGGTGGCAAAACGTTAACTTAAGTTAATGAAAGTTATGAAAGTTAATTAGAAGCTAGACAAAACTAAACTTAGTAACAGGAAATCTTATACACACAGTAAAACGATAGAATAATAGGTGCGCATATGTCTGTGAGCATTGGGCATCCAGTGCGACTCAAGTTAGGTAACACTGACGGCAACCTCAACATGAAGGACATGTCCGATCGGGTGCTAAAATTAAGCCTTCTAAGCATGAATTGTTCGAAACCTCAGACTCGAACATTCGTTTTGCTCATGTGAATCTGTTGCAAGTGTTAGAAGCAACGCGATTACGTTGAGCTTGAGCCGGCTGAAAACTCCCTTTTGCAAACCAAGATTGAATTCCTGGGAGTCTGAAGGGTTACCGATTAAGGCGCAATGCCTGTAACTCAGCTGAACGAATCGAAGCCAGCGCACCTGCCTGAAGTTTCGGATGAGTAAAGCCTCGAAGGCTTAACTTCAGTGCCCTTATAGAGCTATGAGCTGGGTAAAAGCACCTTTGTTTACAAATATTGCCTTTGATTGCAATAGTGTCATCAATAATTGATATACGAAAATGGCTGATAGCTGATGTAGGTAAGCTCTCAAGCAGGTTTTTCACATTTATCTAGAAAAAAAGCAGCCTAATTAAAGCTCAGCCAGCAATATTAAAGAGTAAGATTTCTGCTTATTCAGCTGAGATTGCATCGTACTCATCCCATGTTTTTGAGTGAAACAGTGTTGCACCGGAGCTCGTAACAACACGATCTAGACTCTCACTACAACACGCCTCTATGCGTATTTCCTAATTACTGAGAGAATGAAAGAAAACGAGAGTTTTGATGGAATATCACAATAGGTTTTATTGATTATCAAATCGGAAAAAAATAATATTTAAAAGAAAATAAACGTTGCCTATCATCACAGACTGTGTTTAATTTACGTAAACTTAATAAACTGAGTCAGATAAAGGGTACGCGTGGACATAGTACGCCTTTTGGAAGTCGGCACGAGTGCTGCAGGAAAAACGACCCAATTCAAAACCAAGGTCGCGAAGTACCTAAATCAAGTACCTGGAACTAAAAATTTTGGTGCTAAATCGAAACCGGTATAAAACAAATCCGGTCTAAAACGAGAACTTTCACTACTGCCTTTGCTTTGTGACACGGTGCATTCTTTTCTATGGAAATAGGTTTCTTAATTCCCGTATCTAGTGTAATAGGTACAATTTCTTCAACAGGGCTTCCCTGACTTCAGTTTTCTATGCACCCTCAGTGAAAACGCCTTGAAACACGCGAACCCCTGGCATTAAAAAGGCATTAAGTTTGTAGATTATGTACCGAAAAACCCTAGTATATTTCCGCAAATTTCTATAACGTAAACTGCAATATCGTTTAGTTTATATAGTAGATTCGAACCCTAACACCATACGCCAGAAATATAATTACTCACGTGATATCACTGCTAATCGGATAGAGGGAATTTTCACGTATAACTCGTGAATCTATTTTAGATTTTCCTTAAATATCTGTTTACATTGAGCTAGAGTAATTTTATATTCCAATCATTGTTATTACAAGAAATTCTATCTTTTTTGATGATAAAAGACGTGGCTTTAAGAGGTAACCACCCAGTCGGAAATGATGGTTGTTATCATAGTAGAATAGAGCGGTGCATGAGAGATTAAGGGCGATTATAGATGATGAAACAATAAGGTAGATGTGTCGACCAAAAATAACGTCGATTTTAGTATATTTAGGTCGATATTGGTGGAGGCAAAGTTGGTTGTTTAAGGTTTAAGGTCGATGGTAGTACATGGGTGTATGACGACTATATATGGAAGATGGTTGTACATGGATGTTCGAATACTATATATGGTAGAGCATAACCAGGAAGGTTATCAACGGATTTCCGTACGTACGATCATGAGTGGAATTGCTCCCATTATTAGGGGAAGAATATGTACAGGTTGCCATGGATTACAACATGGCTAGAATTCCCAACATTATCGACCAAAAAATTATTGTATGACTATAAGTTTGAATGCGAATCGTCTTAAACTCCACATTATAGTGAAAAATTTGTGCACATTTTCAGGTTGTTTCTTTCCTGTCGATGAATTGCGAAAAAATGCAGGGTATGTATTGACGCTAACTGCCGTAATGTTATTTGTATCTCCTGTTTCTAAATTTTGCCAACGTTTTACCACTTAAGCGTAGTTACCCATCATTTGTATTTATTTGTTGTATCCCTTGTAAAACAGTATTGCATTTTTAATCAAAAATTGCCATCTATTTTACGTTCATTCAGTTTATGTCTGTGAAGTTTTATAAACAATTTATTCAAATTCGCTCTAGAGAAAATAATGTCAAGTTTTATGGTAAATTGGCCTTACGTACCCTGACAACGGGTACGACCAAAATTCATCCAACACTAGTGACTTCCTCTAAACTGTGTCGTATAGCTGCATATCAGCTTAGAGTTGAAGAAGTTGTATATAAACGGGCGTTAACTGCACAGATTGGTTCAAGCTCCTGCTCTATAGCATCGTCTTGAAGTTTAGAGCCTTTCACCATTCATAGCTGTAGTCCTAACTAGCACGAATAAATTACTTTTTTATACGCAAGCAATTAATCATCAGCACACGAAGCAGGCAATCAGGGCATAATATATCAACAGTTGAAAAAGCTGATTTTAGTAGAATATAGTTGTTTCATTCGCTGAACACAGTCGATTTTGGTCGTGAATGGTGTTTTTTTACGGTTCACAATGGTAGATCATGGTTGTGCCGCTAAAACCTTTATTGTTGTTATTGGGTATGTATGTTCGGGAATTATGGTTGCCAATATGGTCGAAGGGTGTGACATATCTCTACCATATTGCACCCCATAAATGGTTGAATATGTAGGATAAATCGATAATAAACAACAAAGATCTCGACCATAATCATAGTTTTTCTACTATAATCACAACCATTATTTCCGACTGGGCATATCATACTCGAGTAATTAAACTTCTCAAATCAAAATAACATGTACCAGTTCAACAAAACATTTAAGTTCCTTTTTATAACTCTAAATAAGTTATTAACCCGTTACATCAATGCAATAACAGCAATACAATATTGTTATAGGAGCTTCAAATGTCATGAACCAGTCAGAGGTCCGTGAGAGAACCTACGTACAGGTTGTCCGTAGATTCCTAGGCACCCCCAAAGTTAAACACTGCTCTACAATAATATTCTATTGATATGAGCATCCACACAAGTGTCGAACCGAATAAATGGCGTGGTACCTTGGCTTGAGAACCTTCCAAATACCAGCATGTTTCCACCGCCGTGCGGCACAGTCTTTTTAGGGCATTCCGCAATTCTATATTTTTCACTATCACGGCTCTTAGCATACTTTATCCCATCATTTCCTGAGAGATTAATCTTTCTTTCGTCGCTGAAAATAACAGCTGGAGACTATTTTTCATTTGATCCAATCACATGCTTGTTTGGCAAACTCCAGCCTTTTTTCTTATTCTTGACACTAATAACCGGTTTCTTCCGACTTCCTGAATGGGAGCTAACTTCTTGCAGCCGTCTCGAAACCGTTTGTCTTCACCAAATTTACTCATGAACTATCATTCAACGCTCTTTTTATCTCTTTGCTGAAGTGAAATTAACAGTCCTTCAGAATACCATACGCTGTACCATGTGATTTTTTCGCAGTTTCACAGGGCCAGCCGGCTCTATGTAAACTTACTATGAGTCCCGCAGCGTTAGAGAATTTGACTCATTTAACTATCCTTCCAACAACATTCTTGGGTTGCTTGATAGTCTATGAAATATCTTTAATGCAGTGGTCCACAACTCGTCCCCAGCCATGGACCATCAACCGAACCACAAAAAAATGTATTGGACCATTTTATTTTAAACAAGATAAAGAAGTAAACACAACAATCGTTTTCATTCGGTATACATTCAATCAAAATTTTAATACTTCGCTTGATATAATTTTTTTTTCTAGAAATGGAACAATAGTGTAAATTTTGTCTCTAATAGTATAAACCGAATTTTCGAATTATGCATGAATATACTACTACTAACACTTCTATTTCAAGTTATATTCAGGTACGGTCACCTGCTACCAAAGTGACATTTCAATTTGTCTTTAGATCATAAGTCCCCAGGGTTCAAGTTAAATTTATCCATTTTCACTTGTGACCGGACTTTTCGCGTTTCTTTTCGCTCAGTACTTGGTAATGCGCTACGTATATCACTTTCCACGACAAGATGGTTTCAATGCTCAGACTTAATATGCAGCAGGCGCCACACCCACTCTGGTATAGGTAAGTTGATGCAAGTGACAAGAGGTATCTGAGCACGTCTCATGTAGGTCTAGTGCCCATTCATCACTCTGGCCCAAAATTTTTCCTTGATGGATCAGCGGTACTTATTTTGAGCAGCCAAGTCATATATATACTTATTTGAGCTCAAAATTTTTTTCTGAACATCCTCCAGAACTGTATAAACATCGCTTACGAATGGGTTACTGATGAAAGGTAACTCATCCTCTGCCATGTCCACTTCTGGAAATTAATGCCTGAAATTTTATCCCGCAGCGTCTCAAACTCCCTCCCTACTTGGTGGAAAAAGCCACAGGACATTATACAGAAAAAAAAATATTGCAGCAAACTTCTTAAACAGACCAGGATGAGTAGAGCACCTAATCAACGAAGCTGTTCAGTGGCTACGGGCATCCAGAGATTTTTAATCTATTAAACCTCCTAGCTTTCGTCCGGCTAGTGGCAACAGCGCGGCCACTGACAGGAATCAACACAGGATGGCCCGTCACTTCGCCCAAACGCCACAGTAAACAACACCACGACTATAATGAAATTAACAGCAATTCTTACGCAGCTTTACTATTGCCAGTACATTTTTAAATAGAAATAATACCTTGAGACGAATGACCAGTTTTCTGAAAGTGATGAAACGGTTTGTCCACAATATGGTAAAGTTGTGGCCCTTCTATATGAAAAAAAAAAAATCTTTCAAAATATCGTACAACTGTACGTAAAATCGTGGTTCCTATAACTAAAACTTCTATGGACTATACGCTTAATATAAAATTATATAAGAATGCATAAAGTCAAAGTTATAGTCATTTTTAGTTTGTTTACAAATACAAGGTAAATCCAGAGGACCACCCAAAAAGCCATCGTCACCAAGCAGTTGGGAACCATAGTTACTTGATCTACTGGATGATTTTCTTTTATTATTTGATAACGGAGTTTCTCAAAGAATTATCCACCTTTTGACATTCAGCTATGGTGCTTCTTATGCACTATTTACAATTAGACATTAAATACTTTTTTCTTCGGAAAGAATCAGGGAATCTTGGTTTTACCGTACTTTTTGAAAGATTTTTCCTCCTTTTGCCCCTAAACTTTGGAGGTTTCAAAGATTAGAATAAAATTCACAAGACTATACATTCTTTTTTATTCCAAAATTTGCAACCAAATTTTAGCAAGGTGTTTCCGATCATAAGGACTATTTATTGTTGAAATTCCATGTTGGCACTGTTTATTAATCAAAAGATATAAAGTTTTAAAATTTTATCCCATAGTTTTGGCCGCTACTGTAAGTGGTTGCCAGGATCTGGCAAAACATGGTTGACTCATGAAACACAATTCTTTTTTCATCATAAGTTTTCTACCACTCGAGACAGCAGTCGCAAACTTTTGATGTGTGCAATGTAATTTTATCTTCAGCAGTTCGCCCAGTGGAAAGGCTTAAGACATCCTCAATTAGCTCCTCAAAACAATTTATGATAAGTACCTAAGAGCTTTGACATGTCCGGGACATGAAAGAGGAGCGTTGGTTGCACCATTTCAGATCGTGTTTCAGGTGTTACAAGCAATTCGATTACATTAGAGACGGCAGAAATATAAATTTTACGGGTCATTACCGAGTTGTCGGATGTCTAGAGGTAGTCAAGCAACGATTGGCGCCTCACACACTATTCTGGACAAGTCAATCCTCTTTGGCTTAATTGTTTTGCCTGCCAATCAGTGGCGCCTTTAGTCTCTACCATTCGTTCGCATGCAATGCAGATTATACTGGAAGATATACGTAGAAAATACTTCATGTTAATGAGTAACGGAATAAGAAACAGAAATAGAAGAGAACGATACCCGTTTGATAGTAGGTAGTCGCTAAACAATCTGAATGTTTTCTCAATCGACGTTTACTGAAGTTGAATTGAAATAGGATAGGTTTTGTTTCCGAAATAGGAATATTTTTTTTTTCAAAAGCAGGCAACGTGTAATACTCACAATGTATTCAAGGCCGATGAATGTGTATCGGTTTTTACGCCCATTTATCTGCCGTGCTTGAAGAAAGTAAATATGCAAATATTAGGACAGATTGGAGACAGGGGTCATCCTATCAGTTTCTGTTATATGTACATCGAAGGCGAAAAATAGTCCAGACTGCAAATAATAGCAACTGCATATGTAAATGCACATCTTACTGTGTCACCGTTCAAATCGAACACTGACGATATCTGAGCTCCCTTTAGCTCTCTCATGTATATATCTTGATTCTGTATATCTTCTTGCACATAATTTCGTGGTATCACTTATCCTTCCATCTGATTTATTAGTTGAAGAAACGGCTTTTCGTTGAGAGAAGATTTTTTACGCATGTGATGTTCTGGCGTATACATGATATCGAGTTGAAATTGATATTTTGAGTGATGTGGTGCTAAACAAAATCAATTTTTCTGTATATTAGAGAAAGAAAAAAAAGGACTTCACTGCTCAGCAGGTGTGAAGCCTAGAACGCTCATCTCTGAAGTTCCCAGTTCTATTAACGAAAGTGTGGCAATAGGCAAATGCTGACCGGCTGCACTAGTTTTTATAAAAAGTGAGATTTGGTAATGACAGAGTCGAAATTTATCCCTTTTCGGCACTGTTTGAAACTGTAATTATGTAAGGGAAACACACTCTGCTTCTTATGCCGTTCGATTGCGGGAAATTTTAGAAGAGTAAAATCTGTCAAATTGTGGTGTGTAAAAAGAAGTTGATTTTTTTTTTTATTGATCGGTATTATTTAACTGGATTTTTCCTGTCTTCTGAGCTCATCAAACTACCTGGTTTTCTCTCGCTCTTAAGTTTCCTTTAGTATTCGTGTGCTAAATGGAGGAACTTGTTTTAATTTTCATCGATATTTCCTGAGAATAATAAAAGTCTAATTTAGAAATTAAGTCTTGAAGACTGCTGGTGATTTAGAACAGATACTTTTTCCTGTCTCATAGCCATGTATGTTACAGAGTAAAGAGTAACTCCTGCTTCGGGTATTTTCAACTGTACAGGAAACTAAGTAAAGCTATAACAGCAATGGTCTTAACGTTTAAATGCGTAACATTCCCATTTTTGTTTTTCACCAATACGCTCAGAAAAAATGTTAAGACTTCAAACACCAATGGAAAGGAAGAAAGATCGAGCGAGCGCAATATTCCTCTCGTAACTTGAATTTTTCCTCTCCCAGCGATGTTCAAAAGAAACTTTTGATAAGTTTGGGAGAGGGACGAGTGGTTTAGTTCATCTGTAGAGCATACTTGCCAAACTTCCAGGAACATCCGTGATGCAGGCCACTACAAGTATGTTTGGTAGCAGTTTGTGAAGTGGATGGAACTCCAGCGTGATACAAGTGTATTGCGGGAGCTAGAACTTTAGTGACGGTCCCTACAGGCTGCAAGTTGCTGCAACGGTTCTGCTGCGGGATGTTGTCACTAGTAAGTACTGCCTCAGTGGTGTAGCTTTGGGGGGGGGGGAGCTTCGTGGTTTCGCTACAGAAATGTGCTGTTTAAAAAGAAAATGTGAATGCTTGTTCATGTCAACGTACTCAGTGGAGTGGAACTCCTAAGCCTTGAGACAGCCCTGTGATCTGGCGCATCGTCGCAGAGTTGGTGGAGTCTGTTTGTTGTATAAAATCTATAACTGCCCCAGTCATCCACTGTCTGAGTTTCTTCCAGATCCATTTGTTCGGGTGAGGTATACTCGGCGGACTGGTGCTCTTCATGAGTTTGCCTTGGAANGTTCGTTTTTTCCATCGTGTGTGGATGTTTGGAATGGTCTTGATGGCTCTGTCTTTGCTGGTGCTGGTATTGGCAGTTTTAAACGATCTGTACACAGAGCTATTCTGTGATCTCGGATATTCTTTTTTTCATTGTTTTGTTTTCTCCACCCGCTGGGCTGGTTGCGTGGGGGTTTGTTAACCTCATGGAGTTTCTCCGTTCCTACGTCGCCAGCCTGGTGTGATTTAATAATAATAATAATATCCCAGTTTCGGTTTTAGTCTCGGGTGGGGGATGACCAGTTCTACAGCATGACAGTTTCCCCTGCAACCGTAAAACAACTTTGAGTAAGATAGAGTTGCACACTTGACTATGCTACAATTTAAATTTTACTAGGTACACACTCTTGCTCGTCACTGAATATGGCGATTCACTCAAGATGGCGCTATACGTAGTCTCCCTGTGACTTTGTGATTCTTTTGTACTTCACACTACACGTTGCAGCAAATATCTACTGTTTAGTGGCATTGCTTGTTGTGTTCGCTGCATATGGACATGGCTCTAAGCAATGTTATGAATAGAAATGGATGTACTTACAATGAAACTCCGTTGCTGGAAGAGTCTCGGTATCGAGATGAAAAGTTCAACAGTATACCTATTCCCCCTGCGCTTATGGAACGTTTTCTGCAGCTAACACTACAGTAAATAGTGAAGGGTACTGAAGTATATACTACCAATTAAATTTTACTGCTCCGTCTTGCAGGTCACTTAGTATGAAGTCGGCAATGGCCACAATTCCAAATACAGTGTCGCTGTTGACTCTTCACATTTCAGAATTTGCTCAATGTTGCCTCAACGCAATTTCAAGAACTTTCTCCGTTTCCGAAAAGCTCTGTTTGAGGAGTTCTGGCGAAACGCAGACAAAACCTTTTGTTATGTAGTAAACAGATTCTTCAGAAATACTGTACGGACAAATCTTGCGTAATATTGTACTCATAAACCGCTCACAAAATTATATAGCTACGCAAATCTTACTCACAAATCATAAATACACCTTTATTGGTCTCAATTTTACAAATACAATTCCACATTAACAAGCCTAGTAGTATTCACACCAGTAAAATTAAAAACATGCCCCCTATAAAAAAGCGGAAGACACTTATTGGGCATAAAATATATCTTTGTAGAATGACTTGATAATATACAGTACGTTAAAACATTGGCATCAATAATTCATCTGCATATAACCTATATATCCATAGTTACGTAAAAAATATCGTTTAAAAGCAAGCAAACTTAAAACAATAACATGACATCGGTTGCAGTAGTTCGTGTAGAAGATGATTAAAAGCATTGACGCATTGAACGACGGTAGAAAGTTTTTATAAATCAAGTCTAACATTAGGAGGATTAAAACGATAGTTTCTCGTGCCATAGCAATTATTCAAAATTAATGGAAGAAAATGGTAGTAAAAGTGAGTTTCTCCTGACATAGTCATCTCTAAAAATTTAAGAAGAAAATGATGATAAGCTTCTTAGAATTACTGTAGGGACAATTTTGTATACATTTCATTAGTCGACATTGTTGGAACATTAATGTTGTCCCTTCTGATATTCAAGATTATTCGCAGTGTGTTGTTCATGATCACCTTTATTCGCCTACATGCATTATCCGGTGCTCCACCCCAGATTATGATGCCATAAATCAAATGCGATGAAAGCAGAGATTAATTAGTATAAGGTAATTAGCGCATCTCTCGACAAGAATCTGGAGACAGAAGATATTGTACCCTTAGCTTTATATACTGAGCTTATTCCGCAGATTATAATTATTTATGCGTGTAGAAAACCTGAGACTTCTATCAAAACTTTTACCTGAATATTTAATGAACTCTACCCATTCCAATTTCCCTCCATTAATAACACGTCTTGTAAGTAGAGAACATTAACAGGGGTAAAAAATCGTAAGCTTTGTTTTCTCTGCGTTAGGGTTTCATTTATTCAAGCTAACCATAAGGATAGTTAACTCCGCCAAAGAGGTTATGTTTTCGTCGTGTTTGTCTGTCTCTCTGTCTGTCACCAAGATAACTCAAAAAAGTTATGATATGAACCGATTTAGATGAAATTTACAGGGATTGTTAGGTATGTTAGGAGGAACAGATGATTAACTTTTGGTGAAGATATGTTCATCCGTTTGTTTGTTTGTCTGGGTCATTTTTCTCGATGCCATAACTCAAACAGTTATAGATGGATTTTGATGAAATTAACATGAGTTGTTAGGTATATAACAAAGAGTAGATGACAAAATTTTGGTAATGGTCCGCTTGTTCGTTCGTTTGTTTGTCACTGTTTTTTATTTTTATGCTTGTTAGCCCAATGACTCAAAAAATAATGAATGGATCTTTATGAAATTTATAGGAGTTGTTAGAAATAGTAAAAGACATAAATGATCAAATTTTGGTGCAGATCGGTTGGTTCGTTTATATGTTTGACTCATATTTGTCAAAACGTTTGTTAACAGTATAACTCAAAAAGTTATGAACGGATCTTCAAAAAAATTAAACAAGCTGGTATTAATATAAAAAGGCACAAATGATTAGATTTTAGAGTTTATGCAAAGAAAATTATGGTTTCAGAGCCAATTTGAATTTTTGCTACCGTTGGCTTACTTGGCGGAGGTATGCGCTTTCAGAGTGCTCTAGTTTATCTATAAGTTACAAAAGATCCTTGAACGCACCTTGTAAAGAATGATCAGTGAGTTATAAGACTGCGTCATCGGCAAAAAGAATTGATTTCACATTTCTAAAATAGACTATACCGTTTATAAAAAGATTGAATGGAAGCGGTCGCAAAACAGAGCCCTGTTGTGCACACAAATTTTTTCAAAATATTGTACAAAAAAAAATTTTTTCATAAAACTGTCAGTACAATTCTTACATGTATTGTTCGCACAATTTTTGTCAATATTGCTCGTACATATCCTTCACAATATTGCCCCTGCACATCTTTCGAAATACTGTGCGTACAAATCTTATTGTCCGCTTAAATCTTACACGATATTGTGCTCACAAATTTTACGCAATACCTAGTGTACGCACAAAGCCTACACCATATTATGCACACACATTTCACGTAATTTTGTACACACGAATTTTTCACAATTTTATACACATAATCTTTCATAATATTAGGCAAGCAAATTTTATACAGCACTGGACCCATAAATCTTGCACATTATCTGCAGAAATCTCACGCAATTTTGTAACCACATTTTTTACAATATAATACTGTACTCATCACAATATAATACTATACTCATAAGTCTTTTAAAATTTTATACGGATCAATCTTTTACAATAGTGAACACAAAAATCTTACACGATAATTTACACTCAAATCTTCCACAATATATATTATTGACAAAAATCTTACATTTATTGTATATAGAAAGTATTGCAATATTTTTACAATCTTGTAGCCACAAATTTTCACAGTATTATATCATAGCAATCGCTCACAATATTGTACACACGAATCTTACGCAACATATTACGCGCCCTATCGCACATAATTATTGTGCACCTAGAAATCTTGCACAATGTCACACACACACACAAGCTGTACACAAAAGTTAAGCAACGTTGAGCACCCAAATCTGACGCACTACTGTGGACACAAGGGTTACACAATATTATTAAGCACAAGGCTTAGCAATATTGCAGAGCTGCAGCTTGTGGTATACACCGCAGCCAGCATATCTCAAGACCTCAATAGCACCGTCGGTCAGAGTCAATAACGGAAAGTTTGTGATGAGTTTCATGGCTGCGGCAGCACCGCGGGGCGCGTTCAGATTCCTCCCAGTCGCTTGTTGTTTGGGCCGCCTCGGATGTGGAGCCGTGCTGGGCTGGTGGGTAGAACTACCCTCGGATTAAACGCAATATTCAGACCACTCAGTAACCTAATTGCATAACCTACCCTAACTAAACCGGCACTGACCGGTCATTCATTCTCTTCCTATTTTTTCTGTCTTCACCTTTCTTCCATTTTCCTCTCTACCTACTAACATCTCTCCCACTATCGTCTAATTTTCTCCTCTCTTCACTCCACTCACCGTTTCTCTATTCTGTCCGTTTCATCAAGGCAGTTGGGGCGTGGTGAAATTCCTTTACAGCGTTGCCAATTTTACCTGTATTTCTGAGATTTCTCTATATATGCAGGTAATGGGCGGGGCTAAGATATAGGCAGAACAAAATCTCAGAAATGAGCAAAGAATTATCAACGCTGTACAGGAATTTGACCACGCCCAAACTGCTTTGATAAAATGGACATAGCATAGTGAAACTGCAGGCTGAAAAGCCTTTTCAGGGACGGCTCATACGATAATTTTGTGCGCTACTTTCGTACTTTAAGACGTCCAAATGTATAAACGTGTTCTTGTAAACGGAACTGAGTATGCGTTATCTTTGATACCTTTGAAACTCTACGTAGCAGGTCCAGGTAGTGTTATGCCCTCCACCCGTGACGTGCAAAGATGATGCTTGCGCAAAATCAACGGAAGAGCCAGCAGCGAGACATCTCCACATTGCAGGTAACCACTTACAATTAGTTTGTCAGGCACCTTTTGTACGTGTCAGTCCAGCGGGTTTTTGAGCTTCGCAACTTCAGTGCCGGCGGCATTTCGAATTTGCGGGGCTCTCAAAATGAAAGTAAAACATATGCTGAAACGTTAGCCGGCTGTTGCTACAATTATAACAACAGCATTTCAAAATTTTCGGAATATCCTGTCTATTATTTACCTTTGACAGTATCGTTTGCATGTATCTAGGTTTTAGCCATAACTATTTTATTGTCGTTGAGAGTAATACATTCTGAAAGTCATCTATGCACTTAATTAAAAGGTGAACACCACCTAGAACACCAGGAATCAATAATTTCCAAATCATGCTGAATAGATTCTGAAACCTCAAATCTATCACAAACAGCCAGCAAAGTAACATCCTCAGCGTAAACAACAAGTAAATTATTAACAAGATGAAACAGATTCGCTGTATATACAAGGAACAACAAAGGGCCCAGAAACCAAATCCAAAAACTCACTCCTCTTCCCATCAACAACTACACATTGACGTCTGTCAGATAAAAATTGACTGATTACCGCGAGAACTGAACCACCAATACCCATTAATCTCAGCTTATGGAGCAGCCCAAGGTGATTCACGCGATCAAAAGCAGCACTAAAGTCAAGCTGTACCAACCTTGCCTAATGACCCCCATCAAGAGCCAGCTGCAACTCATGAGAAATGTGAAGCAGAGCGTCGCAGGTTCCCAAGCCCTTACGAAAACCATACTGTGTTGGGGAAGGACACCCTGCTTTTCAAGAAAGCAACCCAGTCTCGACGCAACCAACCTCTCATAAACGCTGACGGCGTTAAATTTTCTCCATCGCGGCAGATCGTCTGGAGAATGGGGCGTTCTACTTTTTCCTATGTTATTATAGAAGAGCTAATCTCTGGGAAAGAATGGGGCTAGCTGTACCCTAGATTCGTTCATCAAAAATTACTTCGTTGAATTTGCCCCTACCGTGGGTGATGGTCTTACGCCACCGAGGCGTTCTAGTTTGTGATGACTTTAAACATGCAGTGTATGTCACCCTCGAACGTAACAAGGAACTTCATAAGTTACTTTAATAAATCGTGTTACGCGCTGCAAAATATCACATTTTTGTTGTTCCAAAGCGAAAGTAAACAAGTTGAAAGTACAGTATACTAAAGCGTTTGTGTAGCTTCGTAATATTTAGAACTTAGCCCATTCTAAAAGCTTTAACTTGTTATTTGGTCGAAGTCTACCCACAGATTCTACACATTATTCTATAGGCAGATAATACTAGATGCTGTAGTTACTAGGAAAGGTGTCTGCCATCATAGCAACTTTCAAGTGTTGAGTGGTTTCAACGATTCTCGTTTACTGTTCAGCTGTTGTACTTGCGTGTCGTCTGAGAATTAGCATGGGTACTACAAATTTTATGTTTTCCCAGTGTCATGAATTACGCTAAGAAAGAGTAGCAGCTAATTAAATGCAATAATCTTGAGGGAATTCACTCAGGATTAGCTCCTTAGCTTATTTTACCCACCCGACACTTTGTACTTGATTGGATTAGGAAAATTCAAGGTACTTTGCACGTAATTCGGTGGGACAAAGGTGATGCTACAAGTGCAGTGCCACGTACACCAATAATTGCTTCGGCAAACTGCCAATAGATTTCATCCACATTTTTGCCTTGAACAAGCAATTAAAGAACGAAACCACCACGCTCTAGCAGCTGTGAAACAGTGGGCAGTTTATTCCGAATATTGCATTGCTTTAGACTTTGAGAACGACAAAATCATTATTTTGTAATAGCGTCCAAAGTGCTTAGAGGGTACCACGTCACATTCCATTTGATAGCCATAAAAAGCGAGCGATTTGTTTCTCTCATCGTAATTATCGAAGCCATTTCTTGCAATAGCTATTGGTATGATGACTCTTAAGTTGCCTCATGAATAAGAATACCACTACTTGCCATATAACATATATCGATGTAACGGCATGAAAGAAAGGATTAATTATGAGGTTAAGGTTCATTTAAATGATTTCTCTTTCATTGAGACGAATAAGATACATGAAAAGAATTAATACTTCAATTACTCATATATATCGTTTAGATAAATGAACATTATCGGGTGAATTATAACGTTTATATAAAGTTGCTCCAATGCCATATCCGTAACTGAGTACCCGTTTGCAAGTAACCGTTAACAGCTGACTCAAATTCTCAAACTAAACTTGATAACATTTATGGACTTTGGCAGGTCCCGAGTAGCTACTGCAAACATATATCAGTGTATGAAAAGCTTGCTCCACCGCTATATTGGCTCAATTTAGTGTCCGTTGTAGAGTGCACATGCAGATGACTATATTGGCATAGCGATGAGGCAACTGATGGTAGGCCGTTATTGGTTTTGGGCTTAAGAAGTGCAATATATGACACTATACTTTACTGAATTATAATAAACTATTATTCCCTCCGCCAAGGAGGTAACTGCATGTTTATGTCGGAGTGTGTCGGTCTGCTGGTATTCTATTAGATGTCTGTCATCCAGATAACTCCAAAGTTATGGACGGATCTTCATGAAATTTACACGAATTAGGTATATTCCCTATTGAAAATCGGTGCAGTTTTTCGAGCAGTTCGGTGACGTTCGCCGCAGACTCCAGAGTCGCCGCGATGCAGTGGCTGTGCAGGGGCGAGGTCGCTACGTCCGCTTTGGGCACGTTTTTTACGCTACTGATCTGTGCAGT
>LQNS02278160.1:16576530-16595370 GCA_001587735.2 Parhyale hawaiensis
TTATTTTTCGTCAACTTCGAGCCTCCCACCTGATGAGCTGAGGTACAGCGAAACGCGTCGTGGGTAACAAAATTCTACTAACTGTCTTGCTTCTCGTCAAATTCTTCAATCTTCAATATATATATATATATTATTGCGTGAATTTTATCACGCATGGGTCCACTAGTCTACAATATAATAAAAACCAATGTGTATTAATCTGTTTGTCCATTTTCTGTCATGCTTTAATAAAACAGATAGGCGGAATTGAGCCCAGGTTGGAGGTTCTGATTGTCCTCTCAAGCTCCATTGAAAGTGATAGGCACAAAATAGGCCGGGTTGCAGAAGATGGCAAACGTATCTTAAGCAGGGACAGTTGAAATTCCAACAAATGAAGACATCGCAAGCTTAGTCTGATTTGTATGAGTATTAGCTTCTCCATACATCGAATCTACGGCAAAGTATAGGGCGACCAATTATGTCTGAATGCACTTCTTGCATTACCGAAGTTGAAATCGTAGCATTTTAGATATCTGAAGCTGCCATTGGCACTCTCATGCATCTTGATTCGTAGTTTCTTCCCACAGATGATTTCGTTGCATGAGCTATTCTTCCCACTTTGATGCAATAGTCAACCAAACTGACGAAACATAAGTTTTCATGGGCAGTAGAAAACTATTTCTTCTAGCTTACTGTTTTCCTCTGACGAATTAAGTTTTCTCTTCATGGATCAAAACTTGAGTACTTCAAATGCAGCAGATATTTGAAGTGGAGAAGCGGTATCAACGGGATCTTTGCTACGGAGCGAACACATTGTATATAAGCTGTCATTTTGTTTAAGTTTGTTAGAGTGTTTTACTCAAGATGTTTCTTCTGCCTGTCTACATAGAAGACCTAAGGTTGACAGCACGACAAAGGATCAATGAAAAAATTAAGAAACTAATAAGAGTAGAGGAGATTCCGCACCGGCCTAGAGGCATTAGGCAAATGTATCGATTATTGCGTGAATTTTTTCACGCACAGGTCCACTAGTACCGTATAATACCCGAGTAACTTCGTGGGCCTCTTTTTTTTTTGCTGAAAACAGCCCCTGGCATTATTTTCGCATGGACAGGCTTCAAGTTTGTTATCATGCAGACGGGATGCGCAAATTAAATTTGGATGGCGCTGTGACGTCGAAAATTTGGATGGAGGTCTAGCCTCGGCAGTTCACTCAGCCTTTGATACGTTAATTTGATAGCGAACCGAAGCAAAGCAGTTTACTGCCGTCACAAGGGCAGCAGTCATGCGGAAGCGCGATAAAAATTACAAGCTCTTGCTTCTTAATCTTTTAGTTCGTGATGCTTTGCCTTGCTCATAGGAATAGCCATAAAGAACAGTGCAGGTACGATAAACGGGATTGACCATCAAGAACTCGGTAACCCGAACTACAGTATTTGATAATAGTAATATGAATCCAGCATTTTAATTATCATGAAGTCTGTTTTATTCGTAGATATGCGTAGATTACTGCCTTATTTCTGCATCTGTTTGCTTTATGATCTGGTTGCCAAGCATGACAGCAAAGAATCTGCATTGGCACCTCATCAGGGCCTATAATTACAATTTTACAATGAGAAAGATTATAGGGGATGGAGCACAATACGAAAAAACATATATCACAGTCAGCCAAAGCTCTTGCATGTGTCATTTGCGTTCGTTTCAAACATTGTTAAACAATCTATCTATACGCTTTACAGTTGACAGCTGCTGTGTATGACCAGGATAATTTATTCTACTGCGTGCGATTTGTATCATTGTCTACATTTCTTAATTCGAGAGTCGATGTTCTGCCAGTCTAATCCTCATACAAAAGGGGAACGCGAAAAAGCCCTTCAGGTGGTATAGGATGGGACATATAGGGCTAAGTTAGTTAGGTTCGCCCGCTCGTTGTATGGGGAGCAGCAACTAAGTGGGTACCCATAGGTTACCTCAGCCTAACTAATAAGCCTTCGGGACGTCTGTCTTTCATGTCCACTTTGCGTCCTTCCATTTTCATGCTCCTGCTCAAGATGCTTTATTCTGTTCTTCCTCCTCTTTTCCGACTTGTTCCCATGCGCGTTGATTCTGTGCCAGAACATCTTTATGCAAGGGTTCCGCATTTTTCTTGGCATAGTATACACTTCTTCTTGTTTTTACCGTGGATCACAATGTACGTAGTGGGTAGGGAGGCTTAGAATAAAAAAGAGGTATGATAATAATTGACACTAAATATATAAGTAATTTCATAAACACACATTGGTTTTATTTGGTGTTTCGATTCTGTCTGTTCTGCGGCACTTGCATAGGTAGCATTATAACCAGTGCAGAAGTTGCATTGGCAAAAGTCAACCCGAATCAAAAAATTTGTCTTAATTATGTGCGGAACGTTTTGACTGCAAAGGAAAGAGGATTGTAATTAGATCATATTTAGATAGCTGGCAGTAGAAGGTCTAATAGGTCCATTCCCAATGAGCAGCCGTGACTTACGCTCCGGCCCACTGCGACCTATTGCCATTGCGTCATAATCATGGAGATTTCTCCGGAAGAAAAGAAGAAGAGGAAAAATAAAATAAACTCAGGCAAGGAGTTGATCGCGCAGGCACAATTAATTTCTGCACATCCGGGGAGCTCCGAGACCTCAAGTTATAGCTGAGGCATGAAACACCCTGGATTTCGGTGGCTTAGAATCTTTCTATTCTTTTTTAGTCTGAAAATGTAGATTTTTCAATAGAGGCAATTTTATGTTTTTTTTTTTTTGTTATAAAATGCAGTATTTCCAAATGAAATGCCCTTGGCATGTTTCATTTATTGTGCCGCTAACCCCTTAAAAATTTGGTATGCAATAGCCTTTGGTATACTATTGATTTTGCAGCAAAAAAAAAAAAGGCAAATTTGGACCCCCTGTGGACCCATTTCCCCCCCCCCCCTAATTTTGAGGGGGTTCTAGTGCCACTAGCCCCCTAAAAATTTAGGACGTAATGCCCCCATACCTGAAGACACTTTTTGAGCAAAAAACAGAAAATTGATAATTATGACCATTTTCACCTAAACGACCCCCTAAAGGGTTAAATGAGAATCTAGCACATTTTTTAACTCTATAACTTTGATATCAGTGAGCGTTTCGAATGTGTGGAGGCATTTTGTTGAACAATCTTGCTCCCCGTACGGCTAAGCTATTAGAATATTTTGTGGCCACGGCTTTTCCACCATCTCTGCTTGGGATGCATATATTACAAGTCCTTTCAGTTATCTTTGAGTGTCTGGCGACAATCTGCCCAATAACATTCACGGTGATATTTTCCAGAATTTTCCAAACATATGTGATTGTAATTCGCTCGAATCTTTGTTGGAGACAGCTAAGTCGTTTGTGGTAATCGTACTCTTGCATGCCTCGAACTCTGGCCGTGAACGATCGTTGGATAGATTCAAGTTGTTCTAGCTTTTTTTCTCGCACTCGGCATCTAATGTGGAGAACAGTATTCTATTTTCGGAATAATTGTTTCGATAGCGTTAGCATTACATCGAGGGCTTAGAGCCAGAAGTAGCTATGTCCATTTTTGGCGAAATCAGGTTCCATTCACCAAGTGGGTGCCCGTGAGGCATATTTTTAGGGTCACGGGTGTCTATGCCATCTCTCTTCATGCCATATATCTACTTAATGAAGATAGATGGCATAGAGACTCGTGACACTAACAATATACCTCACGGGCACCCACTTGGTGAGAGGAACCAAATTTCGCCACAAATGGACATAGCCACTTCTGGCTCTAAGCCCTCGATATACTTCACGTTACGAGAAAGTTTGTAAAACCCATCCACTTCATCTTTTTCCTACAGCGATAACTCTTGCAATATGTTCTTCGAAGTAGCATCGTCTTGCATTCTCACTCCGAGGTCTCTTCAAATTGTCTTTCTATCAATTTCATGCCCATCACTGGTGTTACAGAGTGTAGATCCAAAGAGTATTTGATTTTTCCGTACCTTAGCAGTTCGAAATTTGTTTCACTAAAGGTCATATTATTTTTTACCGACCATTGAGAGATGCTTTCCCAATCTCACTGCACAGACAACACGTCTTCCACAGATTGCACAGCAGCTAGTATTCGTGTATCGTCAGCAAATGACAAAGGGACTACATAATTACATCCGTACCCCATGTCATTGATAATGATAAGGAAGAGAACAGGCCCAAGTACGGTGCCTTGTGGTACTCCACTGAGTACCGGCAGTCTTGATGACACTCTGTAGTTGGCGATTACACTTTAAGTTCTGTTTGACAGGAATGTTTCAAGCCACTGAAGACATTTTCCCCTGATACCCATGCAGGAAAGTTTTCACATTAGGATTCCGTGGTCAACCTTGTCAAAAGCCTTAGTAAAGCTAAGTATACTACATCCACATTCTTTCCTTGGCACAATGTCTCTACGGCGGAATGATAATGCTCCAGTAGTAGTGGAATGTTTATGTCGAAAACCATGTTGTTTTTATGTCAATAGGACATTGCTTTCTAGATGGTGCACTATAGGTATTTAGGGAACACCCTTGCAAACGATTTTTCTAGTTAATGAGACAGGTTTATAGTTAGCTGGATCTGTATTATTTCCAGTTTTCGGGATTGGGGTAATGATTGCGTGTTTCTAAGTGTTTGGTATAACACCATCGTCCAATGATTTGCGCCACATGAGGTAGAGCGGATAAGAAATGCTTAGCTGGCATCAATGGCTAATTCAATGCTTAGTTTTGTGATTTCAAAATCCATTAAGTAGTTATCAGTTGCTTCTAATAATTGAACATCAGGGTTACTGGTCTTTTTGCTAAAAACGTTCTGGTATTGACGGCTCAGTATTTCAATCATTATCTGATCGTTATAAGTCATTGATACATTTTCGACCAATATTGGTCCTATTTTTGTTTTCAGAGACGAGTAATTTGATGCATAAGATAAAAAGTACTTACTGTTTTTTTTTATCTTCTTGATGACAAGCAGTTCTTTTTCCTGTTTCTCTTCATCATGCGATTTTGCAAGTTTATGTTCAATCTTTTCCAGTCTCCACTAGCATTCAGTTTGTCGCTGTAATACATACAATGACTGTTGGCATTTGATCAATTTTGCTCTTTTCTTTAGTAGACATTTGCGAAAAAAAAAATTATGGTGGCGATTTTTAGGACATTTTCGTCTTGTAGGTGGGAGGTACTTCATGCAGTTTTCCAACAGAACTTTTTCGAAGATTTCGTTCATTCTTTAACTTTCAGTAGAGTTATTTAGAAGAGTGTCCAAGTTCACGGAGCGCATTTAAATATCTAAGACTAGGTATATATGCTATTTGCTCATTATTCTTCGAGTTACTTGTTTCATAGTTACTGAGCTGGACTGTGATATCGATGAGTGTGTGATCGGACAAAGCTGTGAGTTTCACACTGACTTGAGTCATTAGCATCGGAAAACTGCGTTTTCGTACTTTTTCGGGACTGCATGGGCAATCTCTGCAGTACCACTTAAAACTCTCTGGCAACCTGTTAAAAATATCAACTTCACTTTGTATTAAATCTGAACATTTAGCGCAACGGATGAATACACAGCCTGAACACGCCATTGTGCCCTTGTAATTGCATCCCTGCACTTTCCACAAACCAGTGTTGGTTCTCGCACGATCCGTCAATCACCGAACTTCCATGTCCAGGTGGGCAAACGGGAAAATGAAATTTAACACTCTGATTGATTGCCAGGCAGGAGGCGTGGAAGACACATTTCTCACAGAGGGAACACGCCACTGCTTAGCTAGGCTAACACTCTGCTCTGCCTGCCACTTTCTATTTTATTTTTCTTACTTTCGCATCCCATGTCAAACTAACTAATAAGCGATACGTGTATCTTGCGGTTGTTGTCGTCGTGGGATTTTATTGTGGGTGGTCCACAAGGCACTCGATTGTTGTATGGCCTATGACGATAATCTTGATATTTTATGACGCTTGTGCTGAGCACTGTAGCTAGACAACCTCACTTATCCACTTCAGTCGGAAGATAAGCGGGTCATCCCACGCTGATGTCAACCTGGGGGTAAAATTTGAAAATTCACCAAAAGTAGCGTATATATATATATATATATATATATCAAATTGAAGCTGAAGACCTCTACTTTGAGAATCAGAAAAGAAACCACAAAAATATTAGACCAAGTTTTTGTAACACTCTGTCAAGATAAACAAGATTTCTAAAAAAGAAACTTAATGCAACAGAATCAACTCATAATTTTCCCTCATACTAAGTAAACATATTGCTGCAAAAATATGTTACACTCGTGAACCCGTGCGTGAAGAATTTCACGCAATAATCGATATGTTTGTTCTCTTCCCTGACTTGCCGTTTCCTCATTTTCCCGCTCACGCTAATTTCCAACTCTTGTTCCCCTCCGTAATCTTTCTGCTTCATGTCTTTCTTGTCACTGTGCCGCATAGGCGCTTCATCTTTCTCCATTTCTAGCACGTCTTCCTTCTTGAGACTGTAGTAGTCTCGTTCTTTTTTTACGTTCTCTATCCTCTTTCTTAATTAAACGTGCGTTCTTATAAAAGAAATTTTTAAGTAAAAAACACTACAATAAACTTTAATACCACTCCAGTCAGCTTACGTGCAAGGTTAGTGCACCGTATCCATAATACAGACTTCCCTACTTCACTATCTGCTTCACTGAAGTGCCGAAATTTTGGGTTCTGAAGGGAATTCTGCTCTCTCAGAAGAAATATATAGTTGTCTACTGCCTGTGAAATAATTGTTATCCGTTCCCTTGATCATCTGCCGAATTGATATGTTGCTACCTGAAAAGTGAAGAACCCAAATATGGAGAAAACAATTTGCTCCCAAAAAATCATAATGGCCTTTAAATGCCTGCTGACCGCTAAAGAATATCTTACCATTTGCGTCCGCAATTTTTTTGTGCAGTCCATAAGAGCATCATACTTCAACGTTGTCAAAGAAAGACCGGAGTCAAATGAACTGTTCGGGTGCCATCATCTGCAACCTGGGATATTTTCTACCTATCAGTTTTCTATGAAGCTTGGCAGGATGACCACAGTCTTCAATACGATGAACACACTGATCAAACCAGGAAATCCAGAGTTAATTTTTGCCTATCTATTTCGTTAAGAGCGTGACACGAAACCTATAAATAAATAAAATATAAATATATAAACACACGATGTTCATTGTTACTATTAGATAATGATTGCACTTGGAAGCTAATTACAAATTTTTAATAGTCAGTTTAAATAATTATTATCGAGGTAAGTCATATATATTGCATGTTCACATATAAAAACATTATTGCTAAAATGCATTATAAGACCCTAAGACTACCTACAGTATGTTTAATTGCTTTATTACCTCCGGCAAGGAGGTTATGTTTCGTTGGCTTTGTCTGTCACCAAGATAACTCAATAAGTTAAGGACCGATTTTGACGAAATTTACAGGGACTGATAGGTATGTTGACAGGAACAGATGATTAACTTTTGGTGAAGATCCGTTCATCCGTTTGTTTGTTTGGCTGCCTCATTTTTCTCAAAGTCATTACTCAAAAAGTTATGAACATATTTTTACGTAATTTACGTGAGTTGTTAGGCATATCATGAAAAGTAAATGACCAAATTTTGGAATGATCCGTTTGATTGTTTGTTTGTCACTGTTTTTGATTTTATGCTTGTTAGCACGATAACTCAAAAAATGATGAATATATCTTAATGAAATTCATATGAATTCTTAGTAGTGTTAAAAGACACGAATGATGATATTTTGTTGCAGATCCGTTCGTTCGTTTAAATGTTTTGACTCATGTTTGTCATAATGTTTGCAAGCAGCATAACTCAATAGGTTATGAACGGATCTAAAATAAAATTATTGAAACTGTTAACACTATTGAAGGGCACAATTGTATAGATTTTGGTGTTGATACAAAGAAAATCTTGGTCTCAGAACCAATTTTATTTTTTCGTAACCGTTGCGCTGCTTGGCGGAGCTATGCGCTCTCAGCGTGCTCTAGCTTATATTATTTTTGGTAAGAAATTCGCAGTGTAACGATCGTCACGATATTTTTGTAACGATCGTCATGGCGCTTCTTTGGCATCTGAGGGAAAATGGTAAATGCCCCTAACAAAACCTATACACATTTGGATATCCTAATCCTTCATCTATAAGTCCCATATAAAGAATTCAGATACCTATTGGCACCTTCAGAGAGTTTTGCACTTATGTAGCACTAGGTCGAAATCTAGTTCCATTAGCATTATTAGACGCTGGTACTATTGTGGTAAAAACCATATCAGGCTAATCATACAACTTTTAAGGTTATAGGCTGAAGTTTGGCAATAAGTATGCTCCGAATGTAACGATCGTCACGGTGGAATGACCCAAGCTGTAATGTCACGCATTCGGTTGTTTGACGATTTTTTTCCCTTTGATTCCACCCTTTTAGCTAAATCTCATTAAGCAACTGAGTCTATAAACATCTTTAGAAAGAAACTGCATTTAAACGGCTAACAATCTGCTATGATGAAGTCATTTCTGTGTTAGTACACCCGTGTCTCTGAAGTCATTTTCACGGCGGCGTATAAAGAACTGAAGTTTGGAACTCTCTTCTTTATAAGGTTAAATAATCTAAGGCAGTTCCCAATATGTCTCGACTGATGAGCTCCATGGTGAAACCAATTCTAGCCTTTAACTCCTTATGGTGAGATCAAGCCTCTAAGCTCTTTACTCCCTATGGTGTGACCAAGCCTATTAAGCCGCACATGGACTCTATGAGGCGCATCTCAAAGAGTCCGAGTGACGCCGCACGACACGATCAGTTTAGGGTCATGGGAACTGGAACATGGATGATGTTCTTCATGCACTGTGGGCTGCTGGAGTTGTAAATAAACAACGGGAACCGCATGAGTTTGAAAATGAAAGTATATTTTTTCAAGACATTTTCTATTGTTCGTCTGTTATCGCTTTTATGATATAATATCAAATTGCGTAGATTTTCGGCTAAAATTATTTTGGAAGAACATGTGCCAAATTTTATTATAAATTCCAAACTTGAACCTGTTGGCGGAAATTTTCACCATGAAATTCGAGAAAACGACTTTCGGAAGAAAAGGGTTATAATTTTTGTTCCGATTTGAATGAAACTTGGTACACGTATGTAAAATTACAAAAGAGTGTGGGTAAAGCTAATGTACTTTTTTTCATTTTCGCCATAGAAAACGAGTCACTCAAAGAAAACGAGAATTCGCGCCCCTCCCCTGAAAAGTTTTTTTTTTTCAAAACGCATCTCTTCCTACAGTTTTAGAGCTGCAGAGATGATTTTGGTGTCAAACGAAGTGGAATTTAATCTGCCATCGAGGAATTTGTCGGTGGTTTTGATTTTCGAATCAGTAAATTCTTTGGAGCGATTTTTTAAACTTACACAGAAAAATCACACCTGTCAACAGTTTCGGACACGTTAAGCCTTCACTTGAACTTCGGCCTCAAATCGATTGCACCATATGTTTACCTTGGGTAACGTACACAGCGATTGTCGTACAGACGGAATCACAGGCAGAATAATATGATTTTTTTGCTACTCTATTCAAACTTAGACAGTGATTTTAATTTCGAAGAATATTATTTCTTGTATTAGAAAGTTTACTTTCGATTGTCCATTTCAACATTTTCTTACATTGCGAGAAATTTTGATTGTAAGTGCCATAAAATCTCAACGCTGCAAGGGCGATAGAACTGGAGATTTTAAAAAACGAATAAAAAAAGGAAGATGAAAGCATGAAACAGTCTGCTCTGTAATATTTGTATCAGAAAAACAGTATACGAACATATATTGTATAAATTCATATGATACAGAAGCCTCTTACGACGTGTTTACACCAGCATTATGTAAGCGCGATCAATATTCCCTATCCTTATTTGGGGACTTCATTAGTAGTGCTTTGTTACAGAGAATGAAAATCTATTTTGGACGATAAAAGGTCCAAAAAAACTCTGGGGCAAATTACCAGCTCGCTCATTAACTCGCCTGCAAACTATTCTGCCAGTTTAATTATGTGTGGACAGAAGCTGCCCCGGCCGCATTCTTTCTTCCATGCAAGGCGGAGTGCATCCAAAATTGATTGCTTTGGCCCTTGCCGCCGCGACTGGGCTTCTCCTCCCAGGAAATGGTCAGTCTTGTTTGCTATGTTTGCGGTATGAAGAAATTCTGGAGTTGCAATGAAGAAAGCTTGGCAGCAATATGACATAGATAATTGATGTAAAGGTAAAGTCAACTTAGACCACGCCCTCACCTGGGAAACCCACATGCACTTGTTTGCGCTGCGGGTATAGGCCCGCATATGGCTTGTTATTGGCTGTGACGAAGAGTTGGTTGTTCAATGCGGTACAAAGAAATTCTGGATTTAAGATGAGGGAATATGGTATCTTCAGCAGCGATACTGTATGTGAAGAATTGTTTAAAATGACGACGATGACATCGAAAGCGATTCCGCAAAAGTAATAATATCAGCGAATCACGAGCTGCTATGTTTATTACCTTTTTATTCTAAATACAAGGAGGAGAAATGACAATGATGAGAATACTATAAACTAAATTGTTGGTTCCAGGGAATTAAATGTTTTCCAAGAGTAGGAATTTAAATTTAGTTTCACCGCTGCAAAAAACAAACTAATTTGCCTTTCAATTCATTCTATAATTCAGCTGGTAGATGTCTAAAATAACCTTTGCAGTAAGTAATTTTACTTCTATATATTTACTTAAAAAGAATATGTCACTGGTAATACTTACTCATCTATGTAATTACTTCTTAACCTTTAAAGTATGTCTACACTGTTTAATAATTTTCACTCACCGCATGTCCGATCTAGTGTCAGATGAGAGTATTTGTATAGGAAGCAGAATTTTATTTATTATTCCTCCTAAGGTATAAGTATTTAATAACATTTTAACCATCAGAGTATACAGAAAACTGTTTAAGATTTTTCTTCAAGCTGCTGGAGTGTGTCGGTGTATTTGCTTAGGAAACAATATAACACTGGTTATACCTATTATTACCTCCGCCAATGAGGTTATGTTTTCGTCGGGTTTGTCTGCCTGTCTGTCATCAAGGTAACGCAAAAAGGTATGGACGGATTTGGACGAAATTTACAGAGGTTGTTAGGTATCTTAGGAGGAACAGATGATTAACTTTAAGTGAAGATCCGTTTGTTTGTTTCCTTGTCTGCGTCTTTTTTTATGCAGTAACACAAAAAAGTACGAACAAATTTTTGTAATGTGAAAAAAATTTACATGAGTTGTTAGGCATTTCACGAAGAGTAAATAAGTAACTGTTTTTGACGACCTGTTTGTTTGTTATCACCCGCGAACCAAGGAGGAGAGGTGATAATGTTTTCGTTGAAAATTTAAATATATATATATATATTTGTCAGTCCACCCAACAAGTGGTCGAAGGAGTTGAGCAATCCTCATATTTTTTTGTAGGGAGTTTGGTGGGTTGACCTAGATGTGACCAATGCCAAAAAACTAAGCCTAGCTGGCCATAAAAAATAACGGCGTTGAATTTTCCTCCACCGCGGCAGATCGTCTCTCGCCACGAGGCCTCCCATTTTTCCTATGTTATTATTAAGAGCGCAGGTGAGACAGCGCAAGCCTCGTTTTTTCCAATGTTATTGTTGAAGAGCTAATCTCTGGGGAGCAATGGGGCTGTGCCCTAGCACCGTTCATAAAAAAAAAACTTCGTTGAATTTGCCCCCTACCGCGGGTGATGCTCTTACGCCACCGAGGCGTTCTATTTTGTCTCTGTCTTTGATTTTAAGTTTTTTATCGAAATAACTCAAAAAGTTTTGAATGGATCTCAATGAATTTTACAGGAATTGCTAGAAATGATAAAAGGCATAAATGATGAGTTTTGATGATGATCGGTTAGTTCGTTTGTATGTTTGACTAATAATAATGTTTGTCAATATGTTTGTCAGAACTTTTTGTTACTGTCAAAAGGTACAAATGACTAGTTTTAGTACTGTTGAAGAGGAAATCATAGTTTCAGAACCAATTTGAAATGTTTCTCAACGTAGCTGGGCTTGGCGGAAGTATGCGCTTTCCGAGTGTTCTAGTTACCTATGAATTTGTCATGTGGCTGCAAAACTATTAATTCCTAACTAAAAATGTATATATGATAACTCTTTTCATTTTATAGAAATTATTTTAACTCTTAGCGCGTCCGTCAGATTCCTTGCAGCTTGTCGCAGTGTCCTGAGCATGGCAGGTACAGCAGTCAATAGATTAGATAGGCGGCAGTAGACGACCCAATAGGCCCCATCCCAAAGAGACACTTACGCCCCGGCCCTCTATGAGCTATTGCCATTATGTTAGTAGGATATAGAGGACTAGGGAATAGAGAAGAAAAACAAAAGAGGGTGGACAAGAGTCTCTGCTACAGAGACGATCATGAATGCACGCAAGCACGATCAATAGCCGCTGATATGCAGAACTTACAGATGCCGTAGCATGGTTCAATTATGGAAATTACGTACGTAGTTGCGCCTTGAATGAATGCCATACTTCCCCAGTCGTTTTTTTTTTTTTGCATCGATAGCTTTTGTTTTAGCTACTTTGATCAAAATTGAAGAATTTACTCTCGATAGCACAGTCATGCCATGGCAATATATATCTCTGGTGTATTTTCAGTCCTATTTATCAGTAAGTTCAATAAGGTTCACCGCAGCGCTTAGAGTTGCATCCAGTAGTCAAAAGTTAACATATCGAATAGTAGTGCTATCGTTGTCTTGCGCTTATATTGTATTGTCAAAAGTAAAATTTGTACGCACGTCTGCAAAGTTATATCATCTATTTCCCTATCCTTTGGTACATCTGTTGCATCAAATATTATAGTGGATAAATAAAAGGAGCTGCCTTGAATGGACGATGGATTTTCATTGGAGTGGAATTGCGACCATGTCTGCGCCACTGTACATGGAGGTCAATTTAGCTTATTGCAGATGCTGATTTTATTTTCTGAGCGGTGGTGTCTGACAACGAGCAACAAAGATTTTATTTATGTTTGTGATTTATTTTGCTTCGTTTTTCTACTATATTTTTTTTAGTTTGTAATGAGCACGACACGGTTGTCTGCGACACTAAAGAACGCTGCTCTTGGACAATGTCAATCATGTTTTTCAACAATGACAGTCTCAATTTATTTTAAACAAAACTTCAAACTATCATTTTTCTTTCTGTTTTCTTTTTGCGCTAAACAACCGAAGGTGTGCACCTACAGTCCTGCGGCCCAATCGCGAGATCAGAAGAAGGTCGCAGTGCCGAACAGCCTGCCGCAGATCTTGCAGTTGCCTCCAGGCCGCAGTACAGGCAACGAGCGCAAATCCATTTAACGCCATTGTTTCTAACCCTATTCATGCTACGAGATTTCTTTTACCTATTGTTTTCCTACGAAGAAAACAGCCTCTGTAGGAAGGTAACACAGCCAAGTACTGGTATAGCTAATCGTCAGCCTTTTCAAACAAATTTGGGATGATCATTTTTTTTTATATCTAAGCAACTTTGTTTTGTGTATGGCCATTTTTTTTCTCCACTTGATACTTAAGACGTCTTCGATTCGCCGCTCTCATTGTGATCTTGATTCAGATTTTCTACTCATTCGTCCGATTTACTAAATATCGGCATGTGCAGGTAGGAAAACTTTAATCTGGATTCGTATAATCAAGTCTCAGTATCTGACTGATCAGTAGATAACTCCTCTGAATCTTCTCATGAACCCCTCAGGGTTCATAGGATGGGCCATAAGGTTAGGTTAGGCCCATCCTATGGTATGGGGAGCAATGCCCCCAGGGGGTCCTTGTTGGTTACCTTAGCCATTAGCTAGACCTTCGGGACGTCTGTCTTACGTGCCCACTTTGCTTCCTTCAGTTTTATACTGCTGATCTTACTTTCATCTGTTCTTCCTCTTCTTTCGCGACTTGCCGTTCCCATGCCCGTTGATCCTGTGTGGGAACAACCTCGTGCTTGGCTTCAACGTGTCAATCGTCATACTGTACGTCGCTTTCTTCTTCATCTGTAAGATCGCCTTAGTTGTGAAACCGGAGTCTTTAACTTACGAATATAATAATAACTAGAGAGCACTCTGAGAGCGCATACCTCCGCCAAGCAAGGCAACGTAACGAAAAATTGAAATTGGTTCTGAAACCATGATTTTATTTGTATCAAAATCAAATCATTTGTGCCTTTTGACAGTACATATTAACGGCTACAGTAATTTTCATAAAGATCCGTTCATAACTTTTCGAGCTATACTGCTAGCAAACATTCTGATAAACATTTGTCAAACGCACAAACAAATCAACCAATCATCATCAAAGTTTAATCATTGACGCCTCCAGACTTTATAAACTACCTGTAAATGTCATGAAAATCCATTCATATTATTTTTCAGTTATTGTGCTAACAAGCATGAAATTAAGCACAGCGACAAACAAACGACCGAACAGATCATCACAAAAATTTTGTCATTCACGTTTCATAACATACCCAACAACTCATGCAAATTTCATAAAAATTCTCTCAAAACATTTTGAGTTATAGCATTAAGAAAAATTAGGCAAGCAAACGGATGAACGGATCTTCACCAAAAGATAACCATGAGTTCCTCCTTCCATACTTAACAATCCCTGTAAATTTCGTCAAAATCATTTCATAATTTTTGGAGTTATTTTGGTGACAGACAAACAAACAAACTCGACGAAAACAAAACCTCCTTGGCAGAGGCATTAATCTTTCCATGAATTACTGTATCAGGTCGCCGTTTTGCCACAGGCTAAATCAGATGGAAATGAGGACGAATATTATTATAAATAAGTCTCCCTATTAACAAATCGCACCGTCTGTTGCCAGTTGCTAACGGAAGCCTAAACTACGAAACGGTTTCTCCGACCCTTTCAGTTACGTTTCCGCGAGCACGGTTTCGGCTCGCCCAGTGTTACATTCTCCAAAAAATTGCTCAAAAGCATAGCCGACATCGCAGTTTTCCTCTATAGCAAGCGCCACCGGCGCAGTTCCAAATTTCGCTCATAATTCGAGCGAGTTTGAATTTGCAACATGTTCACACGCGGTAAAATGTAGTCCCAGTTAGAGAAACTTGTGTTCCAAGAACATGAAACGTTGTGCAGTTTAGGTTCTCGTGGTCAGTGGGCCTTAGAGCCACCCTAGCATAGCATAAGTTACTAGTAGAAGTTTTACTAGAGCTTCAGTGGCACACTGCCTGTATGGCGCCGAACTCAAAAAAGCCATACGATTGCGCACACGTTGCAGTTCAGCTGGTTCAGTATAAAAGCAACGTTTTTTTTTAAATTTGCCATGCTCGCTTTTTGAGTTACTCGGCAATTACGGCACCAGAAGTAATCTCTACTACTAATCGTGCCCAGTCGTTGCTGCGTCCCTCAATCATGTCTATTTGGTGCAGTCGTTCGCGTCAGCTGAACGAATTTCCACAGCCGGAATAGCTATTTACTGCCGTGTACCGGCAGGAAAACGGCCCCGATTTTACATAATTGCGTTCAAATGACAGTAAAATCGAACTCGAGCGGAGAAAGTCTCGATCCCGTCAATAGCGATGCATGGCAAACTGAACAAGTTTTTAGCTTGATAACAAGGAAAATATCTTGCAGGTCCTCCAGCATAGTGGAGATAATTCACTGCTGGCTCAGTCTTAAACTGTACAAGCCTCACAACCCCAAGGCTACCGAGTACCTGCTCCGTAGAGGATGTTGCAGCTTGCCGCAGTTCCTGCTGCCGTGGTTAGTTTTGTAAAGTTAGGTAAGCTCTCAAAACTTCCCCTTCTGTTTCGAGGGGTGGGCTGCCGATCGAGGTGGCCGACCTATTCCCTGTGCGGCGTAGCTGAGCGAAAGCGTTCAGCCGTGCCCGGGGGTTTGAGATGCTCAACTTTCACCTTTTTCCTGTCAGTAGCGCACTGACCACTCTAAGACTTACCGGCAGAAAAGCCGAGACAAAAGTCCTTAGTAATTTAAAACGGGCCCCAGTGGCGCACGAGCCTGTGTAAAACCACAGGAATAGTTCGGCGCGATGTAGACATTGTGTCCCTGATGTGCTAGTAAAACTTCTACTACTATAACTTAAACTGCCTAACTGTACCCTAACCGAAGAAAACAAACATCGTGACTCCTCAAATTGGAGGTGACGTGAATAACTTCACCTGGACCATACCCGAAATCCCTTACGGTAAGGGAGCCACACCGGAAACCTTCCATGCGACCAGCATTGTATATCGAGCTCCGCAGTCAGCCCTGTGTAGCTTAGAAACCTTCAGATTAACATATTAACTGCATATGACGGAAATATCTGTTCCCGGATTAGTATCCAAGATACACATGCCGCATCTGTCCACAAATAAAAAATCTTGAAAAGTCTGAGGTGACTCCCTGAACCCTTCAGCTGGTGACGGACAAACGCCCTGATATGGTCATTTACTCCTTAAGATTTAATCATCAGCCGATTGCGTCTCAAACGCAATCGGTCAGATATCCACGCATAAAACTCGACCCAGAGTGGCGAATTCAACGCTCCGGATGAAAGTTCCAGAGATGTTAACGCTAATCCGTTTATATAATCTCGATAGTCGTGTTCCAACAGAACAGAGTTCGCTGAAACAGAACATTCACTCGAGTGGACGGATCACCATAGCGATGGGCACGGCTGTTTAACCCATTCACTGTGGATGTTCTGAAATTTGCACACTATATATAATTTTGAGAAAGAAAACACACTTTGCTCATGTAACTTTTGCGATTTTGGCCTCAGCATTTGAGAAAATAAGGACGAAAAGTTGATTGCTATTGTTGTTTTTTATATAATATTCAAATGCATAGACGTCAATGAGTTTTTATGCTAGAACAAAGACCAAGTTGTAGAATCCCTGTAACATCAGTACTATATAATAATTGCATCGTGTTTTTATTCATAGATATATTTATATCATTCCTGCCACGCTCTATGGGAATAAGATAGGAAAAAAATGAGCTCATCCTACGGTGCACTTCCTATCAGGCTCTATGGGAATAAGATAGGAAGAAATTGAGCTCATTCTAAGGGGCACTTCCTGTCACGCTCTATGGGAGTATAAAATATGAGGAAATTCAAGTGCTGAAGACAACGTATTGTATAAATACAATCCCGCGGGGGAATACACTCCAACGGGGGCTCGCACTCTGGTGCTCCAGCTGAGGAACCTGAGCTCGCCTGCATGAACGTGTTTGGACATGTTCAAACTTCACAGGTGCTACGGGAGATGCCACTGACTGCACTATATAACATATATCCAATTTTTTAAGCAGAATACTGAATTTTCATGTGAGAAGCCCTGTGAAGAGTAAAAAGCACAAGAGACAATGAGGGTTTTCCTGAACTACTAATTTTCTTCCGTCATTTACAATGACAGTTCAGGCCATTAGTTTCCACTAAAACAGTGGCTCAGGATTTCCGTTTTCATTTGATGTGCGATTTTCGATTACTAACTAAAGATTCATAATAAAGAAAATTTTCGGTTTTCAACTGTGATACAAAAATTGAATGTAAAAATTGGAAAACGAGCCATTGTTTTGTAAAAAATGTTAGAAGGATTCCAAAACTGTCGATGTTTTTTTTTAGCATGAAAACTCACTGACTTCTATCCATTTTTAGGTAGAAAAATCACATTTTACAGGACAGTCAAGCACGTAGAATATTGTGGTGAGATGTCATATAATGCACTTTTTTGGCCTATGGATGAAGTTTCAATGCAGTGGTCATGTTGCTTTATCATCTAGAAATAATGTGAATGCATAATTTTCATAATTTTGCCCATGAATAACTTAATTACACTAGGTATATTTATATTTTATTATTTGAGTACTCACCATGGGGTACAAAACAGATTTTGGAAATTTTTTAATTGTGAGTCGATTGGTCTAATATTTGCGCAGTACGTGTAATGTTGAAGAAGAAAGACATTATACCCCATGTAATTATTTCGGTTTAGGCCTTAGTTTTTGAGAAAATGGAAAAATTAAGCTGTATGTTTTTTATTAAATTTCTAAATTGTAGAAGTGTATGAGTTTATATGCTAGAACAAAAACTTAGACAGTTTTGAATTTTGAATCCTTGTAACATTCCTAGCAAAGTGACAAAGGTGGATTTTCCATTTTCCATTTTGTTTTCTTTTGATAAGCATTTTTTGATTACTAACTAAATTTTTCAAAAGTTTTAAAATTTTGGTTCTGAACTGTGAAACAAATTCAAGGTGAAAATTGAAAATATCTCTCTAATAGTTTGTCACGAATTTTTCAAGGATTCCAGAAGTGTCTTTTTTTTATCATGAAAACTCATTGATTTCTCTTCATTTTTAGGTGGGAAAAATAAAGTTATAGAAAAAAGACACCAATTTTGCCCCCTCCCCCCCCCCGCTTTGGGCACTCTTTGGGGGAGAGAGGGAGTTAAAGTGCCCGCAACCCCATAAAAATTTGGGACTCAATAGCCCACTACTTTAGGATACTTTTTCAGAAAAAAAAATTAATTATGTTGACCAAAATCACTAAGTTGATACGCCTTAACACCCTGAAATCCTTACAAACGCCGTCATTTCTGCTCTTGCTCACATAGTCCTACTGCCTTCACTCATTTTCTTGTTTATTCCTGTGCATCCTTAATTTCTACATGCCCCGCCATTGTCTGCTCACCATATCATCCTCCACTTATTTCCTATGCAGCTTACTCCCACGCATCCTTAATTTCTACATGCCCCGGCATTGTCTGCTCACCATA